>CM039735.1:88463713-89063713 GCA_022539455.1 Dendrobium nobile | reverse complement strand
TGAGGTCACTTGAAGATATTTGAATTTTGTGAAAGTTTGCGAGCATTTTGAAATATTTGAGATTAACCCCTCCAGTTGAGATTTACATTCAACATAACCATCATCGAGGTCAGTGATTCAAAGACATTTCAGCATATTTCATGGATTTCGGCGGAGATCGCGGAGGGATTTCAGGGATTCGGTAGAGAAGTCCACTAAGCCATCATATACAATGTATGTAGATTTTCTTCCTGGTTTTCTGGAATTTGGCTTGGGTAGTGGCTCCATGTCCGTTGGTCAATATATGTATGTGAAAAAATTGGAGTAGCTCCAAGTGGCAGATAAAGTTAGAGAGTCTCACCTTAATTGGTTTGATCACATAAAACGTCAGCCTTCCGATGACTCTTTTAAGAGAGTAAATGTATTATAGATATGACCTTTGTTAAGAAAAGTAGAGGCATATCTAAAAAGACTTGGTTATAAAGTATTAAAAATGACATTTTTACTAGATTTAAATGAGAATTTGACTCTTGATAAGACTTAATGGAGAGAAAAGATCCATGGAACTGACCTCACGTATTGCGATAAATGCTGGTTGTTGTTGTACAAATGAGCATAATGTTCTAATTTGCTCGAGGAAGATAAAAAGCGATGGACAAAATCAAACTTAAGGATGAGGACAATACTCTCATTCTAAGAGAAAACTCTATCAAACATTGATATATATATATACACACACACACACACACACACATATACACATATGAGAGAGAGAGAGAGAGATGTGATTATTTTGGACAATAACTTGTTGGATTCTAGAAATATTCAATTATTGATCAAGCAAATTTTTCAACAATGAATAAGCCATATCATTATACAGGATTTAACGCTACGATTTTTTCAGTAAAGAATGGCTTAAATCCTATCTACACAGAAGGGTCATTTTGATATCCATAGATTTTTAAATTAGAAAGACTTAAAAATGAGAGTCAAAACTGTTAACCTTGATACGCACTTTGAGATATTTAAAAACAAAATTTCATAAAAAGTTATGATAGTTTAGTTTGACATCAAGCAAAGAAATACCAGAAAGTTGTATAACTAATGATGCCAATAAACAATCTTATTTTTATTGACTTTTTTAAGTTAAATTGTTGGTCATATTCCTAAAATGAAGTTGGGCAAGCACATATATCTTCGTTAGATTGACTTCTTGTGTAGAAATAATGAATCAAGATCACTGTCCTGGACATTAATTAATGAAATTTGGGAAAATGCTTTTTGATAACCAAACAATGTTGAGTCCAATTAATTTTGTTCTGCAATGAAGATTAAGATCAATGGCCGAAGAGTTGCCTTCAAATCAGGAGAAGATGACTCTAATGATGAATGAAGCAACGGTAAATCTTCAGCATCTAAACATGTCACTTCACCCACAGGAAATTTAGATCCATATCTACCAGCTCTCCCTATAAAAAGATTACATGAAAAACTAATTAGTTTTAAGAATAAATCATGCTAAATATGTCAAAGACAAAACTCATAATTTAATATCAATCAATTGCATTCTAATACCAACAAAGGTGCAAAAGTGGGAACATACTGTTGAATAATGCAAGAACGCACAATCTAATCAATGATTTACTTGCATAAGCATTAGACAAAAGGTTAAAAATGTTGGGGATGGAAGTAAAACATTGCAACGAGACAAACAAGAAAAATAGAAATGCAATGGAAAGTAAAGGACATCAGTATTTAACGTGGAAAAATCTGAAATTGGGAAAAAAACCACGAAGTCACACCACACCAAGAAATCCAGTATGAAAATTCTGAGAAATAAGTATAGATCTCTCTTCTCTCTTTCTCTCTCCTTGCTTCTCTACACTCTTGCGCCCGTTCTCTCTAACAAAACAAAAGAGAAAGTTAAGTAAATAAAACTAAGGGACGCCACCCTTAAGAAAAAAGAGAAAGAAAACTGTCTAGTTCACCTTGAAGTGCTGCGGCGCCAGTTTGGAGCGCTACGGCGCTCAACCTTTGTCATTTGGTCCATCTGACAGCGCTGCAATATCGAGAATACAACATCGTGGCACTCTGCTTTCTGTCATTTCTACCAGTAAACTTTGCAACACCGGTGTAATATCTTAAATTCAGGTAATAAATATTAAAGAAAATATACCTTAAATTATCAGATAATTAATGTTAATTAAATCTAACTTTTTTTTTTAATAGATGCTTTCATTGGATGTAAATATCTCAAAGCAGTTATCCATAATGAGCCTTATCTATTCCTTCCATTCCTGACATACAAGCCAGTTAACGAATGCAATAGTATAGGCAGTTATATGGTGGGACCCATTTTCCATTAATCCCATATGCTTATCTAAGATTTCGGTTCAGAGAAATTCTGAAAAGCAATGGAGAAATTCTGTTCCGCAAACAGGAAAGAAAATCATGTAGTTCTATCGGCACAGTGCTGAAGTTCACTGTTCACCATTCGGCACAGTGCATGCCTGCGGGATTGTAAAGCATTCGCAGCATTCTCTATTGCGGGAGGCACTCTAGGAGAATTTGGCCTAGTTGCTGAACTCCTATAAGGAGTTCGGTAGTGTAGGGAAGCCAAGCCAAGATCTGTTCAGTGCAGAAAATTCTGACAAATTATTACAGGTATGTGAAGTATTTTTGAAAGTAAATGTAATTGATAAACAGTACTCAGGATTGAGAATGATGAATTTATTTAGAATTGTAATTATTGTTATTGTAGAAGCAGTAAAGGAAGAGTAAAAAGGTTAAATTGGATAAGGAAGAAGAAATTTAAGAAAGAAGGAATTAAAGGTAAGTTCTTTTGGTATGTGCCTAATGTAGATTTCTTATGGTAGTGGAAGTTCTTAAAGAGGTTATAACTTATGGTGCCATAGATAAATTTGATCATGTGCAAATGGAAAGCTTAGAGGAGACTTACAATCGTAGAAGGGTGCAAAGTAGAGAATTGGAAGAGATACCTCGGCAAAGAGGTAAGTAGACCTGTCAATATTGGACCCGAACCCGACATGAAAATTTCGGGTTTGGGTTGACCCGAACCCGAAGCCAGTCGGGTTTGGGTCCGGAAAACCGACCGTTTGCAAAACCGAGTCGAGTTCGGGTTGACCCGGGAACCCCGGAATGACCCGGAAACCCGTCCTGACTGGCCCTGCCCGCCTGGGCCGCGACCTCGCCTTCCCCAGCTACCCTGCTTGCCCCGCCTGACTCGCTGTCCGCTTGCCCGACTGCAACGCGTCGCGTCGCATGACTCGTGTCGAGTCCGCTGTCCGAGTGACTCGCGTCGTATTCGAGACTCCGCCTGACTCGCGGTCTGCAACTCCGCCTGACTCGCGTCGCATCCGCGCCGTCGCCTGAATCTGCCGTAACCGCTATCCCGCCGGCCTGACTCTACCGTAACCGTTGTCGCCTGACTCTGTCGTAACCTCTACCGTCACCTGACTCTGCCGTAAATGGGTCGGGTCGGGTTCGGGTCCAGAAAATAGACCCTTTTGTAAAAACGGGTCGGGTTGACCCGAACCCAAATAGTGTCAAGTCAGTTCCGGGTTTGACCCGAACCCGACCCGTTACCCGAAATTAACACCCCTAGAGGTAAGTGATGCAAAATAAATTTTAAAAGTAATTTTTGTAAATTTATACTTGTATATCGCTAATTTACCGAGTTAAAGAAGAACATGAATTATAAGTTATTTATTTTGCTTTATGATATTCTTATCCAAGTTTTCAAGTATGAATAAATGCTCATATAATCTCAGCAGTCAGCATGTGAGTTCAAATTGAGGCTTATTATGTTCATCTAAATGTTTTCTAAATTGATATTGTTTTAGAAAGAGATCATTTTTCTTGCTTATTATATGCATATTCATGATATATATATTATAATATAAATGATTAAAAAATCATGCAGTAAAACAAGTATGACCTGTAATTATGAAAGAATGTTGAATATTAAATTAATGTAAAATTTGGCTATATACGATGTACGTTTTACCAATGTAGTTGAGACAAAAGGGTTCTCATACAAGAACTATATGGTAAGTGGGGCAAAAAGGACCCCAGGAATTATGGTACCTGCTTGGCAACTAGGGCAAAAGGGATCCCAAAAAGGAAAAAGGGTTCTTTATGAGTTTCAATGGCGATAATGTCAAATTTACCAAGGCTCAATTGAATAAAGTTAAGAAAATATAGCCAAATCTTTCACAGAAAATTTATATTCAATTGAAATCCAAAAGCAGTGAACCATAATATTTATTATGACTTTTAATGTTTTCAGTAATGATTTCAATGTTGTAATTATTCTTGTTATGCTATTTTAATTGTTAATTAATTCTGCATAACTTGTTGAGCCTCACAGCTCACCAGTATTTTTATTACTGATTGTTTTTTACAGGAAAGGGCAAGGAGAAGATTGGTGCAAGTTAATTTATGCAAGTGTTTCTTCATTTCATGTTAAATTAAATTTTAATGAGTCTACTTTTGGAGGTATGAAATATTTCAGTCTTGTATTAGTTGATTGCTGTAGTGGTTCTGTAAGTTTATATTTGGAGTATTTGAATTATTAGATGCTTTCTTTGTTATATTAAATAATGTTTATATGATCTTTTATATAGATCTGAAATGAAATGAACTGAATGAGATGTTTAGTGATGGAAATGTTATGGCTATTCTTTTTATACTTTACAGTACTGTTAAGGGGTATTGTGGGGTGTTACAACTAGGGTGCTCGAGAATACAGCGTTGGAGCGCTTGGGTACACAGCGTCGGGGCATTGCACACAAAAAAAAAAATTCAAGTGCAAAACACTCGAAACCAAGCAGGAGTAGGCTTGAGAATGACTCAACTGCATCTGAATCACTAGAAAGAATTTAAAGTCGACACTAGGCACTCGGAACACATTAATCTAAGACTTTATAAAAGATGTAACATTGAAGTAAAGTAATATTAGTTCGCTAAATCTAAACATCATTCCTATTTTCCCCCATATTTAACATTGAAATTTCTTATAATATAGAAGTGGTTAACATAAGTGTGGGAGGAAAATGGAACTAAACAAAAAGGTTGGTGGCATGCCCTAAGTGAAGTGCAAGACCCTCAAAGTGATGTAGATGATAGAATAAAATATGAAATAAAATAAACTTTTTATGGATGAAATAAATCCTAAATATTTTTTATAGAGTGGCTATAAAGTCGAATACAGATTTTAGGAATAGACATAAAAGTGGACAAATTCTTGATACAAGAACCAATGAGATGAAAACCTTACTTTCTAAGCACAATTAAATAATGTATTAATTCCCTTCACTATAACCGGTTGAAATCCGAAATAACAATCGAGTATAATCAATTTTAGAACCTAAAGCAGGGGCGGAGCTAAAAAAAATTTATATGGGGGGCAAAAATTAATATTAGTCATTAAATTATTTTAAAAATACAAATTTTATTCATTGTAATCATAGATCACAAGACATATTTTTAATAAAAAACTATAAAAATACATCTAAAATCATATGCATTTCCAATAAAAAAATAGATATATCACTCTATATCTTATTATTTATTAAAAAAAATTAATATTTCTCCAATGATTATTAAAGAATTGAGTTCAAATAAATTGCTTTATACTTAAGATATTTTATTTGACTTAATTAAATTAATTTTAATTTTGAGCTATATTTAGATTAATTAAATTTAAATTAGTATAAGGTCATTATCTACCAAAATTTAAATTAAATGCTTATTAATTCTAAATTAATTTTTATTAGATTAATTAGACATAATGGTTCACAAATATTAAAGAAAATATAAATAATAAAAAATTATAAAGTTAATATAATTAAACTAATTGATTTACTTAAATTTATTTAAAAAATTTATCAATTCCCTTCCTAAAAAATTAAACAAATATGGGCGAAGGAGAGAGAGAGAGAGGGGTAGGGAGAGATAATGAAGAGAGGGAGAGAGGAGAGATAATAACGAGAGAGATGAAAACTCGCCAAGTGCCCACAATGTCACGAAATAAAAAAGAAAACTAGGCTAATGCGAAGGCCGAAGCTGAGGCGGAAGTGGAGGATTAGTTTTAAAAATTAAATTTAATCTTATACGTATTAATAATTATATTAATATAACTTCAAATAAATTGATTTTTATTTTTGGGTAGGTGGGGGCTCGTGCCCCTAGGGCCCCACTGTAGGATGCCCCTGACCTAAAGGATATACCAAAATTAATTTCTTACCTTTTCCTTCAATCTTCTATTCTTCCTGTCTTTCCTTCTACCGATCTCCTCCTCCTAGCCTTCGCCTGCACTCAACTTCCGCCTCCAGACGACTGGCACTCCACAGAAAACCAAAACCAAGAGATACTAAAGGCAAAATGAGGCTTTAATTGGCCTGGGAGGGCAATTTACCTAATTACCCTCATTACTAACCAATGCATGCACGTATAAGTGGAAAAATCAGAATTTTGCACTAACCTGCTACAGTACTTTTATATAGGAACAGTAAAATCAATTAAAACTTTACGAAAATAATTCCAATCAAAATTAATTCAATAACTTCATATCTTTATAAACTAGCATATAATTCTATGCTCTGATACCAAGATGATGTGAAACATACAAGCATGGATGATTAAACTAAGAAAGTTTGCACGCTTAAATTTTAGAGCACAATAATTATAAGCTTTCTTTTGATGATAAACGACAAAATAAAAATGATAAGGTGATAAAATAGCTTATGTCTAAACACATGCGAGAGGTTGAGATCATTAAATAGTCAACTAAGTCTTACTTTGCATACATGAGTGGTTTCAACGAGAAATTCCAATACTAACAATAGGATTAGTTGCTATGAAAAGATCCCTCACACAACTCTTCCTATTACTAGGTTCTAGCGGCGAATAATTGACATGATCTTCATGAATCCATTAATAACCATAAATGAAAAGTAAACTAGGAAGATAAAAGAGTTTGGAAGAAGAGTTTACCCACAAGAAATAGAAGATACGAAACTTCAATGTCGGTGATGATTGTTTCTGCAATAAGACAGCAGTTGAGCCCCTTTTTTTCCAGCATGGGCAGCAATCTGAACTTCCTTCACAGCCCTTGGAAGTCTCCCAATTGATGGGACAACCAGAAAAAGGTGCGGAGCCCGCTGGACAACAATCACGGCAGTTGGGACAGCAGCCTGGACTCGTTGAAAGTCCTGGACAGCACCCAATACGGGTCTGCCAGGATTCGGTCTACTCTTGGAGCTGCTGGACACCTTGGACAGCAGCCTGCAGTTTTCCTGGGTGCCGGCTAGCAAGTTCCCTTGCTGGAATGAGGAGTGGGCAGCCGGTAGAAGATGAGGGGAAGGTTGAGGGCCACGTGCAAAGAGTTTAGGGAACTCACGTTTGCATCACTTGGAAGAGAAAATTCAATAACAACGGAAGAGAGGAAAGCTGTTTCAGTTTCAGATTTTTGAAATCTGAAATTAAAACTGAAGAAATCTGGAATTAATTATGTGAGAGGAGGCATTTAAGAGGTGGTGATGTGGCAATTAAATAGAGGAGCAATGGGGTGAGGTGGCCGGCCATAAGGAGAGAGAAAGGAGCTTGGTAATGAATAAAATGGGGCCCTCAACTAATGCCAGATTTATTCCAAGATTAATCTCAGATTTGGGTGAATTTAGATGGGGCAATTTGAATTTTGAATCCAAGCTTTAATTGTAATTAATTCCTTAATGAGGGAATTAATTGGGGGAAAAAAACCACTGAAGGCTGGCGGCGAGGAGAGAGGGGGGAGAGAGATTAGGGAAGGATTAAGCGCTTTCCAATTGAGTCGATGCCACCTAGGATGAAAAATTAATAATTCCACATGTCATGAAATTTGAATTGGATTCAATCCAATTCTTTCCTTATTTGGACTTTGGCAATTATGGAAATTTTGGAGCTCATTCAAATTTGAATTTTCGAAATTTGAAGAACAAGGTGGGTGATGACGTGGAGGTAAGTTATGAGAACTCCAATTTACTTTAATTTGAAATTGGAATTTATCAAATAAAACTTTCCTAAATTGGATTTCCAAATTAGGAAAGAATTCGAAATTCAAAATTCAAATCTCAAATTTGGAGCATGCGGGAGGGAGGAGTGGACGGTTGGGGAGGTTGTCGGCAAAGTGGCCGGCCGGAGCCGTGAGGGTGGCCGGCGGGTGGACTCCAAGGGGCGGCGACAATGGAGCTAGGGGAATACTTTGTGGATGAAGAGGGGAGAAAAGAGAAGAACAAGAATATACGAGAAAGATAGAGATAAATAACGAACTCACAAAGAGATCGTAAGAACCGCGAACCTCGGACTCTTCCAAAGATTGGCGGGTATTGCGAATTACCCTCCTCGGGCTTCTCCTCTCATGAACTCACTAAGAGATCACGTGAACTCACTAAGAGATCAACAAAAACATGAAACTTTTCATTATCAATAATCATCATCCATTTCCAAGAGGAAGGGGAGGGCTTAAATAGTCAAATACATGAGGAAAAATAAAAGACACAATTGCCCCTAGGGCAAACATAAAACAAAGCCCTCAAGTGAGGGTAGAAATAGAAAAGTACAAATAACAAATAAAATACATGAAAATAAATAGATACGATCTCAGTCGTTGATCTTCGATGTCCTCATCAGATTCCATCATGTGTGATATAACAATGACTATCTTATTCCATGGAAAATCATCTCCCCGCATCGGCTTGAAACTTAATTTTTCTTGCTTCGGCAGTTTCATTACTTATTCAATTCACCAACATAATTTGATATTCGTGTGTTAAATACACTTGATTTTATTAAAAAAAATTATATATAGGAAATGGAAAATTGTAAAAAAATTTAATTGCTCATTGATTTAAGTGGTTCCAATTTCTTGCTAAATTTATCGGATTATTTCGACCATTTTATTATCAATTGAATTATAATTCAAGTATTCTTTCTTTGCATTTAAAGAACAAAAATTATTGAATTATTTGGGGGACAATTTTATTATCAATTGAATTATAATTCAAGGTGAATCTTCAATTTTATTTGCATGTATTCAAGTATACATCTTATTAGTTGTATTAGGAAATCCTAAAATTGAATCATCCTGCATCAAAAATGAATTGAGACAAAAAATAAAACTCATTGAGCTACAACTAGATTTGAAGTTCACACCTAAAGAGAAGTTGCCAGCATAAAGAGTTTGTTATAGTAAAATTCATACCAATGACTTATAAAGATCACCAAATTCCAAAATAATTGAAAAGTGCAGGAATGAAATGTTTGGTAACCCTGACACCATAAACCAACCATTCTTTCTCTATTTCATAAAGATATCCATAAATCTTTAATTAATCACATCTACTTGGTCATCCAAGTGGTCTCTAAACTCAACATAGCAACTTAATAAGATGTTTGCCAAAAGCATTGGAACTAAAAAGTACAAACAAATTGAAGTGTGTCGAGCTGAAGAGAAAGGAAGCAAACTATGAGGGGCTTATTTCCGCTTACAAATTAAAGATTTTAGAAATTAGATAAATATCCTCTTCTTGATGGGCTGTCCTTCCTTTCCTAGAATCTCATCCATATAAATAACATCCTCTTCCTTCCCAATCTCCTCTCAGACTCAGTATTTCCTTTTCTCTTCACTCCCAGTTGGTTTCCTAATGGTGAAAAAAAGGTAGAAATGATAGATTACATCTTATTTCAGTACAAGACCAAACCCTAACCAAACCCATCAAGAAATCCTAGGATAATTTGAAATTTACAATGATAACCATGACATACAACAGCAACAACATCATCAAGCCTTTGTCCCACTACGTGGGGTCAACTACATGAATCTTTTTTTCTTTATTGTGTCTTGTTAAAAGTCAAATTCACATTTAAATCTAATAAAGAAAGATCCTTTCTAATATTTTTTAACCAAGTCTTTTTAGGACTACCTCTATCTTTCTTAACATAAGACAAATATAATACATCCACTCTCCTAACTGGGTCATTGGAAGGCTGCCATTTTATATGACCAAACTATCTAAGGCGGCTCCCTCTAATCTTATCTTCCATTGGAGCTACTCCAATCTTTTTCATGTATATGCTCATTTCATATCCTCTCTCTAAGAGTAAAGCAACTCATCCACCTGAGCATCCTCATCTCTGCAACACTTAATATTATGCTTCTCTTTTAACGACCAACATTCTGCACTATAAAGCATTGTAGGTCTCACCACCATCTTATAGAATTTTCCCTTAAGTTTGAGGGGGACTTTTCTATCACACAATAAGCCCAATGCATTCCTCCACTTCAACCATCCAACTTGAATTCTACTAATAATATCCCCATCTACTTCACCATCACTCTAAGCAATAGACCCAAGATATATAAAATGTGAACTCTTATCAATGAC
This sequence comes from Dendrobium nobile, assembly GCA_022539455.1. Taxonomy (NCBI): domain Eukaryota; kingdom Viridiplantae; phylum Streptophyta; class Magnoliopsida; order Asparagales; family Orchidaceae; genus Dendrobium; species Dendrobium nobile. Next base: position 89,053,289 of record CM039735.1, on the reverse strand, counting down.
TTGATTGCCCAACTCATAATCCCCCCACTAAATCTATTACTACTAAAATTACAATTCATATATTCGGTTTTAGATCTACTCAAACGAAAACCTTTAGACTCTAAAGTTGACCTCCATAATTCAAGTTTACCTTCAACTCCCTCTCTAGCATTATCAACAAGAAGAATATCATCAACAAAAAGCATAAACCAGGTACAACCTCTTGCAAATGTCTATGACATACCAAAAGAAATTTGCTTCACATCACAATAATTGATTTGCACCTAAAAAAATCACTATTACTAAATGTCCTGTCAAAATAAACTCCTGAGTGAAGTGCAGCATTTTTAAAAAATATAATCATGAAAAATACAACAAAAATTTACAAAATTTGTTTGTAAAATTAAGAACAACATACCCGCAATCTGCTTGATCTCCGGTATCGTGAGTTCTCGGGTAGAAACACCATCAAATTTTTTTAGCGTAGAAAAGATAATCCTAGAAATATTCAGATTAAGGCCCATTCCAATAGCATCACTGGCTACTAGAACATCGAACTCACTGCTTTCATCGTTAAACATTGTAGCCTGCAAGCTTAGAAAAGCAAATTCATTTAGCCAGCAGGTGATATATCTCGATAAGCATAGAATTTATATTAAGCAGTACTTCTCTAGAGAAAGCAAATAGAAAAAGATGGTTATGAAAGCAAAAGACAGCTAACAACAAAGAAATGAATTGAAAAGTGCAGCAAGGCTGACAAAACAAAGAATATAGAGATCATAAATAGAATGACAATTTAGCAACAGCAGAGAATAGGTCACGTATAAGTGACAATTGAAATGAGGGTTTCTACAATCACCTATACAACAAGCAATAAAGCATAAAAAATTAACATGACATATTTAGTAAGCAACAACAGAGAATACGTCATCCATCTCAGGGTGCAATGAGTAAATCCAGTACCAAAAAAAAAGTAAAGAAAATAATACTATAAAACTGGCTCCACATATATTGAACTTTATAATGTAATCAATTAGATTTAGCTGGCAAAAGTTCCAATTCAAAACAAGATACCATCAGGGTACTCCATAAGGTTAATTAGCATGACATAAGATAAACCAAATTATAATAGTAAAAGTGGGAATCATAACAATTTTCAATTGCCTTAATTTTTATAATTTATCAGAACTCATCTCTTGCCTTATGATTAAGTAGGGGGCATGGCATAACTTATAATGAGTCAAACCATTACTAAAATAAGAAACTAAAAAACATAAGGTTCTAGTGATTCAGTAAAAAAGAATAATAGTTGCATAGCAGGAGTTAAACATGAATTTTCAAAGAATTTCAATATTTTTTATCTTATTGACTAGTAAGTAGGACCATATTTTATAGAGCTGCAACTTGCGATAAGCATTTTAATCAAAGATGAAATAGAACTGAATATTTTACTCTTTTTTTAATATGAAGAAAAAGGAATTTTCCGCATCCTTTCCCTTTGACTATTGACTGTTGCATTTTTTCTATTAGTTATGAGAATATTTTGGATGGAAGGATCAAACAATGAAGACAGCTTTCACGCTACTACGAGGGAAATAAACTTTCTTAAAAGCGCAGAATTTGGTCAGTACTATGGAATTTAACTTTCTTAAAAAAAATTGCTGGTTTGTTTCGATAAACAATTTCCTTCAAAACAAAACAAACAAAAAAAGTACCTGCTTGGTTCGTGTTTCTGGCGGTAATGACCCATAGACTACAGAACATAGGTGTTTTCCTTCTTTTTCTATTTTTTTCTGAAGTTAAGAAAAAAAAAAGTGAAAGGGCTTGTAAGAGACAAAACATAAAAAAAAAAGTTTAAAAAGAAAACAAATAGACGTTAGAAAAAAAAAAAGTGTTGTGAGCTTTGAACAACATAAGCGCACACCTGTGTAGTAGGTTGGACAATTCTATTTTGTTTGAAAACCATTCATGCGAATGTGATTATTTGAGATATGTATGGGTCTGATGTAGTAGCAGTTCACATGAATGCAACATCTTAAAAACACGTATGTGATTTTGTATTTTGAGTTTATTATTGGTCGGGTTTAATCCGCTTATGCTTATATTATGTATTTATTTGTGAATGCCACGAGTTGGATTCTCTTGCGTGCATGTAACTTGCATTTACTCAGGTGGGCCCCATAGGGATTCATTCCTCTATCGATAAATATGATCTCACTCTAGTTCTTTTTCATTCTGAGTTCAATTGGCATAGCGTATTCTTAAAGTTTGTAAGTGTTTGGGAGAGTTCTTAATAATAGTGAGGAGGTTATATGCTCGCAAGCAAGCTTTAAAGTTTATTTCGAGTCCCCTATAAGTTTTGTTTTAGTCCAGTGCTAATGTTCAATTTTGGTCCTTGTAGTTCATTTGATTCAATGTGTTTGATTCACTCCTTACACCTCCACTATCTAGCCGATCCTAGGGAGCACTACCCGACCCTTGTCTGATCCCCCCACCCCCCATCCTGATGTTAGAAGTAAGCCTCCCACTCCATATACCCCTCGGTCCAACCCCGAGACCAAGTCCTTTAGATGCCAGGGTATGGGCATATCACTTCTCAGTGTTCTAGTCCCTACAAAGTCAAGATTATCGAAGAGATCACTGAAGAAGAATTTGATCCCGAAGTCGACCAGATTCACCAAGTGGAAGGCGATGGTGAATTCTTTGAGGAGGATGACGACACTGCTGTCATCCAGTACATTCAGAAAGTTGACACTTCTCCCACCTGCATGCTGAGATGTGCACTGTCACAACCCGTTGCCACAGACGACTGGCGTAGGACTACGATCTTTCACACCACTAAAATCAAGGATAAAAACTGTAAAGTCGTCGTGAATAGTGGCAGTTGCATCAATGTTGTCTCCTCCAGCATGGTGTCCAAAACTTGGCCTGTCTGTCGTTCCTCAACCCAACCTCTATAAGGTAGCTTGGGTCAACACCACTGCCTTGGAGGTAATTGAACGAAGCTTCATACATATCTCCTTCGTTGACTATAAGGAGAATGTTTGGTGTTATGTTTTGATTGTGAATGTTGGACAAATCATTCTAGGTCGTCTCTGGCTATTTGACAATGATGTCCACATCTATGGGCGTTCAAATACCTGCATGTTTGAACATGAGGGAAAAAATATCAAGCTTTTACCATTACAGTCTCGGGTTACGGATGATCCTAAATCCAACCCTGTCAAATCAAAGAAGGGACTGAACCATCATGGTTCTGGATTCTGAAATAGCCCAAAGCGCACCCCTCTACGCCTTAGTCGGTCGTGAGACTTCCACTAAGTCTGACGAACCAGTCCCTCAAAAGGTTCAGCCCATACTTAGTAAGCTTGTTTATAGCCTTATGGTTTTGTCTTATCATTTAAAATTAATAAAAGTTTTGCTTATTATTATTCTCTAAATTTAAAACGTGCAAATTTCGTATTCCAATCATTTTTGCATTTATGTCCTGCATCAGTGTATATGTTTGACATTTGCAGTATTTTCGCGCTATGCTAGAACAACGTGCACGAGTACAAAAAATTTGAATTTCTCAATATCCTCATAAAAGTTAATGCAGGGTTTACTTGATGTGTCTCGAGCGTCGCCTATGAGTTTCCTCCGTCGCAATAAGAAAAGCATCAACGGGTTCCACACGTCACGCTACATGCATCACAATTTGGATTTTTACAGTTTTGTGAGCTTATATCTTCGCACATGAGGCAATGACAGCGAGTGCACAGTGAGTTGACGAGGTCGATTTCACAAGTTTTTTTTTTTTTTTTTTTTCTTTTTTTCTTTTTGTTTTATCTCTTTTTAGAGAGAGAAAGAGAGGGAGAGAGAGTGTGTGAGAGATGGAGAGAAAGAGAGAGGAAGAAATAAAAAAGGAAGAGGGAGAAAGTGAGTGAGAGATAGAAAGATAAAAGGAGAGGGAGAGATAGATAGAGAAAGAGAGATGGAGAAATAGAGAGAGAAAGAGAGGGAGAGATAGAGAAAGAGAGGGAGAGAGAGAGCACTAAAGAGAGGGAGAATGGGAAATAAAGACAGAGGGAAACATAGAGTAAGAGAGGAAAAAGGGATTCGAACTGCAATTTATATATATCTATATATATAGTTTCATTGCGGTCATTTAATTGTTCTAATAGTGTATCTTATTTTATTTTATTTTAATGTATATTTGTTTTCCTAATAATCTTTTGTAAGTTTTCACTACCCTTACAATTTATATAAATATACATGTACAGATAGTTTTATTACAGTTATTTAATTATCTTAATATTGTATTGCATTTTATTTTATTTTAATGTACATTTGTTTTCCCTAACAATCTTTTGTAAATTTTAACTATCCTTAGTCTCTTTGAATACCATCTATTTTATGTTCTTCTAATTCTTCTATGATAATCACCTTAATGGAATTACTTAACATTTGGCTAATTAGATTTTAATTGTACCACATTCTAAAGGATACTTTTTTTCAAATAACATTGAACATATAATCACTTGAGCTACAAACAACTCTAAAAGCCAATAGTGCGGAGTATTCACGCTACTCATGATTCATGCAATTTCATGCTGCGGAGTATTCACGCTACTCATGATTCATGCAATTTCATGCTATGTTGTCTAACATGGATTGCTGAGACATGACATTATTATCCTATCCTTCTGACATACATTGATCACTCTTTTTATACATATCCTTGCAATATATATATATATATATATATATATATATATATATATATATATATATATATATATATATATTTATTTATTTATTTCTTTCTTTCTTTCTTTCTTTCTTTCTTTCTTTCTTTCTTGAATTAGTACCACAAGTGATATGCATGTTAAGAGACCCATACATACGCCATGAACATACAGTGCGTCATGTGAACAAACACTACAACATGAGAATAAAAACTTATCAAATGAGACAAAGCAATGTATTGTTGTGTGTCACAACTTGCACAACCATTTTGACATAGTGTATATAATATATAAAATTACCAAAACCATTTTTGCCCACACATTCCCGAAATGCACTATGCAAGCACACAAAAAGACGTACAAGTGCACTGTGCAAATACACAAAAATATGCGTACGTGCAATAAACAAATGCAAGAAAAGATGTGCAAATGTTATGATGAACATGCTAGTAGAATATGTAAGTACCCTGGAAATCTTGCAAGTACATCACGTAAGTGCACTAAAAATATGTGAGTGTATTCTGTGAACGCGCCATAAAATGTACAAATATGCTTTGTAAATGCATAAAAAAGTATGCACAACATATCAAATTGCTTAAAATAATTGTTCTCGCTTGTGCTCTAATAAATATTTTAACATTCAAATTCGATATTATAATGCTTTGCGGGCCAAAAATGAAAGTGAAACCAAACTCCTCTTGTTATGAAGAGCATGAAATTACTATATAAAACATGCAATCACATTTTTTGATGTGCAAACTCTCTTTCAAAAATCAAATATGTCCGCATATGATTTGAAAAAACATAGTAAATGCTAGAATTTAACATCAAAGAATGTTATACATACGTAAAGTAATGAGAACACGAACCTAGCCACCTTGAGAAGCTTACAATTTCCCGTAAAGCATGCAATTACTTTAAAATCTTATAAACTCCTTTTAAAATTAAATTCACTACAACAACAACAAGCCTTTATCCCACTACGTGGGGTCTGCCACATGAATCCTTTTTCTTTATTGTGTCCGGTTAAGAGTCAAATTCTCATTTAGATCTAATAAAGAAAGGTCATTTCTAATATTTTCTAATCAAGTATTTTTAGGTCTACCTCTACCTTTCGTAACATAGGTTAACTCTAATAAATATACTCTTCTAATCGGGTCATTAGAAGGCCGTCATTTTATGTGACCAAACTATCTAAGGAAACTCTCTCTAATCTTATCTGCCATTGGAGCTACTCCAACCTTTTCACATATATGCTCATTTCATATCATATTTCTAAAAGTAAAGCCACTCATCCATCTGAGCATCCTCATCTCTACAACACTTAACTTAATATTATGCTTATCTTTTAATGGCCAACATTCTGCGCCATAAAACATATAGGTCTAATTAACCACCATCTTATAGAATTTTCCCCTAAGTTTGAGTGGTACTTTTCTATCACACAAAGAGCCTGATGCATTCCTCCACTTCATTCATCCAATTTGAATTATACTAATAATATCATCATCTATTTCACCATCACTTTGAACAATAAACCCAAGATATCTAAAATGTGCACTCTTATCAATGACTTGATCGCTCAAAGTCACAAACACCCCACAAGATCTATTTACTACTAAAATTATACTCCATGTATTCGGTTTTAGATCTACTCAAATGAAAACCTTTAGACTCTAAGGTTGACCTCCATAATTCAAGTTTATCTTTAACTCACTTTTTAGTCTTATCAACAAGAAGAATATCATCAGCAAAAAGCATACACCATGGAACATCCTCTTGCAAATCTCTAGTAAGACATCCATGACTAAAGCAAAAAGATATGGGCTTAAGGCTGATCCTTGATGTAATCCAACTGAAATTGGAAAATACTTGGTCAAACCACCTTGTGTTTGTAACAGCTCCAGCATACATATCCCTAATGACTTGAATATAAGCATTATTAATCTCTTTCTTCTTTAGAAATCTCCACAGCACTTCTCTTGGAACTTCAAAATTAAATTCACTAATCGATAATTACGCTCATAAGTGGGTTACTCTGCTTATAGGGGAGAATCGTAATCCTCACATTTAAAGTTCAATATCACTCCCTGCACAAACTAGAGTCAACAAGACTTGAATTTCAAGAAAGAAGCCAAAATTACAAGTTATAAATGGCTCACCATGAATCTTACTCCCATGAATAAAAAAACAATTGTAAAATCCATAGAGATGCTTAGTTTTACATTCACATTAGGCATTTAATGTCCTTTACTAAGAAAATTCATCAAAGAAATGCAAACCCTAGAGTTCACCATTCATATGGTAACTCATAAAGTTAACACTTGAATACAATCCTTTGTTAGCAAGCAAGCGTGGTTGACAAGACCAAAATAATAAAAATAGAATATTTGAATACCTGATATGACCACGTTGACAAAAAATATCAACCAAATGGGAACTTCGATTCAAACTACTCCCCAAATTTTAAAGTTAATCATTCAATGCTTAAACTCTGATGAAATTTAAAATATTCAACATGTGTCAAAAAAAATTTAAAAAAAAGACGAAATCTATTGTTTATAACTTGAAGTAAAATACTTCTGGGGTTCTTACTTCGTATGAGCGCAAGCACTCATAGTTAATTACCCCTCTTACTACGTAAGAGAGAACTCTCGATTAAGGATGAATATATTTTAGATAATTTTTAGTCTCAAATGGTGGGAAGATGGAGGTAAACCCGATCAAGATCCCATGGTTCCGTCGTCCCGGGTATATCATAAATTTCAGCCTACCAACACTAACAATCATTGACCGTAGTGTCCAGGGAATCTGATTAGCAGCCATGGGTTGCCTCCTCTCAGAGATCCCGAGTAGACTGAAGTGGTTAGATGTTGATTTTTAATTTTGATTTAATTTGAGTTGGGGCTTACTACTTCCTTAGAAGTTGCCCGTTAATTTATTTAGTTTGGGGCTTACGGCTCCAATTAGGAGTTGCCCGTTAATTTATTTAGTTTGGGGCTTACGGCTCCAATTAGGAGTTGCCCGGATAGTTGTTTAGTCTGGGGCTTACGGCTCCAATTAGGAGTTGTCCGTTAATTTGATTTAGTTTGGGGCTTACGGCTCCAATTAGGAGTTGCCCATTAATTTGCTTAGTTTGGGGCTTATGGCTCCAATTAGGAGTTGCCCGAAGAATTTCAGTTGGATAGGTCTTATGGCTTTCTTAGAAGTTACCTAATGGTGGGTCTTACGACTTAGCCCTGTAAGCTAAGCGGCCTGAGTTGTGGGTCTTACAACCAAGTCATATAGACTAGGATGCCCGAGAATTTTAATTATTTGGGTAGGACTTATGGCTTCCCTAAAAGTTGTCTAACTGTGGGTCTTACGACCTAGCCCTGTAAGCTAAGCGGCCCGAGTTGTGGTCTTACAACCTAGTCCTTTTAGACTAGGATGCCCGAGAATTTTAATTGTTTGGGTAGGACTTATAGCTTCCCTTAGGAAGTAGCCCGAAAAGCGGGTCTTACAACTTAATCGTTTAGACTAAGATGCCCTTAGGTTTAAATTTGCTTGTTTGAGGTTTAGGATGATTGCTATTTATTTTTACAATTTTCCTAAAATGTGGGGGCTTACGACTTCAGGTAGAAGTTGCCCGATAGCGGGTCTTACAACCTAATCCTATAGATTAGGATGCCCAGGTGAGGGGTCTAGGTTTGTATTATCACCTAAACACTTCTCTCAAATGTCGGACTTACGACTTCTATTAGAAGTTGCCGGGGTTTTAATTGGGTTTAGGGGTTAGGTCAATTTCTACCTAAAACTTTCCCCTAAGGTCGGACTTATTGTTTTCCTATGAAAGTTGCCGGGTAGCGAGTCTTACAACCAAGTCCTTATAAACAAGGCTGCCCATAGATTTAAATTTGATTGTTTGGGTGGACGGTAGTTGTTTAAAACTAGACCACCGTGGTTTTCAATTGGTTATTTACTAGTAGTTGTACTTACTAGCTTGGCTAATTGTCATTGTAACACTATTGTTTCTTTGCTACAGTAATTTTCCTTACTATTTTAGTAGATTACTTTTTCTGTATTATTGTGCTGATAGTTTACTGTAGCATTCTCTGCTTTAGCATTAAATTTAATATTGATTTAATTGTAATGGTAAATGAATTTAATTTATTTGTTGCAGGAGTTCGTACAAGAGAGACTTTGGAGAACATGCAAACGAGTTTGAAAATTTCTGAGTTGTTTGGAGAGGTTGTACAATTAGTTTGAGAGTTATTATTTGGAGAGGATTTTGGAGAGTTTGAGAGCATGTATATGTCAAATAGTGGACAATATTCTTTCTTCCTTTTTCATTTTATTCAATGCATTTTTTTTTATAGTTGTTCTAATTAGTCAATAAAAATGCTCTTGAATTTTAATTTGCTCTCAAATTTAAAAATAATTTTATATTTTAAATAACTCTTATGTTTTATATAATTTAATTAATCAATTAATTTTGAATAATTTTGATTAATTAAAATTAGTCCATTAATAAATTTTGTTTTAATCAATTGATTAATTAATAGATTGCTCTCCAATTTTAAAATTTTTTTATAGATCCGTGTTTTTTCAAAGTTTGCTAAGTCCAGAATTTTCAAGAAAATTTCGGCAGCCTCCCGACGTCTCTCCCCACCGAGGGAGAAATCGGGACGGCACTGCCGTAATTCTTCCTACCCGGACCTAAGGTCGACGACGTAAGGTCTTCGATTTCAAAACATCACACCAGGATCTAAGATCGACTGCATGGGGTCTTCCAATTGTAAAAACCATCCGCCCAGATCTAAGATCAATGGCGCGGGGGGTCTTCAATTATAAAACCATCTGCTCGGATTAAAAATCAACGGCGCAGGTCTTCAATTTCAAACCATCCCGGTCAGACCTAAGGTAATACGACCGGGGTCTTCGACACCTGTTTGAAATTCAATATATATATATATATATATATATTGTCTTCCCCCCTTTTTTATATGCAATATTTTATTAATTTTAATATAATAATATAATATATGATATCAATATATCATATTATTATATTATATATTATATATTATATAATATAATAAAAAGGAAAGAGGGAAGAAGGAGATCGGGTAGAGCCCGATCGGGCTAGGGTCGGCCACGCACGAGGAACAGGGGGGAGGGTTCGGTCACGCACAGGTCCGAGATGGAGGCTGCGTTGGGTTCGGCTTGCTGGAGTCGACCAGCAGGATCGATCAGAGGAGCGAAGTCGGACTGCAATGAAGGAGCCGAAGAGCAACTCGTTCGCTCTTTGGGAAAGAGCCGCAGAAGCTACAGTGCAATCTCTGCACCTCCTGTGGATCAACGAACACGAACAGCAATGACGGAAGGAGAAGATGAACGGCGAACCCTAGACGCTTGTGCGAAGCAACGAAGTCGAACAGCGACCAGGGAACCGAGTGAGCGAGCGTGTCTTTCGTTTTCTTCGTATCAATTCCTTTTTATTGTTTTAGATTGTCCGATGGCGGTTCTTATGCGAAGCGAGGCTTCATTTCGACGCTAACTGCCTAGTGTGGGGCCGGCATGGAGGTAAAGTCATTACAAAATAAGAGCAAATCTCAGAGTAGTATCTTATCTTCAATTTAATTTATTTTTTAAAAATTTGACCCAAATACCATCTAACTCTCACAATAGAGCCGGAGTACGAATTCTCGGAGCCCATATGCTTGTATTGTCTTTATTGAATTTAAAAAGACATGATCAAGCACGAGAACTAATTTGGTTAGCATTATTGTGTTTAAAATCGTATAATGAAATCAATAAAGATATCAAATGAAAACGAGACTAGCCATAGAAGTAGAGTTGAAATGGTTAAATAGCTCTCCAATCACAATATTGGTTACAATAAAGATCAACATTAAGCCATTATTTTTGTAATGATCATAGAGATGCTCACAAAAATAAATAAATCAAAAGCCACATCACCAAAAAAAAAAAAAATACAGAGAGAAACTTCAATAAAATTCATTGGCATGCTACAAATAGAAATTCTACCAGCATCCATATCTCTATTATAAAAGTTAAGAGGTCTCATTAAGTTTGTAATACACAATTTAATTTGGAAATGGGCTACTTCTAAGATATTTATCATTATGCAATTAATAAAATTTCTCGATAAATCAAATATTCTCTTAATACTTTAGATTTGATGGTTTACTCTTATACCTTGTCTTCCAACTCGACAATTGGATGCAACAATGCTCCACAACTTGACCCTTTGAATCTAGATTAGCAATTGTGCCTCTCAATTTTGAACGCCAGAAAGGGAGCTGAAGAGGATGCTAATACGAATGTGGATCTACTCAAAGACAGAGCTGAGAGATAATGGTAGGGTCAAAACAAAGGCTCAACGAAGTAGACAGAAGCATTCAAAAGGGCATAACCAATGCTAGCATCCTCCATAGAATGGTTGCATGTGCAGATGCCAGATAGTAAAGCTACGACGAAGCTCATAAAGATGACATGTAAGAGAAAAACAATGGTTTAGGCTTGATTGATAGAATTGGAAACACAATTGTGTAGGGGATCTCACCATGGCATAGTGATGTGGAACATAACATGCAAGGATGATTAGATTAAGGAATTTGCATGCTTAATATTTAGAACAAAATAATTATATCTTTATAGTGATTTTGAACGACAACATAAAACACAAAGAGCGGTGACATAAGCTTAAGCAAATCACATGTGTAGGAGTTAAGATCGTAAAACAATTAATTAGTCTAATATTGCATACATGGAAAGTTTCAACAAGAAATCCATAGACTAACAATGAGATTAATACTATGAAGGATCCTTCACACAACTCTCTAATTTACTAGGTTTTAGTGAAGGACTAACACGATCTCAGTGAATCAATTAAATTCCACAATTGAAAGTAACGAGGAAAATAAAGAGTGAGGGAAAGAGTTCACCGAAGGTAGCCGGTGACGGATGGATTGGTTGACATCCCACAATCATCCATGATCCGGTTGGGAGGTGTTCAATTCCTCAATTGACGGTGCCAACGTGAAGATAATGCGTTCAATGTAGCTTTCCACGGAGTCGTCGACGTCCAAATTGAAATCGAAGAATGAAGATCGGAGAATGTCGGTCTGGTCCAGAGAATCCTCTACGAACCCATGATCAACATCCAAGTTGGACATGCATGATTTTCTAAGAGAGAAAGTAGAGAGTGAGAGGGGGAAGGGATCGAGTAGGTTCAGCCAAGCAAAGGGGAAGAAGGGAAAAAGGTTAAATCTGAAAATAATTTCAGATCTAGTGAGTAATTAGAGAGTAATTTTCTTGAAATTTGAATTTGAAACGAGTGGGAATTAGGAGGGAAAGGGGGGATGGGATTGAATTAATTAGATCCTTAATTTATGGGACATAATTAATTAGAGAGGGGGGGAAGGGGCCGGCCAAGGAGAGAGGAGAGAAAGAGGTTAGGCTTTAAGGAGGTGGGCTCAAGCAATTAAGAGGATTGAATACTTAAATCTGAAATTAATTTCAGATTTAAGTTAATTGGGGGGGTTTCCTAAATTAAAGGAGGAGAATTAAGAAGAGTTTTGAAATTCAAATATTTTGAATTTGAATTTAATTCTCGTCCTAAATTAGTGGGGCTAAATTAAGAAAACATTTATGGTGGATTCAAATTCAAAAGTTTGAAGGGAATTATGTGGTCGGCGGCTATTGTGGGGGAGAAGGATGTGCTCGGCGGCTTTAGATGGTGGAGCAAGGGGCCGGCGGGTGGAGGCTTCAAGCTGGGGGCCAAGGGCTTGGGCTAGGTAACTTAGATCCACAAATTGAGCACTTCCCTAATATGGATTATGTCAATTTAGGAAAGAATTCAAAATCTGAATTTGAAATCATATTTTGAGTTGGATCTCCCTCCTAATCTTCATGCTCCACTTTTGGAAAGAGGCAAGACAATCAATTTTGGATCCATGGGAAGGGAAGGCCGGCAGTTAGGGTTTGGGGTTTAGGTGGCGTTTGGCTGAGGAAGGGGTGTGGGTTAAGTGGAAGGAATCTTGTTAAGGTTGACCGGCAGTTTGGGGACTTGAAGTGGTCGGCGGGTGCTTGGAGAAGAAGAGGTGATCAGATGTAGGGGAAAGGAAGAGACGATAAGAAAATACTACGAGTACTAACCGCGAGTCTCGGAATCCACCGGAGGCTGACGGGTGATGCGTGGCCCTCTCCTAGGGTTTCTCCTCTCAAGAACTCAAAAAAATATCAAGAATAAGAAAACTGAAATTTTTATTCATATTCATCATTAAACCATAATACAAGAGAATAAGCCTATAAATAGGCCTCATGAAAAGAAAAGAAACAATGACTAAAATGCCCTTCGGGCTACAACACCACATGACCACCCCTAGGGGTAAAATGAGAAAAATAGAAATATAAAATAAACTAGTACATAAAACACATCAAAAAAAAATAAACTCCAGATCGTAGCCACTGATCTCTGCTGTCCTCATCACATAGAGACTGGGGATGGGACAAGAAACTTGATGTGGTCGATACAGATCAAGCTTATTGAGAGCAGAGGAAGAATCAATTATAGTAAATGAGAACAGAGGAATGGGTGAATCTCATCTAAGATAAAGGAATATGGGGTGATCGTGGCCTGTGTGGAGCTTTTTATTTTTGTTTTCATTCCATTTGTTGTAATCTATATGTTTGAAATGTTGTCTACCAACATGACTCAGAACTCTAAGATAAAAATGACATCAAAATTACAGCACTTTGGAGAAATCAATGACAAAAATATCAAACATGTTATTCTACTGAGAAAACATTCAAGATAACGATGACTAAGAAGCCATGAAAACTAGGAGACAAATAATTAATATTATTTTTTTAATAGAATAATAAATATATACTGCACCAAAAACTATCATCTCACCATTTCCAATAAAAGAGTAAAGTAAAAAATAAAAAAGGTAGCTGCTGCGTTAGGCAAAGTGTGGATGAATGCTGGTTTTTCCAAAATCAGACAATTGATTCCCTTTTTCTTTTTTCTACAAATAAACAACTAGGTCCTTTCAATCTACCAAATGTGGTGAGATAAAGTAACCTTTCTAATTCAACAATTAATTACCTATTTCTTCTAAAATATGCAACAGGCTTTGTCAGCATCCATGTTCTCTCTCACATTCTCACAAGACTCACACCATAATCATTAGTCTTATCCTAACTACTTGGGGTCGCCATACTAATCACCAATCATTAGCTCGCTCGCTCTCTCTCTCTCTTCTCTCTCTCTCTCTTACAAGACTCGCCCCAACACCAATGGTCATTCTAGCTTCTAGTCTAACCCCCACCTACTCCTGAGTTGGGAAGGTAGGAGAGTCGCCCCCCCCCCCCTACGCACACACAAGCTCCCTCTACCATATACCGTCAAAACACACTCTATCTCACTCTAGATAAATCAAATATACCCAGGGGCTGCGTGAGTGGTAGGAGTGGTAACTAGTCACGCTCTTCTCCTCCATTCACCCTATTATTCAAGGGGTGGCATTGATATTAAAGTTCACCAATTAGCCCAAAAGGAGAGAGCCAAGCATAAATTAAACCAATGAAAAGACAACAAGTAGCTTAGATCTTTATGGTAGATATGAGGACTTTTCTGCAATTTGTACTAAAGAGTTAAAACAAGTGGAAAAAGCACATTTTCAATTTGACTAGAAGACCAACAATCTGTGTTTTTTTAGCAAGCATGGCATACTTAAATCCACCCAGTGTTTAGTAAGTGGAGAAAGCACTTTGTCAATAAGTAATGATATACTAAAGTAAAATTCCAAGCACTTGATGAGAAGCTACTAAAATAGTACTAGAAATTGCACATCACGAAATTAAAGTCTGACCTTCAACTTAAATATCTCGCGTCGTGAGAAAGTCACTATACAGTCTCCAGTTTTTATGTTGGAAGAGGATCCAAGTGGATGATTTAAAGGAATCAGAGGGGAAAGTCTATGATAGTACTGAACCTGAAGGAAAAACAAGCAGAAGTAGTTGAGATGCTCTAATCCTTGAAAACAACAAGAGATTTTTGACATTTCTTCAACTAAAAATTTACAGAAGGTGGAAAGTCAAATGCCAATGAGACCAACTTCCAGGAACAACTTAAACAATTTATAAACATGAGGATATTATAAGCTACAATCTACTCATAAATCAATGATACATATCATCATCAGATAATAACCAAAAAATTTCGGACCAGCACTTAAATGAAAGAATTTGTTAGACTGGTCCAGCTGGTCTAACCTGGACCAGTTGGAGGTGGAATATATCCCCGCCTATTTAGGCGGACAGGCTTCCGCCTATTTAAGATGGAAATTCCTCCTTTTTTAGGCGGAATGGCTTCTGCCAATCAAGGGGGACGGCTGCTAGAAGGGAAAGAATTCAAATGCAAAAGGCGATTTGGGCATTTGGGGATATTTTTGTATGTTTTAAGTATGGTGTTTTTCCTAGGGTTAGGGGAGGTCTTGTTTGCTGAATTTGAGAGTATCCTAGGATGTTTTGGGCTAATTGGGAGATCCAGATCCTCTACAATTGAGGATCCATTGTATCTTGTGTGTTTTCTTCCATCTACTATCGATATAACCATTTCTCGCTTGTGTTTCCCCTACGTTCTTCTTATTTCTGATTTCACACTTTGCTGAAATTCAAATTTAGCCAAGTTTATTTTAATTTCGATAAATGTTTCCTATCAGAATTCTAAGCGGGGATCTTATTCATAAAAATTGAAACATAAGACCATTATAGCAGCCCTGTATAATCAATAATATCCGCATTCCCACAACTAATAGTTTGATATGATTCTTAATGCTAAAACAATGCAAACCACACCAAAATCAAATAAGGAAAACAAAAAACACCGCCGAGATTTTGATTTAAACTAGATACGAAAACTTATAAGAAGTTAAATTATGAGGGAAGGTGCGGAAACTAATGAAATGAACCGATTTGTTTTTGTAGTTAGCATGAAAAATTATGAGAAAAATTTGGTCCCCCAACTCTTTGGGAGGGACCAAAATCCCCAACGATTTTGAGGGACCTATTTGGTCCCTCAACTCTTTAAAATGGAACAATTTTAGTCTTGTTGTTAAAAAAACACGAAAAATTTGGATGATAGTACGATGTCGCAAGGGTATGATTGGAGAAAAAAAAATATTATAGCCTCGAAATAGCATTCATTCCTCGAACCCTCCAGCAACGAGCGTCAAACCCCAGCAACCAAAGGAAGAACGGTTAACTTTCGTGACTTCCGATTCGATAGGAAGGAACATCGATGGAGGAGGAAAAGAAGGCTTCAGCAACTCATTCAAAACACTAACTCACATTGCTATGTCCGATCCAACATCAATGAAGTACGTGACAACCCTCCAGCAGATCCCCTAGCAACCAAAACCTTGGGAGAACGATAGTTACCTTCGCAGCGAGCAACCTCCCTTCGCGAAAGAGCAGAAAGAGGAGCTACATCACTATGTCTGATTCAAATCGTCTATAATTAATCTGGAATTAATTTATGTAATTTAATTAATATAAATTAATAAATTTAAAATTAATTAGATAATTAAATAATTATTATTCTAAATAATAATTAGATAATTATTCAAATATTAATATTTATAATAGATAATTAACATAAGATTAAATTTTTTAAAATTATAACTAAAAATATTATTAATTTCTTTTATCAAACAAACAATTAACAATTTTTTTTAAAATTTATTATTACTTTAAAATTATATATAATAAATAATTTAATTAAAAATTTATTAAAACATCCCTATTTTTAACATCATTAAGTATAACATCTATTAGTTTGGATATTAAGATAAAAATGGTCCCATTTTAAAGAGTTGAGGGACCAAATTGATCCCTCAAAATAGTTGAGGATCATTTTGATCCGTCCCAAAGAGTTAAGGGATCATTTTGATCCTTTTCTAGAAAAATTATTTAAGTTGACAAGTACATGTTCAATTGGTCAATGGAAGGCGGTGCTTTATCATAAACATGCCATACCAGAGAGCAAAACATGCTGAAATGCTTTTTAAAAACTTGATAAACATATGATTCAAGTATCCAAGTGGTGCAGGTCATTGTATGATAGGTGCCAGATCTTCAATTTGACGGGAAAATCAATGCAAAGTTAGCTGGCCTTCAATTTGTAATATCAATAACTAACTCCAGTATTGTCTTTTATAGATTGGAAAAACTGACACGAGATGAAAAAAGGAGTAGATTAAAATAGAATAGCTAAATAGAAAGGTGAGCCAGCAATTTAAAGAGAAGATAAATTATCTTATGGAAAGAGATCATCCTAGATAATACATAACAAGGCTGACTGAGCTATAGGAAATATCAATAATACTTTGAAGAAGATAACATACTAGAAAACTATTTGGGACTATATGCAACCTGTGCGTCAGGCCTGGATTTTGAGTACAGGTCAAATTACAAGTTGCAAAAGGTCAGAATCAACAAAGAGATCATATCCTGTCCATGATGCTGACAGCTCTATCAAGCAAGGTTGTGTGATTAAATTCCCCGCAGAATCATCTAGAATGTCAACAGTCAAGATCTCTTATACTTTATCATAAATTTGAGACTAGAATCATTGGTCTAGGCAAAAAATAGAGCAAGAAATTATTAATGTTTAAAATTGGGATATAATAAAATCATGAGGTAAGTCAAGTGCAGATGAAAAAAAATGTTTTATGGTCCAAGGGCATTGGAATGGAACAATCAGGAAAATATTGAAGAATACCATTCACCAATAATAATTATTCCTATCAGCACTCGATGTAATTTCAATCTTATGCAATCATGAATCATGATGGTTTTAGTAAAAGGATATACAGGGTATGGTGGCAAATAAATAATGTTAACAAGCCTGCACATAATGCCGGAAAGCCAAAAGATGTTATTTATTACAAGGCACCACTAAGGAGCAGAAGAAAATTTGTCATTCGATTACAAAGGAGTTTCCAGGAAAAGGCAACTTCAACACGATTTTTATAGGACAAGTTAAAATACAACAGAAATAATGACCAAACAGACAAATTGAGATGTTCTTAAGCACAAGGACGTTTTAGGAGCAAAAAAGCTTTAGTTAGAAAAACAAAAAGAGTTTCTAACAAAGAGAAGTAAATCAAGAGAAAAACCTTGACCACATCGCCAGTTACTTCAAGTATTCTCTGAATCAGTGGAACCGCTGCTGGATCTCCACAAACATGAAGCTCATCAGAAGCAATCCCTAATAATGCACGTGTAAATGCAAATCCCCTTGATTTACATCCTACCATCTATGAAACCACAAAAAAAGATCAAAAGAGAAAAATGCGAAATTTTGAGTGCGAGACTTGCATCAGTGTAACAATGCAAATAGCTACCTCAGTAAAATAGGCAATTGAATTACTAAAAAGAAATAACTTACACCAAAAGTCCGGTATATATGCTGTTTAAAAAAGAAATATTCTAAATACTAACAGCAATATAACATATTTTTATCTTAGTTGTAAGGGACACCTTAAGTATAATAAGGGAGTTAACAAAGTACCTCCTTCACTTGAGATTTCGTGGCTTCCAACAGCATAAATCATCCTAAAGCAAACCTTCCAACAAACTGGAATAACAAGAAGCCCTCCCTATCCCTATCCCTCCCCACACTTCCATATCAAAAAACTTTATAAGTTCAAGATGCAATGCCACAGTAGCAAACAACAATACCACATTAAATACATTATATAAATGATCACCTTAAACACAAAACTAATACTTTAAGGAGACCTAAAATATCAACTCTGCATCCATATTTATATTAAATGGATCCAAAAAATCCAAGAAACCTGATTGGCATTGAATAGAAAAAATATGAACAACGAGGTATCAAATGATGCACATTCATAGATTATGAATTAAGAATAACTGCTAGTAATATTTTTAGACCTATTGCCAATAAGAATAATGATTGAATTTGTCTGCCTGAAATGCAAGAAGATAAGGACCAATTATTTTGTATAGCATGACATAATAGTAGCTTAGATGAACCCTGGAATATAGCACGAACTTATACTGCTCAAGTGTCACTGCTCAATTTAGTGATTTTCTATTCAAAGACAAAACTCTCCGTATAGTTTAATAATTGCCTGAAATTGTAGTTAGATTGTCTTCATCATGAACTGTAGGCCATCAGTTTGAATTATGAATGTGATATCTCTACAGAGAAGTTCTACATCCACCCCTCTGGAAACATACATATGATATCTCTAATGTCTGCTTTCACATGAATAGATTTACATAGTCTGCGTTTATTTTAACCAATGTTGTCTAAAGCCCATGTTTTCTAGGTGCTACAACTCTGAAAGAATATAGTGTACATAAAAAGCAAAGGGCACACCTGTATTTCATCAATAACAGCACACTGGTATTCGCTAGTCACATCAGCTATCTCGACAGTTAGAGAAGTATGTTTAGCACCATCAATTTCATCTTTTTCTTGTCCGGTGATCAAATTACAGGGAACATTTGCCTTGTTCAGTCTTTGTGCAACCTCCCAAGCAAGCAGTCTCAATGGACCACAATAAACACCTTTGTAAATGAAGAAGATAAAGAATTGCAGACATAATGGGAATAATTTTTTAGAATTTGTAGCAACTTAAATGAAACTTATCTAATATTTTACCATATATAAAAGTAAAAAGGATACCTGAAGAGCTTGCTTCTAGTTGCTTTAAAGCAGTATATGTTTTACCACTATTTGTGGGGCCTACATGCAAAAATACATTGCGCTTCTTTCTCCGAGCATTGGAGTACCAAGTATGAGGACAGCTACATGTGAGAATGAATAAATATTTTTAGCAAGAAAAAGCATAGTTTAGTATTGAGTACACTATCAGAAGATCAAAAGAGAGTTCACCTCTCTACAAGATAATTAGCAATCTATGACTTGTAATCCAGAGGTGTTCAGCAATGTTACATACAATTTACAGAAATGAAAGACTACCTTCTAATAATAGATATCACTCAGTTATTTTAATCCATGGCATGCAATAGGAAGTCTTTGAAATGAGCTAAATTTTGACAATTAAGAACTTACTAATACAGGAAAAGGCCTAAACATTAGTAAATACAGGAGCGATCTTTGGTCCAAGTTGACTGCGTTCATGATAACCGGACGCAGACCATTTCCACGCAAAATGATGATGGAGCCTACTAGAAGAGAGAGAAACCATCATTAATCTAAGCAGTGGTTGGAAAGGATAAAGATTGTGGGCAGTGCAAAGAGGCGAAATGATTCGTAGCTCCAAACATACAGCAGACAAAGCAAGCAAAAGCCGACCTTAAATCTAACTATTTATCTTTTGAGTGATGAAATTTCAGTTACAGCAATTTGAACACTTGACGAGAATTTTCAATGTATAGATTCAGATTGTCTGTGTCTGAATTTCAATCTTTTTTTTTTTTTTTTTTTGGGGGGGGGGGGGGGTGCTTCAAGATTGTGAATAGAACTGTTTTCTTAAAATCTATGGTCTGTTTTTATCATACATTAATTTATACATATGCTATGTTCAGCCACCGCATTTACATTCCCCTCACACATGTTTATGGAGAGAATCTCTCCAAAGTGCGGAAAGTTTTATCAACTATAAGGTTCATTGATGCCAATTAGTCTGGCACTTACATCGATCAAATGGTGCATATAAGCATGGTTCAGCATTGAGCATCACCAAGTTCTTGGGCGTCTACATAAGATAGAGGTATATCTTAAATGTCGTTAAATGAAAGCAAAATTCTTCCTCATGGACGTTAAGTCATAAACTTCTCAATAGTGAACCTTAAGGAATTGGTGGAATCAAGTTCAGATTAGTTATGATGCAGAACTAAGTATGTTTAGATGAATGCGATAAGAACTTGCATGTTTCAAATAAGAGCAATTAATAATTATGAACGTTAGTCACTAAATGAAAATAGAAAAACTAAAGAGGGATTGCTACACTTAGGCCAAATCACATGCTAGGAACTAGAATCACCAAAGTAATTTAGAATTTTAACAGAATGCAAATTAAGTAGTTATCCAATAAAATCCCTAAGTTAACATTGAGATTAGAAACATAGAAAGCAAAACTCAAATCCTACATTTACTAAGTGAAAGCAGAGATCTTGGCACGAGTCATCGTGTTTGAATCACCACCTACAAGAGTTAGAAGATTAGAAAATAATTTGAACAAGGGAAAAAGTTCACTCTTGTCGAGGACCAGAAGTAATTTGCCACTGAATGTTGGCAAGTTGCTCTTCGATTGCTTAGGATAAAGTGAAGATGATGCGATCCTAATATTCTTCGGCGGTGGTGTCTATTTCCGGGTTGACGTCGAAGAATATTGATTGGAGAATATCGACGTGTCCTTGCTCGTTGTAGACAAAGCCGGAGTCAAGATCGGGATCGGCAATTCATCGATTCCGTAGGAGTGAAGTGTTGGCGATGAAGGTCTTTGTTTTTCTTAAGAACTCCTCTTGAGAGAAAGAAGTTTCTCTCAAGGATTTAAGTGGAGAAGAGGGAGGGAGGTGGGTAGGAGAGAGGGATTTTACAAAATCTGAAATTAAATTCAGAATTTTGGATTTGGATGCATGGCTGTCGGTTTCTAATTTGAATTTCAAACCTTGGGAAAAGAAGGAAGGGGCTTCTTAATTGAGTTAATTACTTAATTGAGGTGATTGGGTGGGGGAATTAATGTGGAGAGAGGAAGGGGGAAGAGAGGGAGGACCGGCGACATGGTGAAGGAAGGGGGGGTTTGGGGAAAGGGTATTAATGCTTGATTGATTGGGAATCCCAAATTAGGGAGGGGAATTTAAATTCAATCCAATTAAAAATTGTTTTTGATTTAATTTGAAGACTTTTCTAAAATAAATTTTCTAAATTAGGAAGTATTTCAAATTTCAAATGTGATTGGAAATCGGAAATTATGACTTTCCAAATTAGGGGGCTTATGTAAAAGGCAAGTATGGATGGTGCTTAATTGTGGAGGGAGGGAAGGAGAAAGTGGCTGGCGGCGGCTAGGGTTAGGGTTTGGTGGTTTTGGTGGTATGGAGGTGGGGAAGAAAGGGAGGCCGAAGAGAGGAATGAGGGCAATAGATGGGAGGAGGCTTGGCGAGGTGGTGGGGGTCTTGTAGTCGGCGGTGGGGAGGGTTTGCTAGGGGTGGCCGGCGGCTTTGGAGTGGAGAAACCAGGCCGACGGCTAGTAGGGAAGGGATGGGAGAAAAGAAAAGAATGGGGAAGAAAAGAGGCACGGACCGAGACGCTTCCAAGGTTGGTGGGTGATATGATTCCATCTCCAAGGGATCTCTCTCTAACTCCTCTCAAGCTCTCACAAGAACTCACAATGCATAAATTTTTTTATCATTCATTCATTCATTAACCTTCAAAAAAGAACATGAGGGCTATATATAGCCACATACAATGGACGAAAAATAAATGACAACTTCACCCTTTGAGCTTACACATGACCAACCTTAAGTGAGGGGTAAAAAGGGGAAAATAACTAAAGCAAATACAAATAAATAAAAATAAATACAAATAAATACATATAAAGACTTAAAAATATATTGACGCGATCGTCCACGCCTCTGATAAACTTTCCATGCTCCGATGTCCCCATCATGTTATTTCAATTTCATTCTCTGCACTTTCTTGTGCTTTGATCATTTTCTTAGTTTGGTTGCATGGGGTAGTGATCATCAACAAGGCTACAGTTGCTGATGTCTATATCTGGTATTGGCTATGAAAAACCACAAGGACTAAAGAAACAACATTTCATGTAGCTTCTTCACTTCTAAGATTCGGGGCTCTTTACCATTCTGAATCGTGGATTGACCTAACTCCTATTTCTTCTAACGTAAGTTGTAGTTCTGTTTGCTGTATAAGCATAGAGCTTGCTTCCCTCAATGTTTGCATTTTACATCTAGCTTTTACAACCATTATAATAGAAAAAAAAAAAAAAAAACTACAATCCCAAATCCATAATTCTTCCATGTTTGGGCCAAAAGTTTCATCAATTTCCATACTATTTGATTTATATGGTTCATTCTGTGCATCACATATAAATCTCCATAACCCCCGGTATCAAGAAAGGGGACAAAACATCAAAATCATTCTTTAAATGGCAATTGTTTCACTGGTTGTCAGACAAATCCCACCTAAAAACCTCACTTTTGCGCTGAAATGAAAAGTTAAAGATATTAAACATATTTACAATTTTGTAATAAGATTTCCTATCTAAAATTTTATTATTACATTACTTCAGCCTACTAAATTCTGCAATCATCGTGTAAATGCTGAAATTTTATTACAACATTAATGCAATGCTCTCTTTCACTTCAACTGCTATAATCACTATGGCAAATCATAAAGAAACTTACCTACCCAGGAAAATATGGACACCACGATTTACAAGAAAAAACTTAGAATATAATTTTAATATAATTGTATTAGAAGTCAAGCTCTTGTCTGGAAAACAAACCAACACTAATTATCCATAATAATACTGCATCTCCATCATCCTTATCATTAGCCTTACCTCAACTAAATGAAGCAGTAAGCAGGGATGAAGGGATTGTGAGGATTCATAAATGAGACTGTAAATAGTTGAGATAAGGCTAATGATGATACTACCATGAATATGCTTTAACAAATAACCAGTTCTTTTTATCAGAGGAAGACCTCAAAACAAAGACTTAAAATAAAAATTACAATAACGGAATAAATATTAATTTTGTCTAGTTAAGGGGAAAAAATCAAGGTAACTTCAGTTTAGCAAAGGACGTGTCTTGACTATTGGTTTGTAATAAGCAAAGCTTCACACAGTTTCTAATTCAATGAAGTTATCTAAAACAGATCCAGCAGCAAGAACACAGGCTGATCATCACTACAATTTGGATTTTGATTTTATATTTTTTTTTTTATTGAGGCATTTGCTGAATATAAGATACATTTAAGAGAAAACAACCAAAATGGACCCTCAACTCTTTGTGAGGGACCAAAATAATCCCCAACTCTTGTGGTATCTCAACTCTTTAAAATAGTACATTTTCTATCTAACATCCAATATTGAAGTTAATGGTATTTTTGTTATTTTTTAATTAAACATTTATTAATTGTAATTTTCAATTAATTATAATTTTTCTAGAAAAAAAAACTATTAAACATTTTTTTAATAAAAAATTAATAATAATTTTAGTTTTAATTTCAAAAATTTTAGTTATATTTTATAAAATATGATATTTATTGATTTAGAAAAATCTAATGCAAATAGATGTTATTTTTAACTTAGTCACACATATTTTTACCAATCATATTTTATAAAAATATGACTAAAATTTTTAAATTAAAACTAAAATTATTATTAATCTTTTTTATTAAAGAAACGTTTAATAAAAAATTTTTAGAAAAATTATAATTACTTGAAAATTACGTTTGATAAATATTTAATTAATAATGACCAAAATATCCTTACATTTAACATCATTAACTCCAATATTAGATATGAGGACTAAAAAATCTCATTTTAAAGAGTTGAGGGATCAAATTGGTTCCTCAAAAAAGTTCAGAACCATTTTGGCCCTTCTCTAATAAATTTAATGCCCATATAAGATAGGCAAATAATGCAACGAGCAGCTAAAATTAAAGTCAAAGAATTAAGAAAAATATGATCCCCACAAGATAGAAGTTGCAAGAAAACTTTTTTGAGAAGAATAAGTTTAATAGCTCATTTAGTGCTCAGCATGAACAAATGTAGAATAAGGACTTATAAAACTGACACCAAATAATTAGGAGGAGGCTAATCATGATGATGACGTTGATGATGAAGAAATTCTATTCAAAATTATAAAGACTCGAGTGATGAGTGTTAGAGATAATACAAAATCTAAATCAATGTTACAGAAAAAATCATAAATATATCCTTAACTATAGATTTGTAATTGATGAGTATTAAAATTTGATGACTTACGTCAAGTCTGTTAAGTCAAACTTTGCTGTATTGAGGTAGCTACTTAAACACCGTATGCTGCTCCCAAAAAGTAACAGAGGGCCAAGTTTTGTCTTTAAGAAAACTGAGAAGAACATAGTATCTGCGATCAATATTTAGCACTTCATGTTAAAATTCTGTCACTAAAACGGGTAACTATGATTGTATTCTTCGCAAAAGGCTGAATTTTGTATACATCAAGCAAAAGAGTGAAATAAGTGAGCGTTTTTTTTTTTTTTTCAATTTGAAGATTACCAAGTAGAAGGCAGCAGTGAGATAATTAGGTTTAGAACTAATTTGAGGCTTGAGATTCACTCACTAAAAGGTTATTTCCCGCATTCAATATCTTTACCAAGGATGACGTCATGGCATGTTCCCATCCTTATAACAAAAAATTTCCAGGTAATATGCATAAACTTTCAAGTTTCAATGGGCATGCTTACTGTCCATACGACTTGAAATCAAAAGTTAAAACAAATAAAGTCAAGTTTAAGAAGAATGCAAACAAAATGATTTTTGTAGTCTGCCTGCCAGTCCAGCTAATGTTAAACCTTATACCTTCTATTCAATAAGTTGAAGTGTAGAACGATGTAGTTTTTATGTCACAAGAACCGGCATAAGCCCCGCATATTTTCTACTTTTAAATACAAAATTATGATTAAAAGTTAAAAACAATTAAAATAAATTTGAAAAAAAAAAACTATACAATAAATTTTTCATTGAAAATAAAGAACGAAAACATATACAAAATGAAATTGAAGAAATTTTAGAATCATATTCCATAAAAACTACAAATTCCATTCAGCATACAACATCTATTGTGGACATCATGCAATATTGCTTGCCAAACATCTGATGTTGACGAAGAGCAATTACTGGTGTTTAGATGAGGGAGGGTGAGGAATATCAGAAGTCACATGACGATGGCCTATTGACTTAGTTGCTCTCTTGATGGAAGGGAAAAGTGATCAACTAGGATGGCAAGCATTGAACGACAATTAACTATAGATGTTGGATGGTGTTAGTCGAAAAATGACTAGCGTTAGTGAAAGGCGACGGACAATAATCAAAACAAGAATTATGCTTTGTTGACCTCCATGCATAGTTCATAATCAATTCAAGCAAGTGAATGTGACACGAATGATAACCGTCAGACATCAGGTCAAACTTTGTCCAAATGCAAAATGGATTGCATCGGTGTTTTCAGGACACCATATTTATCAAGGAAGAGCCATTTGTGCACAATTCAATCGAAAATGATGACTAGCACGACGGTTGGCGAGCGCGATGCTACACAAAAATGCTTGAACGACTTCTGCTCGCCAAAACGGATTGTGTCGATATCTGAAACACAAAATCTACTCAAGGAGGTCACTCTCATGAAGGAGCCTGGAGAAGGCGATTAAAATCAATGGACTACAAACAGAATGTTGAGCGACTTTGCCTGAACATCGTCCATTCACAAAAACGGACTTCGTCACTGCATCCAAAACATTGAAAATACCTAGAAATGACTATAATATTGTCTAGGGTGGCCCACAATCTGAAAATACAAAATCAGCATGGTTTAAAGGCGACGATATGAATTTCAAGACATCAGGAAAATATAGGCCAAGCACATAAACTGAGATGCACGATAAATTTAAAAAAAAAATTGAATGAGGGATTAAGTTATATTTCTTTAATTCTTACATTAAATTAAATTAATTCCTATATACATATTCATATATATTTCATAACTAAAAATGTATACCCTATCAGCTCAGCCTCAGTTTCCTGCACTGTTGTCTGGATCGAACACATCTCCTTACTACACACCCTCTGTTTCCTGCAAGACCCAACTCCTTCCACTAAGACGTCCTGCAGATCCTTCACACTCAAAACAGCAGCCACCTATTCAAACTCCCAAGCAACTCACTTTCCTGCTGTCTGGATTCGCATGCAGCAAGCGACCGAGCTCAATTCCAAGTTCCAACAACTATAGCAGCATATACTCTCCTCCTCATTCAACACGATAGCTCAACCTTACCCTTCTACTAAACCTCCTACCTGTTGCCTCACCCTTCTCCACTACCCAGCCGAATCCACATACCCACTACACTCAACTGCTGCCACCTACCTCATCCCAGCAAATAGCAGCTTACTCTCTCGATTTTCTTTCTGACAGAGAATATTCTTACTATTATTATTATTAATATTAAAAAAAGAGAAAACAGCAAAAAAAAGATATTTAAAAGAAAGTGTGTGTGTGTGTGAGAGAGAGAGAGAGCGAGCGAGAGAGCTTGTGATTTGATCCCTCTATCAGCATAATTAATTCTCTTGTATTTAGTTTATTACTCTATTGCCATTTCTACAGTATTAAATACCGCCTCTGTAGACTGAGTTACATATGAAATTTAATTTTCTAAACTCAAATAAGTACTCATCCGCTTCTGATAAGCGTGGCGGGGAAACTTACTTTCGCTCATGCAGTGGTCAGACGGCTCCACAAAGAACCCGTGGATTGGCCAAAATGGTTCCATATGATAAATGATCATGATCGCGACTCTCTGACGTAGTGGCTCGGTTGAACAACTGCAGTGTCTTATAATTATGGCTAAAAGTCCGGGTGTTCCCCAATGGCTAGCTACCATTGAGTAATGAATTATATGGTATAATTAATAAGACACAAAGCCCTCTGTAAGCTAAGGTCAACTTGAATTTGTCTCTTAAACAAACACTCACCCCAAGTTCACAAGGCATCCTTGAACGAATTAACTCATGGCTATCAGTAAGGATCATTCGGTCAGGTTGGGTGGATTACCTCATCTGACTAACAAGACTAGGAATTATGATGATCCAAGACGATTGAATCATAGGATCTTAATCAGGTCCATCATAAATCCCCATGCATCCACTTTAAGTGTACAGTGATAAATTTTAAATTTTAAATATCTAATCTAGTTGCTACTATACGCTGGATACTAAGTTTCTATTTGATAGCTAACATTAATTGATAGTGCTCTTTTATTATCGAGAGGGGTAATTAATTGACTATAGGGCCTTACACCTATAGGAAAAAAGAACTCAAATCTTAAAGTCCTCACTCATATGACAAAATCTCTGGGTAGTATCTTATCTCTATCCAATATGCCTTCCAAAAACTTTTCATGGAACATAATCTGTTAAAATTCTCCCTGAATATAGGCCGAGAGTCCGGAGCCCCAAACTCTCAAATTTTCGAAGCCCGCATGCTTATTATCAGGTCGTCCATAATGGCGAGTGTCAATATTAGTTGATAGTCGATGTCGATTGGTAGAAGGTGATGAGTGTTATTGTTAGTTGACAACTAATATCATACGGTAGGCAAAGATTGGCATTGATGTTGGTTAATGACCAATATCGAGTAACATGACGATTGGTGTAAACATCAGTCGATGACGGATAATGAATGATTGTGATAGGAAACACTTGTAGATCTAAACTATTTCCTATCAATCCTCGGAAAAACAAAGAGAATTCTCCACAAAAATCCACACAAAATCACAAAAACTGAAGATAATTTGTATTATTGATAAAAGGGAAAAGGAAAATACCAAGATACACTCGATCCTCAATTCGAGAGGAGGATCTATCTATCCCAAATCTCTAGACACTACTAGAGCCCAAAAAAACCTAAACCTAAGAGATCTCAAGTTTCAGCCCAAATTCAAGATGCCCTAATCCTAGGAAAACAAGCTATTTAATGCATACAATTCAAAAGAAAATCCCTAAACAATCCCTACATTCAAATTTCCCTCCTAAATCCTCAAAAAATCCTTCCTAAATCACTTTGTTGGCTTTGGCGGCTCGGTCGCGCATATAGGAAGAGGCGGAACTCTTCCGCATGTTCCGTCTGAACCGGTCCCGTGAGGACTGGTTGGACCAGTCTAACATATTGCAGAAAAAGTTATCAAATTCTCTATGAATCGTAGATTTCTCTCTAACTTTATACTGATGAAAAATGGGTATAACTAGGTTTATTTATGGATTTTGATGGGGACAATCCAAGTCTTATCTAGAATTACCTCATGCACTTAATTAGGCTATGTGAATTGATCATCTTATCATATTTTTAAGCATGTGAATGCCTTAGCAAACTCATTATATTATCCTAAACTTGTTAGATACAACTAATCAAGTCACATATTTTGACTATAAACACAAAGTTTGGAGGTTGTTTGAGTGCATCCTACTTGACTCGTAGCGTTTGGGCAGACAAATAGCTATTTAACGTAAAATTATCTTGGATTAACTTATTTGACCAAAGGTCTACCCTTGTGACCATTTAAAAAGCCAATAAAATTATTAATAAAAAAGGAGTGCTACAAGCACACTAAGGCATAAAAAGCAAGCTTCGTACTCTAAGACATTTAGGGTCTAAACCACACAAGACCAACACCCAAGCAGCGCCTAACAAATGCTTCTAAAACAGTGCTTAACACATAAACCGTATGATCATCTATAACAACTTTATAATCAATCCAAATAAGTTAAACTCAACAGAAGCAACTCAAAGATAAAAAAATATAATAGAGATTTCATTAAGATACTCAGTGCAAGACAATAAGGTCATCAATGCAAACACTGTCAATAAACAGCCATCAACTCTCGAGTTTATTTGGCTGCATATGTGAAAAGAAAACACAATATAAAGAGAGATCAATTGTAATCTTAAGAAAAAATGTTGCATCCAACATAGAACTAAGAAAAGGGATGAATTCAGATACAGGAAATGTTGCATTGATCCCACAAATCTATACTAATGACCCTTGTCCATTGCAACCTCACAGTAAATCATCAGTCCTAAGATATGTTTGGGGTAGCTTTCTAACTGCTATACTTTTCAAACCCTTGCTACATTTTCATTTAGCTACTCCTTTATTGTTACTTTCAAAAAGTTGTTGCTATTAAAGCAACTTTTTACAACCAAATCTCCTCCTGTAAGGTACTCACAATAAAGTTTTTTGTCTATTTTTCAAAAGAAAAATATTTATAATTCCCACAGCAGTTTCAAAAAACTTGATTTACCCACAAAAGCTTTACCTCCACATTTACATATAAGCTGCAGACTGCAGTTGCACCAAACGGTCTTCTAATCTTATTAAGATCATTAGACATGTGCCAAAAATCGAAAACATCATTTTAATGGCATTTAGAGGGACTTCTTCAGTATAATAAATTATACTGTTTTAGACCAATAAAGGTAACTAGAAAAAGACTAAAGGTTTCTAACAACCATGCATTTACACAATAAATACAATAAGTAGAAGCAAAACTGCTAACAAAACGAAATTGAATGTTGAAAGGGCGCAAAAAAAAAAAAAACAAATATATGTTATTTTTTCAGTTCCTAGAAGGAGCAAAACAAGGTAAGTTTACTGAAAGAAATGAAAACAGCAACAGCAGCAATTCAAATATATTAGGTTGTGTTTGTTTTTAAGCAAATTACAAATATTCATATTTCTCTTTATGAATCTCTGATAAAACTCAGTGAAAAGGTGAAGAAAAGCTGATAGGTTGTCCTCATTATTCAATTTCTTGGTTCGTCCTCCAAGCCAAAAAAAAAAAAAAGATATGTTATTTTTTCACTCAATTTCTCCTCGACCAATAAATGGATGAAAATTAACTTGTTCATTTGCAATGATCATTTTCATTTGCAGGAATATATCAGTGGAGAGACAGAGAGCAGGGTTTCGGAGAGACCGTGGTGCCGAGTATGGACTGAATAGAAAAGTCTTCAGCTCCACAGTATGGAACTAGTCATGGTAGCCAATTTCCGTTTTCACGGCGTCTCCTTATTTTGAATTTGTTTGAGGGCGTCAAAAAAACGGAGATCGGGGCGGAAGTGATAGCGAATTCGGGAAAAGAGGAGAGGAGGCCGATTGTTTTATCCGGGAAAACTTTGGGAGCAAGCGTAGGCTGTAAGCTGTGGAGATTCAATGACTCGATGTCTCAATCGCTACCGTCAGTGACAGTAATCACATAATGGGTCGGACATCGGCAGGCCGGGTCGGGTTATTTGAAGTTGTTTATATCTCATAGGTGCAGTTGTGCAAATGATTCAAGTTAAGTTAGAGCTATACTTAACTTGAGCTCGTGCTCAGCTTGCAGCAGTGGATGCCTTGACTCGTGAGCCAACTCTCAAGGCATACCAATTCTCGTGTTTGTGCCTTGTTTCTACTTCAGCATTCCACATCCGAGCCGACGCCGCTCTTCCACCTTCCACATCCACGTTCGTCTGGGCCCACCCTGGCAGTTTTGTATTCGAGTCCGCCCCCGTGGTTCAGCCTTCCACACCAAGGGCGTCCAAGCCCAACTTCGAAGCTCTGCATCCGAGCCCGCTGTAGCAGTTTTTTCCTTCCACATCTGAGCGCGTCCAAGCTCATCCTCGTGGTTCTGCCTTCCATGTTTGAGTCGTCCGAGCCCACCCTCATAGTTCCGCATTCGAGCTCGCCATCGCGGTTCTGCCTTCCACGTTTAAGAGCGTTTGAGCCCACCCTCTTGGTTCTACCTTCCACGTCTGAGCGTGTCTGAGCCCGTGTATTGCGGTTCTGCCTTCCACATCAGAATGTGTTCGAGCCTGGCCTCGCAATTCCACATTCAAGCCCGCCCTCACGGTTTTGCCTTCTACGTCCAAGCCCACCCTCGCAGTTATGCGTTTCAGCCCGCTCCCGCGATTATGCCTTCCACGTTCGAGCACGTTCGAGCATGCCCTTGTATTTCTGCCTTACACATTCGAGCGCGGTCGAGCCCAACCCCGTGGTTCTTCCTTCCACGTTCCAGCTCCCGCCCTCCCAGTTCCGCGTTCAACCCCGCCTTCACAGTTCTACCTTTCAAGTTCGAGCCCCCCTCGCTCTGTGTCCAAGCCTGCCTGTGATTCCACGCTTTAGCGAGTTCGAGCCTCATCCAGTTATTAAACCTTCCATGTTAGAGCGTGTTTGAGCCCATCCCTTGTGGTTCCGTGTCTGAACGCATCCAAGCCCGTCCCCACGATTCTGCCTTCCTCCTTCATCTTTCGTAGTTCACTTCTATACTCAAGTCGCTCGATGAGTAATCTAGCAAAGTAGCATCTTGATCGAACTTGAGCTCAAACTTCTACACAAGCTTGAGCTCGAAACTCTATAAACTCGACTCGCAAGCTAGTTAACGAGTCAAATAAGCTTCTGTTGACATGCGAGTCGGTTCTACTTATTTGAACCCCTGATATTTCCCCACATCTGTCACTCCGTCAATGTCGTGCTCCCCCAATGCGTGTTGCGAACTTAGTTATACTCGACTCAGCTCCTAAGATGTTGTCATTTTTTAAATATGTATGGTTGCAACATTTATGATAAATTTATAAGTTTACAACAACAACCAATAACCAACAACATCAAGCCTTAATCACATTACATATGGTCAACTACATGAATCATTCTTTCTCCATTATGTTATATTAAAAGTCAGATTCTTATTTAAATCTAATAAAGAAGTGTCATTTCTAAAAAGTTTCAAGGGAGCCTTTTTAGGTCTACATCTACCTTTCTTAACATAAGCCATATTTAGTGCATCTACTCTCCTAATCGGGTCATCAGACGACCGCCATTTTTTGTGACCAAACCATCTAAGGAGACTCTCTATCCTTATCCTCCACTTGAGCTACTCCAACCTTTTTCACCTATATGCTCGTCTTATAACCTGTCTCTAAGAGTAAAGCCATTCATCCACCTTAGCATTGTCATCTATACAACACTTAACTTAATATTATGCTTTGGCTAACATTCTGCACCATAAAGCATTACAGGTCTCACCACCATTTGATAGAATTTCCCCTTGAGTTTGAGGGGGACTTTTTTATAACACAACTAACATGTTGTAATCCTGCACCTCAACCATTCAACTTGAATTTTACTAATAATATCCCCATATATTTAACCATCACTATGAAAAATAGATCCAAGATATCTAAAATGTGCAATCTCATTAATACTTTGATCGTCTAAAGTCACAATCCCCCCATTAGATTTATTACTACTAAAATTACACTCCATATATTCGGTTTTTGATCTACCTTCAAGTCCCTCTCTAGTCTTATCAATAAGAAGAACATTATCAACAAAAAAACATACATTAGGGTACAAACTCTTATAAAATGTCTAGTGAGAACATTCATGACTAAAGCAAAATTATATGGGCTTAAGGATGATCTTTGATGTAATTCAATTGAAATAGGAAAATACTTGGTCAAACCACCTTGTGTTTGAACACAAGTAACAGCTCATGTATATATATCCTTACTGAGTTGAATATAAGCATTATTAACTGCATGCTTATGTAAAAGTCTCCATTGCGCTTATCTTGGAACTTTATCAAATGCTTTCTCTAAATCAATAAAAATCATATGCATATCCTCCTTATTCTCTTTATACTTCTCCATCAAACCTCTCAATAAATATATAGCTTCCATAGTATACCTATCTGGCATGAATCCAATTTGATTTTGAGAACATTAGTATCATGCCACAACCTATGCTCCATAACTCTCTCCCATACTTTTAAAACTTAAATCCTGTATAATTTACACAATCATGTGCATCATCTTTATTATTAAAAATAAGAATCAACACACTCATTTGACACTTTTTTAGTTTTCAAAATAATATTAAAAAGTTTAATAAACCAAGAAATTCCTTCATCTCCTAAGCATTTTCACATGTCTATTGGGATATCATCAAGTCCAACAGCTTTTCCACACTTTTTTTTAAGCATCTCTAACTTCAATTTTATGAATATGTTGGTAAAAAAATATTCATTTTCGTTTAGAGTGTTAAAGTCACTATAGTCAATCGCATTCTTAAAATCTTCATTGAAGAGTTTATAAAAATATATCATTCATATTTGTTGAATATCCTCTTCTAATAAAAGTAATATTTGATAAATTGATAAGTTTAATGGACAAAAAACTTAGATTATGAAAAGTAATAGTTTATATTATTATATATATTATTTTGCTCATTAGTTTCAACATCACTATTAGTTGTGATAAAAAAAATGTATATTTAGGCTTTCTTTGGGACAGTTTTTTAGCCACCTCATTATAAATATTTTTTAAAATAAAAAATTGTGTACTAAAAAGCTGCTTTAGAAAGTAATAAGAAAGTAGTCCCAACGAAGCCTTTATTTTATTCACTTTTCAATAGAATTATAAATATGATAAATGTAATTTTTAGAGTTCAAGCAATATATATATATATATATATATATATATATATATATATATATATATAATGAGAAAATTCAAAATAGTAAAATTATCAAATAATTAAGAAATATCAAACTTTTTAGTGATATAGGTTGAAAAAAAAGCTCTTAAACGAGCTAGAGATACACTTTGCAATTCACAGTATAACTCAATTATTAAATTAAGGGTCCGTTTAGGACAATTTTTTTGCCGCTTTGTTTTTTATAAAATAATCATAATTTCATTTTGCTACTATTTTCTCACAGTTTTTTTATAAATTTTTGTAACTATAGCAGTGACGTCATTTTCTCCACAACAATTTCACAATCAACATTATAAAACATTACAACTGTCTTAAACAGACCATAAGTCTTTTGCTTGGATATGTTATTGAGGTTATTGAGATAATAATGCTATATGGATCGAACATTGCACAAAAAAGTGAGCATATACACTATGTAATATTATGCAATGCTTTAATTTTTCTTTATATTAAAGTAATCACAAATATACACTATATCGATTTTATCTATTTGCTCAATATAAATATGCAAAGTCAAAACTTAATAATAGATTTGATGATATAAATATCAAGTTGCTTCTGTATGTGAGATGCTTGAGTCCATACTATTCATGTTCAACTTTTAATAAGAAATGATTGATGTTTAGTGAAATATTATCCTTAATGCCTTTCACATTTATATTTTATATATTAGACAACAAACATAAGAATTTTATCATGGATATGAGACTACTTATGCATTTGTGAGGTTAAAAGATATTATAGAGGTTGCATTGAAATTAGTAGAGACAAAGGAGAATACTATTTATTAATTGGTGCTCTTTTTTTTAAAAACCTTGTTTTGATATTGTCAATTGCATAACAACGATTGAATCAGTATTCAATGCTACGATGATTGTAAAATGTCGATTACTTGATCATATGAAAGACTGTTAGATGAATGATTTCCTTATTGCTTATATTGAAAAAACGTTTTTAATAATTTTGGTAATAAAATAAGTGTATAACGATTACAAAACATGAATTCACAAGAGAGAAAAATTATTTGTGATATATATTGAGACCATGCGCTCACAATTATATGTTTTTTAAGCATATAAGTTATCTTTTTATATTATCAATCTAACAACAAATATTTTTTATAATAAGATAATGTCAATCTTAGACCCGTAAGAAAAGTATTGAGGATATTTTTAAATTAATAATATGTATCCATTAAAAAAAAATTTGAGTTTGTTGCTGTCGGGTTACATTCACATTTTAATTGGGAGTAAAATAATCAAAATATACTTTTTATTTAGAGCTTAGCATGAAAAAAAAAAATTTGTAGCAAGGACTTTATTTCTCTAAAAAAAAAACTAATAAAAAACAGAGAGGAGGACTTTATTAAAATTAATTTTTATTAATATTAGAATTATTCATAATTTAATAAAAAATTTTAAACTATTTTTAAGAGTATATATATATATATATAATTTTTATTTTCAACTCATTTTAATCTTCTCTTTTCGTTAACCCCTTTAACCTTTTGAGCGTCGGATGCAGTCGGGCGAGGGGAAGTGAAACTTTTTTTTTTTGGGGAAAAAGGGGAGTGAAACTTTAGCTCACTGTCTTGGAGAATGCCTTACTTATTACAAGTTACAAGTATATTGCTGGCAGTAAGGAATCTGTTGATTTTAGGTTCGGTTGGTTAATATTCATTTATTTTTCCTGGAAATAACGGAGACATTATTTTTCTTCTTCTTGGATTTGAGAATCGGGGTTTCTGAGATTTTTGATTTTATGGTTTAGTTCATCTTTATTGACGGGGACAGCATACGGAGTTCGATTACTTGAACCTAGCCGCTGCAGCGATTTCGTTGGAAGAGATTACAGCTTTTTAATGTTCTGCTAATGAAGTGTCATTGCTCTGCGCGAGGATTTCTAACTCCCCTTGTTAGATCGACAGGCATTATTCGTTGTTCATAAAGCCTATTCCTCGCATCACCTTACTATTGTGGTAAAATACAATTTGGACCAGTTTTAAAATTTTTTTTGAATTGTTTTTTTTTTTTATTTTTTTTATTATTTAATCTATTTGATAGATTTGATGTGCTGCATTTTGAGTAAATTTTTATATGATTTGTGAGCGTATTAATGAATATGAGATGGCTTGTGGGACTGATTTGAATCCAACGCGTACCCACTTATATAAACTGTCTTGTTGCTTGCCTTTTCTAATAGTCAAGGATTTGATCTTCTCCTGTTAAACCTGAATCATAAGAAATTCATTGGCTCCTCTAGGTAATATCTGTTTACCATTAGATTGTAATGAGATGAATTTCACAGGTCAAGATTCCCGCTTTCTTCTTTTTGAGTTCCTTTTCTTCCCAATGAACTTTTATGGGCTTGCTGATGTTTCAGTCATTTGTTCTGAGTTTTGTAATATTTTGCAGTTTCCAGCAACGATTATAAATATAATTAAACCTATTCAGTTAAAGGGCTCTACCCGTCATCTCTCTTATTTTGAAGTATTTTTTTAGAAACTTTAACCAAAGTGGTTCCATTTATTATGTTCATTTATTTTTCCATAAAACTTGAGATTACTCAACTATGATCCCCAATATTAACTTTGTCAAGTGCAAACAAAAAATAAATTCAAAATATTATGTAGAAATTAGTAGCACATATGTTTTACCTATTTGCTTGCTGCTTAATCATCTTGTATTATTATTTCTAGAACTTAAATAATAGTTTCAAATAAAAGAAGCAGGCTAACAAGTGACCTAGAGTGTGAACTTTGACATGTATCTCCAACTCATTGAAGATCAATTTTTTTATTTAACTCTCTACTAGTTGATAATTTTTCATTTCTTAATTGCTCAAGATGTTCATTGAGTTGTTTCTCCCATAGAATATCTCTCTTTTGTATGAACTCATAACTATTTTAATCAAATTGGTGATTATGTCGCAAAGATATGCAATTTGTATATAATTTTTAGCCATGATATCCAATTCTAATTGAAGTTGATGTGCAAAATAATGTATATAATATGCCAAATAATTATCATTCGTAATCGAAGTTTTTAGACTATTAAACTCACACTACATATTGCTTGCCTCATCATATTATTGAATATGTAGTTTTTTTGAAAGTTATCGACAACGTAGTTGTGCAATGCTTAATCTAGGCTTTGTAGAAAGAGCTTTAATTGCCTGTTTAAGGGTTGAAACATATGTTTCTGCATTATGCACAATCCCAATAAAACGCTCAATGACACGTCCTCATTTTATCAAAAAAATAATGTGCAATAGCCACTTATTCTTTCATTGATGTATCTCAAGACTTATTTAGTAGAATTCTGAATAAATTATCACCTAGTTCATTAATGATAACATTTGAAATCTCAACATCAACGACATGTGTAATTTTTTTCTGAATGTTGGGATAAATAAGTTTGTTATTTTTAGGACTATTTTTTGGATAACATTTTTATTTCTTCATTATGGGTTATTAAGAAGTGCAATAGTTCAATTTATTTTTTAGATTTTTCAGAATCTTCAAATTCATTATGGCTATGAGAAGCTAAGCCTTGTTACAAAAGAGAACATACACAATCTATAGTTGCAGTTAATTGCATTGGATAATCTGCATGAATTTGATCAAATAGTCTGTTGTAAGAAAAACTAATGTGTCGATCTTGATTCATTAAATTATTGTACTTTCTTCAAGCAATTTTATGAACCCTATTAAAGTGACCAATATGAACTTAAAGTTTATCATTCTTTTTTCAATTTCGAAATCCTTTAGTGTCAAGACTATCATATTTTGCATGTTCTTTTGCGTCTAGTCTACAAAGGTGTTAAAATAAGTAACAAGTTGCATCTTTTATAATACTATGTTCCTAATAGCATTTGAATTTATCAAACCTTGCTGGCTTAAATTTATGCATTTTATTTCCAATATATGATTGTGGGAGATCATGATCATGATCATGAGGTTGGCTTGCTCTTCATACTCCATCATGATCATTAGGATGTTATTTTGAAACTTTTTTCCTTAATTTAAGATCTGCAGGACAGTTATCTAAGTTGGTTTCTAAACAGATTCATTTGGAATTTGTATTACAGTCAACACTAATGATAGTACTTGATGCGTGGAATTCATTAACTTCAACTTTTCTTTAAATGTATCCCTTCATAAAATTGAAGCGATTAGTTTGTTGGTGTGAAAAAAATATATTGAGGCTTACGACGACAGCTCTAACCATTCACTTGTTATTAAAAAAAATCAACTCATTCACCATCAAAGCTTAGGCATCAAACTTAGGTAGTTATGTTTTTCTGCTAAAAAAAATTATCAAAGCTAGAGAGAAACATACGATAACAACAAATTGGAGAAGGCTCGAGGGAGAGATCAAGAGAGATGATGAACGACAATATTAAACCACAAAATTTAACAATTAGGTTAATAATTAAAACACAAACTTAATCTTTATAATAAGAATTAGCAACTTAAAAAAAAATGATACAAGATCATGAAATTTTACATTCGATGTACATTCAAATCTACTAATTGTAACTTCTTTAATGTAATTCATTTTTTAAAGATAGGGTTATTCTTTTCTTCTCTTCTCTCTCCCACTAAATTCCCATCTCTAATTACCCTATTTGGTTGTATTAAATGAATGTTTTAGCATCTACTACGCATTTATCTTAGATTCAATTTATTTTCAAATTTACCAAATATAAATATGAAAATAAAGTCTTTTCAGCTAAGAATTTTATTCCTTCTAATAGGGAGATTGTTGACTGGAAGGAAATAATTGACTCAACAAAGGGCTAACTGGCTATCAATGATGGAAAACAAATGGCGAGGGTTGGTGTGAATGGAGCCAGTTACATCCTTAACCTTGCGAGCTTCTGCAGTTTGTGTGCTTTTCATGAGAGGGATTGAGGGACCAAGAATCAGGGATTTAGGGTTGGCTGTGGACAGTGGACTATGTGTTACGGTTTCATTATTTATTTATTTTGCTTATTTTATGTTGGTTGGGATAAAAGTTTGAAGGAGAATGTTATTAAAATTAATAGAATTTGAGATAGAATTATAGCTTTAAAAATTATTATTGATATTAAGATTATTAATATTATAAGAGTTCATGTTCCTCAAATAGATTTGAATATATGTTCAAAATTAAAATTTTGGAATGACCTAAAAAAATTAATACAAAAG
Organism: Dendrobium nobile; assembly: GCA_022539455.1. Lineage (NCBI taxonomy): Eukaryota > Viridiplantae > Streptophyta > Magnoliopsida > Asparagales > Orchidaceae > Dendrobium > Dendrobium nobile. The sequence goes on along the minus strand of CM039735.1, from coordinate 89,014,057 downwards.
AGATCTTTTGAAAAAAGTTTTTTTATTGGAGGAGATTTAAATGAACATATTGGTAGAGAGGTAGATGAATTTAAAAGCATTCATGGTGGCAATGACTTTGGAGTGACTAATGAAGGTGATAAGATCATATTAGATTTTTTTTAACTTATGATTTTATAATTGCTAATATTTTATTTGAGAAAGAAGTTGAGCATCTCATGACTTATAATAATGGATATAGTAAAATTCTGATTAATTATTTCTTATAAGAAAAATAGATCGTTTATATTGCAAAGATTGTAAAGTTATTATAAGTGAAAGTTTATGTATCCAACATTGCTTACTAGTTTTGGACTTTAAGATGAAGGGGCAGAAAATAAAAAATAAAGTAAATCGTTGTTCTAGGATTAGATGTAGACATTTAAAAAATATTAACAAAAATATTTATGAGAGTAAGATTCTAGATTTTGAAATTTTATCTGTGCATGATGAAACTAATGTTATATGAGAAAAAAATAGCTAGTGATATTAAAAATATTGCAAAAATGTGGTAAGACTATCAAAGGTAAAAACTATTAATAGTGAAAATAGTTGGTGGTGAAATCAAAATATGTAAGAAATAATAAAAAATTAGAAGATTTGTTATTAAAATTGGTTTAGCTATAAATATTCTGATACTTGGAAAAGATATAAAGATGCCTGTAAAGAGTAAGAATGCAATTTGCAATGTAAAGATTTTAGCTTTTAATGATTTATATAATATATTAGATATTGAGGACGAGAGATATATCTATAAGTTAGCTAAACAAAGAGATATGAGTAATAATGATTTAGTTCAAGCGAAGTGTATTATGTATGAATATGAAAAAGTGCTTTTATTAGAAGAGGATATTTAACAGAGGTAGATGATATATTTTGCTAAACTTTTTAATGAAGATTATGAGCATTCAATTGACTATAGTGACTTTAGCACCCTAAATAAATTTTTTTTTTTGTTTTTATCAACGTATTAGTAAAACTAAAGTTAAAGAGGCTTTAAAGAAAATGAAGTGTGGAAAAGCTGTTGGACTTGATGATATCCCTATAGAGGTGAGAAAATGCTTAGGAGATGAAGGAATATCTTGACTTACTAAACTTTTTAATATTATTTTGAAGAGTAAAAAGATGTCAGATGAGTGGAGAATGAGTGTATGGATTTCTATTTTTAAGAAGAAAGGCGATGCACAAGATTGTGCGAATTATAGAGGAATCAAGTTAATGTGTCATACTTTAAAAATATGGGAGAGAGTTATGGAGCATAGGTTGTGGCGTGACATTAATATTTCTCAAATCAATTTGGATTCATGCCAAGTAGGTTTACTATGGAAGCTATACATTTATTGAGATATTTGATGGAGAAGTATAGAGAGAATAAGGAGGATCTACATATAATTTTTATTGATTTAGAGAAAACATATGATAAAATTCCTAGAGAAGTGCTATGGAGAGTTCTACATAAGAAAGGTGTTCATAATGCTTATATTCAACTCATTAAGGATATATATACAAGAGCTGTTACTTGTGTTCAAACACAAGGTGGTTTGACCTAGTATTTTCCTATTTTAGTTGGATTACATCAAGGATCAGTCTTAAGCCCATATATTTTTTTCTTTAATCATGGATCTTCTCACTAGACATTTGCAAGAGGTTATACCCTGGTGTATACTTTTGCTGATGATATTCTTCTTGTTGATAAGACTAAAAAGAGAGTTGAAGGTAAACTTGAATTATGGATGTCAACTTTAGAGTCTAAAGGCTTTCATTTGAGTAGATCTAAAATTGAATATATGGAGTGAAATTTTAGTAATAATAGTTCTAGCGGGGGATTGTGACTTTGGGTGATCAAGTCATTAATAAGAGTACACATTTTATATATCTTGGGTATATTGTTCAGAGTGATGGTGAAATAGATAGGGATATTATTAGTAGAATTCAAGTTGGAAGTGGATGAATGCTTTGAGCTTATTATGTGATAGAAAAGTTCCTCTCAAACTTAAGGAAAAATTCTATGAGATGGTAGTGAGACCTGCAATACTTTATATTGTAGAATGTTGGCCTTTAAAAGAGAAGCATAATATTGAGTTAAGTGTTGCAAAGATGAGGATACTCAGGTGGATGAGTGGCTTTACTCTTAAGAGACAGGATACGAAATGAGTATATATACGTGAAAATGTTGGATTAGCTTGAGTGGTAGATAAGATTAGAGAGAGTCTCCTTAGATGGTTTAATCACATAAAATAACAACCTTCCGATGACCCGGTTAAGAAAGTAGATGTATTAGATTTGACTTATGTTAAGAAAAGTAGAGTTTGACCTAAAAAAACTTAGGTAGAAAATATTAGAAATGACATTTCTTTATTAGATTTAGATGAGAATTTGACTCTTAACAGGACACAATGTAAAAAAAGTATTTTATGTTGTTATATTTTATTAGATTTCTTTTTTTTTTTATTCTAAGAATGAACTTAGGAATGGCCTGCATGCTTTCCTCATCTTGTGTGCTTTTCCTTAAATAGCTCAAATGTTTATGTAATGCTCCAGGTTAAGGCTTCTAAAAATCAATTTGTCAATCTTCTTAAACTGCTTATTATTTATCTTTAACATTCTCCTTCACTAGGTATTTTTATCTATCCACTCATCTTGTATTTTTAGGATGTGTGTGGCATGTTTTTGATACCTTTGTTCTTTAAATTGGTTCCTCCCTGTTAAGCTGAGCTCTTTTCTTCCTATACTTGTTAGTTTTTGTTAATTTCAGTGTGTTGTTGCAGACTTTTTGATCTTCCCTTTTGTAATATATGTTTCATGAATACCCTCATAAATTTCTATATTGCTGGCGAATTAGGTGTGTGGCCTACTACTGCTAAGTTTTATGATCTGTCATCTTTACTTATGATAGTATGACTAATCTGTTTCTGCTGTTGCAGCTGCCAATGGTAAATCTTAGTTCTGGAAGCCCAATGATGATTTCTAGGAGATTGATGTAATATTGCTTGAATTTTCGCAGTGTCATTCCTGACTTCTCTTAAAGGTTGATTCACTATGAGCACCATTGCCGAAAAGGAATGGGATGAAGAATACTCTGAAATTGGAGACAAGGGTGATGTGGGTTTCTTAGATTTTGAGGATGATAAATCGCTAAGTAGTTTCAATCCACTTGAGACAGGTCCTGTTGTGATTTCAATCCCCTTCCCTCTCATTGCTGGAAAACCTCAATCCGCCTTTCTTGGTGAAGTATCATCTGATTCTATCAATATTAAAAACACCACTGATGAACCAGTTGAACTGTGGAGTATTCGAATCTTTTCATCTAACCCAGAGAATTCATATGCCCTTTCGTTGATGAAACCACCATCTGCTAATGCCGATGAGAGAGAAATTGATGCATATGTGGAGTCAGATGCCTTGGAAGATAGGGTGCTTCAACCAAGGCAGACTCTCACTATTTGGCTTTCATGCAAACCTAAAGAAATAGGTTTACACTTTTCAGTAGTGCATTTTGATGCGGGTTCTGACAAAATTGAGCGAGTTGTTTTTTTGTTGGCTGATGATAAAGTATCACAAGGTTTGGTCTGTAAGAAACCTTATTCAAGAGCTCCACATCGTAGAAAGTTGTTTGAGTGTGACAATTATGTTGCTGGTTCTCGACCACATCGGCCAGTTACACAAACAAGTAGATACAAGCTCCCTGAATATGCCATACCAAAAGAAATCCGTGAACTGGTTGAGGCTATGCAGATTCCTGATGTCATAATGGAAGGGCTAAATACTTTGAACTATGCCAGGTTTTTTACCTTTTTGATTAACATTGAAGAAATTCATTTGGGGGTAACTAGATCTGATCTCTAATAGATTTAAATGGATGTGAAGTCTCGTTTTTTTTCATGCTTGTTTTTTGCTTTGCTGATTCAGGTAGAGATGAGAGCTCATGACATGGAGTCGGTGAGTATGAGGAGGAGGGGTGGCCTATTTTTGTCCCTTGTGGTCCCCGGATTGGCTGAGAGAAGGCCTTCTCTTGTCCAGGGAGATTATATTTTTGTTCAACTTGCCACTGGCAAGCCAGACAGTTGTTCTCGTCCTTACCAGGTTTGTGGTAAAATTTTCTAAATACTTAAATGAAACATATAGTTTATGGAGTTTATGGAGCACATTTGATCATTATAATTTGTATTTTTTGGGCTTTCACTATTCAGGGTTATATTCACAAAGTTGAAGCTGATGAAATTCTCCTAAAATTTGATAAGAACCTGCACCAATGTCATCGGGATGATCACTTCTATAATGTTAGTTTCACTTACAACAGGGTGAATATGCGAAGATTATATCATACCGTTCAAGCTGCTGAGTGTTTGGAACCTGAAATTCTCTTTCCCTTTCAGTCAACAAACAGAAGGGTTATCTATACAGTTCCTTTTCAGCCCTTGATTCAATGTCTCAATAGAGAACAAATACATTCTGTGGAAATGATTCTTGGTTGCAAAGGATTTCCTCCTTATGTGATCCATGGACCTCCAGGTACTGGTAAGACAATTACACTAGTTGAGGCCATACTGCAGCTCTATACCACAAGGAGAAAAGCAAAAATCCTGGTATGTGCTTCTTCAAATAGTGCAGCAGACCATGTTTTGGAAAAACTGCTTGCTGAGGATGCGTTTGGGGTGAGACAAAACGAAATTTTTAGACTAAATGCTACCAGCCGCCCACTTGAAGATATCAAATCTGATTTTATTAGGTTTTGCTTCTTTGAGGATACAACTTTTAAATGTCCTCCGCTCAAAGCTTTGTTGCATTACAGGGTCATAATATCAACTTATATGAGTGCATTTCTGCTACATGCTGAAGGCATTCGCAAAGGCTACTTCTCTCACATTTTCCTTGATGAGGCTGGCCAAGCCTCTGAACCCGAGACAATGGTTCCCATATCAACCTTATGTGTGAAGGATACCGTGGTTGTTCTTGCAGGAGATCCTATGCAACTAGGCCCTGTTGTCTATTCAAGCTTGGCAGAGAACCACGGCTTAGGAAAATCGTACTTGGAAAGGTTGTTTGAGTTTGAATATTATGATGGAGGTGATGAGAATTATGTTACAAAGTTGTTGAGGAACTACCGCAGTCACCCGGCTATCCTGGAGCTACCCTCTAAAACTTTCTACAAAGGTGAATTGATTGCTTGCAAAGAAGATGATGAATCTTCTATTTGTGACTGTGCTAGCCTTCCAAACAAGTTATTTCCAGTTCTATTTGTTGGAATTCAAGGATGTGATGAGAGAGAAGGTAGTAATCCGTCATGGTTTAATAGGATTGAGGCTAGTAAAGCTGTGGATATCATCAGAAAACTATTGATGAATCCTGACCTGAGTGAGGGCGATATTGGAGTTATAACGCCATATAGGCAACAAGTGCTAAAGATCCAGAAGGCCTTGTCATCCCTTGAAATACCAGATATTAAGGTCGGAAGTGTGGAGCAATTTCAGGGACAAGAAAGAAAAATAATAATCATATCAACTGTTCGGTCAACTATTAGACATAATGAGTTTGACAGAGTTTACAGTTTGGGTTTTCTTAGCAATCCCCGGAGATTTAATGTTGCCATTACTCGGGCTAGATCCTTGCTTATTATAATTGGAAATCCACACATATTAACTCAGGTATTTTCCTCTTGTTAGCAAGTATCAGAATCATCAATGCTCTTTTCAATTATCTATGCTCTTTTCAATTATGTGCATATGCCTTATGATTTTTTGGTTGTCATTGGTATGCTATAAAGATTTACTTGTTTTCATGATTTCGCATTATTTTGAATCGCACAGAAGCTTCTTTGTGATGATAATGGCCGTTTTCAATGCATGTTAAGCAGTGATGCTTTTTAGAGAATGCTGGTACGTGAAAATCATACTTGCTAGTAAAAAAACATACAGTAATCTTTTGTTTGGTATGTAAAGTTGTGAGATGCAATGCTTGATTGAAAAACTGTGAGGAAGCTTGGATGAAATTAATTGTTTAGGCCATCTGAATGTGTGTTGATGTCAGTAAACTTTGACATTCGCTGAAGACAACCTAAGATGTTGTGGAATGATTCTATGATCGATTAAGAAGAGCTGAGTCTTCAAAGTTGACTGCAGAAGTTTTTGGGCTCTTCCTAAGGGAATTGAAAATGAGTTGTTTTATTGTTAGGGAAGAAGAGGATTATTGAACTGATAAGAAGATAGTTTTCTCAGGGAATTCTCTCCTTTCAAATCTCATACTCTCCTCTTCTCTCTTACAAAGTTCCTATATGGATGTAAAAATGTGACTCTTTTCCATCATGTCTTTGGGCCTTGTGAGCTTTCCATGGGTCTTTGTTTGATGTAATACAAACAAGAATTGCATGGAAATATTTTAAAGGATTACAAAGCTTGTTACTTAAGTTAAGATTTCGTAAGATTAGATTAGAGAACTTTCAATCGTTAATCTTATTGTAGTAGGCAGTTACAAATCAGAATTTTAAGTAAGTTAAGATAGATATGAAATTATCACAGTAAAACAAGCATATAGTAATACAATCCCACGATTAATATTTAGATCTCGCAAATAAGATTCATTTGAATTTTGAGTTTGAAAACTTTCCTTATTTAGATCTCGCAAATAAGGAAAGTTTTTGAATTTCAAATTTTGAATCTCAAAATTCATTAACTCCTTCATTTAATGCTAGATCTCAATTAAGGAGTCATTATGATGATTTATATCATCATCATGGCTTGGGGCATGAAGGTGGCCGGCGGCCAAAGGAGGAGGGGGGGCTTTGCCGTCGGGTGAGGTGGGCTTGAAGGTGGTTGGATTTGATGTGGTGAGGCTAGTGGATGAAATGGTGGAGGGTTAAACCACGGGTAGAGATTGGCTTGGGCAGGGGACGGTGGATGGGGGGGGGGGGGGGGAAGAGAGGATGAGGGAACAAACAAAAGATATGATGTAGACAAAGGGGGGGGGGGGGGGGTTCAAATCAAACCCAAAAAAAATTTTGGTTTTGACTTCCCTTGAGCTTGTTAGCTCATTAATTTTTGAGCTAAGATTTAGCTCATTATGAGCTGGTTTTTAGTTCATTTATTAGTGAACTTGACTCTTCCTTTTCCCCCTTTTCTTCTTCCATGCTTTGGCTTTTGGGTTTTCTTGTGTTGGGCTGTTTTCCGTGCCTTGGCTCATTGGTTTCCCCCGTTGGCTGCTGGTTTTCCCTGCTGGGTGGCCTTTCCTGTGCCTTGGTGCTTCGGTTCCGTGCTGGCCTCCTTGGTTTTTTGCGGCTGCCTCTTCGGGTTCCGCCTGGGCTATTTTCCCATGCTGATGGGGGGCTTTTTCCGTGACTTGTGGTGCTTTGTCTCCAGGAGTTGACTGCTGGCTTTTCATTTCCCTCATTTATTTAAGAATTTGAAGAGTTTTGGGGCTGTTTAGTTCCCCCTCTCTTGTCTATAAATATAAGATGTTTTGTGGCTGTTTTAAGCATGTTATATGAATGATTTTTGGAAAGAAACCTGAGGGTTTTCTTGGATAGCTTGCGAGCTATGCCACTTCTTCCTCTCCTTATCTAGGAAAGCTTGCGAGCTTCTCCTCTTTCTTCTCGGGCTTCTAATCTCTTTCGTCTCTCCGCAAATATCCACTCCATTGTATCCTTCGTCTCTTGGAAAGCAAGTTTATGTGTTTTTATTTGAGTCTATTGTAAGAGTCTTTATATATAAAAGTGTCTTTTAATATTATGTTTCTAAGTGTTCTTTCTATATGAAATGTAAGAGTTTGTTCTAAAGCTTCTAAGTTGTCTCTCCTTTTGAGTATAGTTCTGTCTTTCTTCTATTTAGTAAGTCTCTTCTTTTTTGTGATAAAAAATTTGGGTCCCTCTCCCCAAATTTTTGATTGCATCAAGATAGGAGAAGAAATTAACACGAGCCGCAGACTCTTCCAACGACTGGTGGGCCTTGCGCTAGCTCACCTCGAGCTCTCTCCCTTCTCTCTAGCTCTCATGCAAGAAGTAGTAATCTCAATTTTCATTCAATAATTCATTAACCAATACATAAGAGAATGACCATATATATAGGCCTCACAATAACAAATAAAATAAAAGACTGGAATGCCCCTTGGGCTACAATAGTGACCAACTACCCATAAGGGCAAAAATGGAAAACTGAGAAAAATAAAATAACTAATACATAAGATGCATCAAAAGTAAAGACTCTCCATCATGACCATCGATCTCTTGTGTCAGCTCTGATAGACGCGTCAAAACCTCGTATCGATGTCCCCATCATTGTTGATCTCTTTCTTCTAACTTACTGAGCTGCACGCCAAGCCAACTCCTTGTCAGCTGTTTGAAGCATGGACTCTGAGTTTCTGCTTTCTGATAAGCTATACCGCCATGTCAACTCTCATTAAATTATCTTAGGTGAGGTATTGTCTACGGGGAGCTGACTATTTGTCCCATCAAATCTGGATTTGGGAACACACGCTTTGGCCCATTCGTTCTTAATCAGTGCCCCATTCCCTTTTTTGTCACAAGCTTAGGAAGTCACTCAACACTCAACTATTAGGTGTGCATAGGGCTAGATTTCAAATAAATAATTTAAAAATTACTTTTGGACTATTGATCCAACAACTTATACAGATAGGTAGTGGTGGAGGGTGTGATGTGGACCCATGTAGGTTGATCTGAGATGGTGCAAATCCTAAATGATGTGAATATGCAGGATGAAGGCTGCTGTTATACCGAATCAATCGCATGCAGACGGTAATTAAAAAAAAAAAAACAGATTTCAACAACTTTCAACTTTCAAAAAGTTGAAGCTTCAAAGCTTAAATGCTGATTTTTAACCAGAACACCAAGAAAGAAATAAAAGAAAAGCATGAAAAAAGGCGATTTTCTAGTTTTTATAGTCCGTAATACTAATTTTATATAGCCTTAGAATACAAAAATGAAAAATGCATGGATCCATGTCAAGGATCTTGCTATTGGGCAAAACTTTCTTTCTTTTACAGTTGTGTCCCATCTTATACTATTATACGTACCTACAATAGCTGTACGGGGATGTTATTTTTTTGACCAATTTTCCAGCACTTTTTTTAATGCATGCATGTCTATGTTGTTTGGGCTTATATAATGTGAAAAAAATAGCGGTGCTATTTGGATGCAAACATATTCTTATTGATTGAAGTAAATCCTATAAATTTTTATTTAGTAAAATTTGAGTTTGCTAAACGCCTAAACCTTAAAAGTTATTTGAATGTCAATATTTTAATTAAGTTAAATCCTACAGATGAATAAATGATCGGTTGCTATTTAGAGTGTTAGTTGATATGGGGGAATTGGTTTAGATTTATGGTTATTTGATTTACTAACCAAGTTAATAGCATTTCATCAATATATTATGTAGTGCTTATTAGACTATCATGGGTTTACTCGGGCTTTATTTTATGCTAATTATTCTTATAAAATTTCATGAAAATGTTTGGAAAAAAGTAGTAATTTAGGGATTGTTTGGTTTGTTGTAAAAGAAATGCAGAGCAAAATGAAATATAGTGTAAAAGGAATGAAGTATATTTAAAATGTTTTGAATTGTTTGCATGAATATAAAATTAATATAGATAATTACTTTTTGAGTTTTGCTTGAAATGAAATGAATGCAATGTAAAGATCAAATGATGGTGCAGGCAGCAGCAGCACGTGGTGTTGATGGTAGAGATGGTGGCTGGAGATAGTATGTGGCAGCTTGCAACAACAATGATAGAGAATTTATAATATATTTGGAAATTGATCAAATCTAATGATTTTCAAATACACCAAAATTGAACTAGTGGTGAATTTCAAATTCACCATTGAATTACATTGTATTTGAATTCACACAACCAAACTGATGTAGTGGATCGTCGGAAGATGCGACCTGCAAGAAGGATTTGAGTTTTCCCAATCCAGGGAAGGAGAAGAAGAAGCTTTCCAAAGCTTTAACAAAGGGATAATATCATTCAATACCTTTTCCTATCACAAAACCTACTATTTATAAAGTAAAAAGAGAATTCTAGAAGCTCATCCTAACAAACTAGATAAGGTGTCCTAGGGAACACCACAAGCATAAAATGCACCGCATCATTCTCCCCTAGCGTAAAAAGGCTCGACTCCGTCGAGACGCATTATTGAAAAAGAGATTGTTGAAGAAGAAAAAGAGATTCCCGGATCGAAGATTTTGTTCTCATCATTTGCATCTTCCCCATAGTCTGTTTGAGCTGATGTCCTTCCACGTAGTATTTCAAAAGTCTCAAAGCATTATCCCACAAAATATGCATCTCTTTTTACGGAGGATCTTTGTAGTTGAGATTCAAGTGCTAAGGCATCCCACAGTTGCTTTAATCTACTCAACTTGTATGTTGAATGATATGTGCCAATAACAAAATCATGAATATCCTGGTTAGTGCGAGCATTATTGTGCTGCTCCTTTGCTTACGATGCTAAGAAAAACATCTTCATCGTTGCTTTGTGTAACTTTCCTTCACGGCAAAATCCATCAATTAGCTCATTGCAAGTTCTACTATCAGGATTAGCCTCCATTGAACTCACCAGCACAAAAGCATCATCAACTTTTCCTTTCTGGCATAAACCAACAATCAAAGAATTGAAAGTGACAACATTAGGAACCATGCCCTTCTGGCAAATAGAATCAAACATCTTCCTTGCATCCTTCAGCCTGTTTTCCATGCAAAGAGCATAAATCAATTGATTGTGCATCCACAAATCAGGCTTATACTGACTAGAATCCAAAACCCCAAGAATCCTCAAGGCATCATTAACTCGGCCTCCTTTACAGTACCCCTTAACAAGAGCATTGTAAGGAATAACGCTAGAAGCCAAACCATTATTAGCAAGGTCAGTAAGTATATTCTCCGCTTTCTCATACATACTCATCTTACACAACCCATCAATCAAAACCGTATAGGTATTAGAATTTGGAGAGCAGCCATCGTACTCCATTTCTGACAACAATTTTAACGCTTCCTCCACCTGAAAAGCCTTCAAGAGTCCGTCAATCAGTATAGTATAAGAGTGTACATCCCTTTTGCAAGACTTGCGCAACATTGTCTCAGAAACCATTCCAGCTCTATCGATATCATTTCTTCTACAATAGCCCAGCATCAATGAGTTGAATGTGAAGGTATCAAGATCAAAGCCCGCCCGTACCAGATGACCAAGGTAGATCATCGCATTAGATATGTCGCCAAGCTTGCATGAGGAGTTAATCATGGTGTTGTAGGTAAAGAGGTTGGGTAAGATGCCGGCGAGGAGCATTTGGCAATAGACGGTCTTCATCTCAGTAACCATGCCGAATTTTTCCAGTTTGAGCAGGAGAATATTGTAGCATCTAAGGCTTGGGCAAGAACTGCGACCACTGTTGGCGGAGACCATGATAGCATCGAGGGCGAGGCAGGTGTCGGCAGCGGAGACGCATGATTGGAGCATGGAGAGGCGAAGACGGTCAGCAGAGCCACGGGGAGGTGGTGAAGAAGCTAAGGCTGCATATAAGACCCAAGAAACTAATAAGGTGATGTTCTAAATGTATAAATCTCTATAAAATTTAAATTAATTTATTAACTATCTGTTAATGAGATTAATATTAAATATGTAAGTTTAATATTGAATATTGTTATATTGATATCAACAATTATAGTGATTTGATTTAGTACTAAAGCCAAATAAAATAATTAGTAAAATTCTGAATAGATGCTTGATTTGGTAATAGCAGTTATAGCTTGGGCCCACCCTCCAAATCTTATCTAGTTATCTATATGGATTAGTGCTGTCACGGAAGAGAGAGCACGGGATGGACAATTGAAGTGCAGGAAGATTATTATTTAATTGGGCTGAATGTTTCTCTCGGGAATGTAGAAGAAACCGTAGAAATTGATAGGAAATTCGCATATTCACTTGTAGCAATAAGCGGAGAAGTCTTGTGCAAGGGGCGGGGAATTTCTACAGAAAGAGGAGGACAAAGTGCTGGGTTTTAACAGAGAAATTCTGTAGTAGGAGGCGGAAATCAGTGGGGTTCGGCACAGTGCTGAAGTTCCCTGTTCTCCATTCGACACAATTCCTGCTTGCGGGATTGTGAATATTCTTGGAAATTCCTTGTTGCTGGCTTCGGTATAGTGACTGCCTGTGGAAGAATTCAGCATAGTTGTTGGATTCCTTAAGGGAGTTCGGTTGTGCATTGGATTCAAGAGAGTAAGGAAGAGCATAACTGAAGAATCAGAAGCAGTAATTTAAAAGGCATTTAAAAAAAAAACTGTTATCAAAGCTTTGAATGTAATTAATATAGAATATGTGAAGATTTGTAAATTGATGTATGGGTGCAAACGAATTGAGATAACAGTGAACAGTAAACTATAACAAAGATTTGGTTATGTCTTAGGTAAATTTGGTCATATGCAAAGAGAAAGCTTTGAAGTGACATATAATCGTAGAAGGGTGCGAAGTAGAGAATTGGAAGAGACGACTGGACAAAGAGGTAAGTAATGCAATTTAAAGTTTAAAGAAAACTTTTATAAATTTGATATTGTATCAATCTAAGGAAAATAGGCACTTCTAGTTTGTTTCCTTTTTCTAAAGGATATTCATAGTCAAGTTTCCATGTATGAATACCCACTCCCCTAAATTCATTATGTGAGTTTAAATAAAGATTTATTATGTTCATTTAAATGTTTTTCTTGTTAATAATGTTTTAGAAAGAGATATTTTTCTTTACTTATAATGTGCATATTCATTTTATACAATGAATGAATAAGAAAACATGCAGCAAGTGTAGTATAGATAATGAAAATGAAAAGTATACTATATACTGAATATCAATTTAAAAGTAAAGTTTGGCTAAAGATTTATATATAACTTACCAATGCAGGTGGGGTAAAAGGGTCCCCATATATTAAACAGTTTGGTAAGTGGGGTAAAAGGGACCCCAATGAAATAAAACTTGCAAAGCAGGTGGGGCAAAAGGGACCCCAAAGAGGCAAAAGGGACCTCTATGAAATTCAATGGCAATAATGCCAGGTTTACCTGGGCTCCATTGAATATGTTTATATCTGAGAAGCCAAATCTTTTAATGAGTAAAATTGATATTCAGTATGAAAGTAAGAAGAAATTCTGGGTAATGTCAAATGAGGATTTATGAAGTTTGCTCTAGTAGTTTAACTTTATTTATATATTCAATATTCAAACTTTTATAATCATGTAATTTAAATGTTACTTCATATTGCATCACTTATGGAGTCTCATAGCTCACCAGTAGTTTATTACTGGCTGTTGTTACAGGAAAGGGAAAGGAAAAGATGAAGAAGACTAATCTGCAAGTATTTTAAATTTTATGTTAATGTTTATTCTATGTTTGAGGTCTACTTTTGAGGTTAGTAAACAATTTTAATATTGTATTACTTTGAATTTATTTGGTTTTCCTTAGTGGCTCTGTACTAGGTTTTGGATGAAACTTGGGAATTGATACATGTTTCCTTTGTTATATTAGATGAAGTTTATATGATCTTTTATATAAAGTGGAAATGTAATGATATAAATGAGATGTTTAGTGATGAAAATGTTATGTTTATTCTTGTTACACTCTACCTTACTATTAAGAGGTACTGTGGGGTGTTACAATGCAGAGGTGGAAAAGAAGCCGGTAAATCTGGAAGCGGAATCGGGTTCCGGCCGTTGGAGGTCCTGTTGAACGCTAGGTGCGGAAACGATCTGGAAGCCCGGCGTGGGATTGCGGTCTCGATCTCCGTCGTGGTCACTCGGTATGGTTGCAGGAAGATCGATTCTCGCTGTGTTCGAAGGCCTGATCGTCTCGGACGATTTCCGCGTGAGGTTTGAACACGGGACGGGGTCGATCAGAGACAAAATAGATCGTGTGGCTCGGTGTATAGGCGAGCTGGGTTGAGCGGCGGATGCAAGAACAGGGCTTGACATTGCAGGATGCGAAGGTGAGGCAGGGATCAGATCTGAATCGATGGAAATGTCCGGTGGCCATTGGTACTGATCGAATCGCTGCTGGTGGTTGGTGGAACTTTCTGCCGCAGTATCTCCAGTAGTGGACCGCCTGCGATCTGGTGTTGGCTTCCGGGAGGGGGTCATGGAATCACGCTGTTCGACGGAGTCGTAGCAAGCGACAAAATTGGAATCTGGTCGTGAAAGATCGAGCTCGCGCACACGTCGGGTCGGCGAATCAGAGGCTGGATGTGCGAGAGTCTGGTCGGCTGCTATCGGCGACGACGGAGCGGCGGCAGGTCGTCGCGGTTGGGAGTTTTGGAGGCCGGTGGGTTGGGCTTGGTCGCACGCCTGGATCGAAGAGTGGAGTAGGCCGGAGGTCGGACCGGCGAGCGCAAGCGGTTGGAGGTCGGAGATGGGAATGCCGTCTTGAGGCGGGTTTGGGAGTTCAAACATACTGAAGACTTGTTCGACGGCATAAGAGCTTTGTTGAAACTTCTTCGAATCTGTTGAGAGGGCTCTTTTTGAGGGCGTCGTCTTGAGCTGGAGCGGAGGCGGTTCGAACGGAGTCGGTTTGGCGTTGGTCAGGTCAGGCGGGAGCGGAGGAGGTTCACGCCATTTGAGCGGAAGCTCGAGCGGAAGCTCGAGCGGGGGGTAGTCGTCAATGATGGAGGAAGAATGACGGGATTGATAGCGTTTGCGAGGAGCTGACGAGGAGAGCGAAGAAGAAGAATACCTCGGTATGGTTGCCGACGGCATTCTCATCTTCCTTATTGCCCGAAAGTTTTCGCGAATCCGATCAAGGTTTCTGTCTACCTGATCGAGCGACTTCTTCGATTGAGCTTGATAGAAGGCGATCCGGCTTCGAGCATAGTCGACAGCCCACCTTCCTTGGCGTCGATTGTCGTCGACCGCCAATCTTGTTTTGCGGCTTCGATCTTCGTCGACAGCCGACCTTCTTTCGCAGTCTATCGATCTTCACAAGCTCCAGGCTCTGATACCAACTGATGTAGTGGATCATCGGAAGATGCGACCTGCAAGAAGGATTTGAGTTTTCCCAATCTAGGGAATGAGAAGAAGAAGCTTTCCAAAGCTTTAACAAAGGGATAATATCATTCAATACCTTTTCCTATTACAAAACCTACTATTTATAAAGTAAAAAGAGCATTCTAGAAGCTCATCCTAACAAACTAGATAAGGTGTCCTAGGGAACACCACAAGCATAAAATGCACCGCATCACAAACACTTGAATTCTTGGAATGCATTACTCTACAAATGCAGCTAACCAAATGACAATTACAATTTTGTTAAATTATGTTTTAATTAGGATATAATTACATTTATTATTACTTCTTTAGATAATTAGGAATTACTCAATCTTTAATTAAACTAATTATATTTCTATTAATTAATTAAATATATTAACTAACCTATTCAATTAAAAGCAATCAATAGGTAGGATGTTAATTTATGCTCATTAGGATTAAGTTAAAATTATTAGGGTAATAAATGCTTAATTAAATTTAAATTTATCCAAGAAATATATACATTAATTTAAATATTGCTTAATCTAAATCAATAATACAAAATTACCATCTAAGGTGTTAATTTAAAACTTATATAAAGTCTAGTTATGTCGAGTACTTATTATTGTTATTACAATATCCAGATTATGGCATCTGCTATACTATATATATTAGGAATCTTTACAATTCATTAAAGTTATTAAATCCTCTTTATTTAACATGTTCTCATTTTTGTACTGTCCTTTATTGTTCCCTTGGATATATATATATATATATATATATATATATGCAATTTCTTGCACTACTCATTTATTCAATAAATATGCAATTCTTCCATGTTGTACTTATTTCTAATATGCTTTTAGAGTACCTCCATAATTTCTTTGATCATTGTCCACACGCTACTACCGGTTCATGCATTATTATCACCCACGCCTGTATGTCATCCTGCATTATAGCTCCTTCATGTTGTCCTGTTTGTTGTCGCTAGGCTCCACCAAAATTGACTTCACCTTTATCAAATTTTCCTAGAATCTAGACTGATCAATCTTCTTGCCAACAACCAACATTTGCTGATCTTAAAGTTGCCAATACCCCTAGCTTGCTTTTCTTTATTTCATCTCTGATCGAATCCAATGACCACCAATCTTGTTCTTGCTCCTTCTCTGCATGCTCCTCTATCTCATTGCTTTCTTGTGCGTGATTTCCATACTATCTTCGACTTACTCTCTTTCATTGTAACTGTCTCCCTATTTGATCCAGTTCCATGTTGGCATGCTCGCCTGTTTGTTAAATATATCTTTAATCAACAGGAGCAGATACAAGTAGCATAAGGCAAATTTCTGGAGGTTTTACTGGTGATCGAGACAAAGCATTGATCTTAATAATGAGCACAATCAATTCAAACCATGTCATAACAGATGAAATAGTTCTAACACAAACTTAGTGACATGAAATTCAGAGAAGAATACGAGAATCATGACAAGCTTGTGCAATGAAGAATAATCCTTGAAAGGATATAATCTTGAGAGAATGTGCCTATGGTCGAAGCTGACGCACAAACTTAATATCAAAAACTGCAAACAATACTAGCAACTGTGGATCAGTCTATGAAGATTATTAGCATGATGATCTTGGCTCCAAAGACGATTATCGTAAGATAGATGATTTTGCTATTGGAGATCTTTTTGAAATTGATTCGGTGAAAATGTGCCTCTGCTTGAGCCAGAACCACTTACAGAGTTTACTACTACAAAATTTGATGGGCTTAAGTGAATGGTTCTAATGTTATTATATATTTATTATAAAAAACAACTTTAACATTATATTAAGCAAGTGGTGCTAATGCGAGATTGGTTAATGTGGGTTATAACCGAAGTGGGCTTTAGGTGCTTAGCTTGTCCTTGCGTCTCATTGGGTGAAAGAGTGTGTTTTGGATGATCATTCTGTTATGCTTTCTTGTTCACTTTTGCAATTCACCGCATTAAGTCTAAGTTGAACGGGGCCACCTTGACTGGAGATCAGGTCTAATGAGTGATGAAGCTTGCCTTTTTTATTTTTACTTACTAGGCTTAGAGAGACCAAGGAGAAGCACATTGATGCTAGCCTTCGAAGACATGCTAAAGTGGTGCAAACATAGTTATAGACTTACAGGAAGATCACATCAAGTATTATTTTTCTCAAACAATACAATTGGCTTAAATAATAACCCATCATGGAAATACTCAATTTGATTATTATTTTATAGTAGCATAATGATATGATTAATCATAACTATTCATGTAAGGCAATCCATAGGGTCACATTGCTCCAATTAATAAGAAAGTGTCTTATGGACTAAATTTCCTTCCATTCATTCAAAATCAATCCTATATAGCCCTTGTTAGCTCCTGCCACAAAATTCTAGTGCACGCTAACATGCTTCGAAAGGCATGTCAAGCCATTTAAAACCCCATATATAGAAAATAAAGCACAGAGTTCATGTCATGATGATATCTTGCTCAAGGCTACTATTGCCTTAATTGCGTCAATTAAAAATGCTAGTGCTTCTCCAATTAATCAATTATTGATCACCTCAAATGCATGTGCGCTAAGGCACCTATGAGTTTCCATTTGGTCTGATAAACATATAAGGGCACCAAAATGCATCAAAGATTATCAGAATAATTTGGCTAATCTACAATCCTATGTTCATATTCATACTTCCATGCCACTTAGTTATCTTATATGCTATATATATCTCATACATTAAATTTACGGCTAACTTGCCAGATCTAAGCCTAAGCCGCAACAACCTCACTTAGAATCTCATAACCGTCTGCCACCTTTGATGGTTCCTCGGATCCTTACTACTTTAGGGAATGGGTTAGACAATTATAAGACTATTTTGAATCACGTGATATTCCTAAGTCCCATCAGGTTAGCTTTGTTAAGTCTCACCTGAACGGTAGTGCTCGTCAATTTTGGATGAGATTGGAAGATCATAAAGAGTATCGTGGTGAATACCCTACTTCCTATTGGAAAGACATGAGACGATAACTTGGATTAAAATTTCTTTCCCCTACTTGTGGCCAACCATCTGATTTTAAGATTATGTCACCCCATGTTCATCAAACTTTAGGGTACAACATTCTCAAGAACTCTACACGTGAAAGTCAGTCCTACTCACCTGTTACACTCCAATATAATATCGTGACTCCAGTCCTCACTGAGCGGCAGTTACTCATTTTCCTACCTCTGTGGTTACCCCTAAACCTGTCCGACATACCACTCCTACTCACATATCTAGTCAGGAAATGACCCCAACACCTAGTGATCTTCATCTGGAACATCACCCTGCCTCTTTTGTTGGGACAACCCGTGGACATCACTGTGGTCGAGATCATCCATCCCTTAGTAACTTCAGGGTTGCTGCCCCACCCTGTAGGTCTTCATCTAGCCTTGATGTTCGACCCTTTATTGGGTCTTCTGTTGGATCGGTCCTATATGACTCCCCACTTGGGCAGACTCCTAGTCATCCCAATATACCTTGTTCGAGCATGTGTCCTATCTGCGTGGCAGAGCCCGATTTACCTCACCACATAGGTGACTTTATCACCTTTCAATTCAAGGTGAATTCTGAGGCCCCCCAGTCTTTGGCCTACCCAGTCTCTGACCCTGCAAGTGTAATTTTGACCAAAATATGCATTGTAAAGAAGAAGTCCCCTAAACCTGAAACTGAGTGCGTTCATTTCTTGGATATTAATGATATCACTGATAATGAGGACTTTTTTGAGGATGAAATTAAAGTGATTGAATTAGACTCCTTGCCTGACTTGAACCCTAAGTTAGCAGATCTAGAACCTTTAAACCTTGATACCTTAGCCCATCCGGATCCTAATCTCATCAAGGATATCCCTTTGGACAATGTTTGTCTGGACGATATTAGTTTGATCTCGAAAGAAGCTGATCTAATCTTGAACACATTGAAATTAAATTCGGAATATTTTGATTTAATTGTATCCCCTACTGAGATGACTCCGAATAATTCTGATTTAATTTCAGATAATTCTGTTGGCGATGTGGATAATCTCGAGTTGGAAGTGAGTCAATTGAATTTACTACCTGAATTAAACCCCGATTTAATTGACCCCGAATCCATTGATCTTAGGGTTATAATCAAACCTGATCCTATTGAGGATAGTAATATGAGTTCGGAAGACAATAATTTAATATGAACGATTCTGAGCCTAATTGGGAAATTGAGCCTCCTCGTGTTTTATTGGAATCTATTTTAGGAGTTGCTCCTTTAGATTTACATTTGAAATAGTGTAGCTGTCTTGATTGGGCTTATGTCATCATTCCTCGTACCGACTTTAATGTTAGGGAGAGTATTAGCTCATACTTTCATGTCACCACTCTAACTATTGTGCCCACACCTGTTCGAGACACCCTACCCCATCTTTTGAGTCTCATACATGCTGGTGACTCTTTAGACTATCCCATTATGGTTGTGAATCAGGACCCATCGTCTTATCATGTTCCTGATTCCTTCATTATGCACTCTATATTATTGTCCTTCCTTGTTAAGGACCCTCTCTCTCCTAGTTGGATAAACTTGCTAGATTTCCCTGCTGCCCCTAAGAGACTATCTATGATCCTACCTGAAACTCCCTATGGAAATGCCCTTTTTGCTAAGGATGTCTTCATTGCTCCTCCTATACCAGTTCCCTTAAACATGAAAACTTTATGTCCTCTCATTTTGTGACTGATCCATCTTTATCCCTATCTATGTGTGCTTATGATTAGTATGTTTGTGTGTCTGTTTTCTTCCAAAATTTTTCTGTTTAGAACTTTTGCGTGAGCCCTCAATTCATGTCCATCATCATGCACATCGAGTCTCTTGCATCCACATAAGCCTAATTTGCCTATAACAACTCTGTTAACCAAATCACCTATCTAAGTCCCGCTGAGATTGTTTATGGATACCAACCTAGACGACCTATATATTTGATCCCTATGAGTCATCAGTCTAGAGCATCTGAGTTTGCATCTGCATTTTGCATCACACCTTCAGGAATTACATAAAGAAATTCATAATAGAATTAAACTAAGCAACGCTAACTATAAACTCAATGCGAATCGCAAGAAAATATTCAAGGAATTTAAGGTTAGAAACTTTGTAATGGTTCGGATTCGTCCGGAACGACTTTCTGCAAGGGGTCGTTAACAAACTACATTCTACAAGCGCCAGATCCTTCAAAATAATTTCAAAAGTAAATGATAACGCTTATGTGCTAGACCTACCCAAATGTCTTAACATCAATCCTACATTTAACATTGAAGATCTTGTAGCCTTTGAGGGATCATAGTTCAACACTTCAACCCCCCAAATCCACTTCATATTGAGCCTTGTGAGTCCATACCTGTTGAGAACCCTAGCCTACCCCACTCCCATACATACCCACTTTACCCAGTGCGGAAGAGATCGAAACAATACTGGATGATGAAATTACCTCTACCAAAGGAGGGCGCCGAAGGTATTTAATCCAATGGAAAGGGAAACCGAAAACGGAAGATGTGTGGATTGATTGTACTGAGCTTCAGAGACTGGATCTTGACCTTCTAGAGCTATATGAAGGCACTCTTTACGCCTACTCGACGGGGTCGAGCAATCTTCCACCCGGGGAGAATGATGAGGACATCAGTAGGAGATTCCCGAATGTCTACCGTCGGAAGCATCGTAGATCGACGGCTATGATGAGGAGCTTATATATTTGATATTTTATGCATTAGTTTAGATTTTCTTTATTTACATTTGTACCATTTCTTGTGTGTTGAGTTGAGTTGTAGCCCTATGGGCTTTTTAGTCATTTCTCTTCTTTCTCTATGAGGCCTATATATTAGGTCCTTGGTCTTGTATTTGGATGATGATGATTATGAAATAAAAATTCAGATTTTCTTGCTTGATCTCTTTGTAAGTTCTTGAGAGGAGAAACCCTAGGAGAGGGCCTTGAAACACTCGTCAGCCACCGGCGGATTCCGGGACTCGCAGTTCTTTATTTTCCTTTCCCTATCACCGGCCACCTTGTCTTCCCTCCCACCACTGCCGGCCATCTGCTCTCCTCCTTAAGCCGCCGACCAACTCCACCCCACCCACCACCCACCACCCGTCAGCCACCCACACCCACCCTCTAGCCTTTAGGCCCCTCCCCACCACTTGATCAACCTTCAAGCTGCCACCTTTTCCCCATCCCCTTGCTCCATCGCCAGCCACCTCACCCTTGCCCTCTTGATGATGATTTAACCATCATTAACCATTACCTTAATTAGCCCACTTATTTTGGGAGAGCATTTAATCCAATTTAAAATTCAAATTTGAATTTCAAATACTTTCCTAAATTAGCCTTTTCAAATTAGGAAAGTTTTCAATTTGAGTCTAATTTGACATTAAATTAGACTTGAATTATTTATCTTTTTTTCTAAAGTGAACCAAATAAATTAGGAAGCATTAATTCCCCTCCCAATTTCCCCCACCCTCATCCATATCGCCGGCCCCTTCCCCCTATGTCCAAATTTTGAATTCAAAATTTGAATTCTAATCCTTCCCTCCACCTTCAATTAATTCTCTTAATGAGATTACCTTCCTTGGTAATTAATTTTAAAGAGGATTTAATAACCCTAATTCCCCTATTGACCACTAGACAAAGAGCCAAAATCTAGCTCAAACCCCATTCAAATCCTATAAAATTTGCTCAAATATTGCATACCTCGGATGCGTCGAAGCTGACCCGTAAAATCCGCCGATCCTGCATTAGGTCCCGCAAAGCCTACTGAAATACGTCTTTCAGTGCAATCAAGAGGTCGCTTCTATAGACCTTTTCTCGATTGAATCCGCTCTCAAACGTTAAAACGAAGCTAGAGAACGCTCCACTGGCTTCCTTCCCCTCTTTTCCACACACGAACTCTTGAGCCTTCCACTCTTTGTTTCTTTGTGTCTTCCACATTTGCTACCTAGTTCGCAAGCCCTCCAATCTAATCAGAACCTCCCACAAGCTTTCTTCCTCGGAACCTCTCAAGCCCTTGTGATAGATGTCTTCCCTTTGTCGTTCATCCAAAACAGAAACTCCTTAACCCAACTGTTTCTGAAGGCCTCCTCATTCTTCCTTTTGTTGAAGCCACAAGTTCACACGAGCCACCTTTCAAATGCCCCAGCTCTTCCTCTGTCCCATCTGCCTCCTTCGGGCTATCGAAACAAAACCGAGAACAAGCCTCGGCCTCCCTGTCAACTAACGCCTACAACAATCACCTCTTCCCTTCACCTTCACCTTCACCGTTTGAATCTGCTTTGCGCCATTCAAGCCCCGTCTCTACTCGACCTGGTACCCGACCGACCCTTACCCAACCTGCTGCAAGAAAATCCATTTCTTGGGCTCAAAGATCTCCGGTGTCTACAGCTTTCTTATACGAATATCTCACATAAATTTCTCTCAAAGCCAAACAACAACCTCTCCTCTCAATTATAGCAATCGTTTCCAACCTATGAGCTGCTAACAACACATCACTTACCTTGGCTTTTTTCACATTAAAGCAGCTTTTATTCCCATCCCACTCACTTGAATTCATTCTGCACATTTCAAGGAAAAAGGGATAAAGACATAGTGAGATTCATGTCCTTTTTTTACTATGATTTTATGTATTAACACTTTCGCATGTAGCATTATCAACCCTTTTAATGGCTATCACTATTTCTGTTAGAACTTGTGTATATATAAATATATAATGTTTCCAGTTAAAGTATTTACGTGTGTATATATATATTGTTCCTACTGAACTTATGTATATACTTTATTCTGTTAAAGTATTCTTAAGAAATTGTAGAGAGGAGATATGCCAAAAAAAGAAAAGAAAAAAAGAAAGAGTTTCAAAAAAAAAAAAAAAGATTTTTGTGTATCTCGTCACTACCATCCCAGTCGACGACATGCAAAGGTATAATCTCTAAACTTAGATTTCCATTCTCGTCATTGGCGGCGAACTGGCAAATCCCCTACGTGCTTACGTAGTGTTGTGGGGAGGAAAGCTAGTGCGACGCCTACGACGAGTTGTTTCTAGCGGCACCTAATTCAATTGTAATAAATTTCTATGTGCAATTCCTATGTGGTTGAACATCATTTTATTTTTATTATGAGATTTTGTATTTTACAGTAATTTTCTTTGTGTTGTTTCTAGCGGCACCTAAGATTTTTGGAGAGTCAATCTATCTCTCAAATAGTAGATTAACTTGTATCTTGGTTTGTTGTGTCAATATCAATAAAATTAGCCCATAATCTCATTTTTTCTTACTGATTTTTGGTGCGCTTTCTCTTCATTGTTGCTATTTTTTTTTTTTAAATTTTGCTATATGGAGATTACATTCCTATCAAATTGGTATCAGAGCATATTTTTTGGGACTTTTGGCGGCTAAGAAGGTTGTTGTGTTAGAGGAGAGGCTTGATTGGGAAGTTGAAAATATGAAATCTGAATTTAGAGAGCAAATTTCAGCAATTGAGGGCAAATTTTTAAATCTGAAAAAGATGATAAAGATGATGTTAGAGTTTCAAGCCAAAGACGACATCATCAGAGGCAAGGGCATCATTAAAAATACAAAGAAGTGGGGAAAATCCTAATATAGGGACGATTAGGGAGGATCAGGAGGTTGAAATTCTGGGAGAAGAAGAGGAGATGCTACTTTTGGAGCCACTTCCAAGGAGGGGAATGAGTGAAGGGTATGACGGGCGAAGAAATTGGGATGGTGATGATCAAAGAGCTGATTTGGGGGAGAGGGAAACATGGAGGGATCACAACACCTGCTACACTGGAGGAAGAAGCCATTGAGGCAGTGGCAATCCTAGGGTGAGAAAGTTCAAGATGCCGATTTTTGAGAGAAGATGCTCATAGGTGGATTTATTGGGTGAAGCGATATTTTGCTGTAAATGAGTTGGTAGAAAATGAAAAACTCACCGCATTTGCTCTATGTCTAGAGGTTAAGGCACTGTCCTGGTACTAGTAGAGAGACTTGTGAGATTCAATCCAATCATGAAGGGACTTCAAAGATTGTCTACAAAAACGTCTCTGAACCAGTCAGGAAGAGACTTCTATGAACAACTCTTTGCTCTGGTGCAGGAGGGGAAAATAATAGAGTACCAGAAGAAGTTCAAGTACTTCTCAAGCCAATTGGGAAGGTTATCAGAGACTATGCTAGAGGGGAACTTTGTGAAAGGGCTCAAGCTTGATATTTGAGCAGCTGTTCTAGTAATGAGACCATGTAGCTTAGGGGAGGCTATGGAGTTAGCCCAATTGGTGGAGGATAAGAACTTCTTAGAGAGGAGTAGTCGTAGCAGCAGTTCAGGAGTCTCCTACCGCACGACCACTACATTACTGGCACAAAAGGTGCAGACTATGCCTATTCAGAAAGAAGCCTTGAGAGATAATGGTCTGGGAGTACACGACAAGGGGGGAACTTCAAGAGGTAGACCGAGTCAGAAATTCAGGAGAAGCCAAAGGTTTATGCTTTAGGTGTGATGAGAAGTTCGCTCCAAACCATCGTTTTAAGGACCGTTCGTTTCAGATCCTAATAATCTGCGATGAGGAGGAAGATGCTGCAGAGGAGGAAGATGTTCACATGCACTTAGATATTATCCCTTAACTCATTGGTAGGGTTCACACTGAATCACCTCATGAAGGTTAAAGGAAAGACCGGGCATCAGGAGGTGGTAGTATTGGTGGATAGTGGAGCTACCCACAACTTCATTTCCATCAGGATGGTGGATCAGTTGGGACTGAAATTAGTGGACATGGGGCAGTTTGGGGTATGTTGGGAACATGAAATGTATAATATGAGTAGAAGAATTTGCAAAGGGGTAATCCTAATCCTTCTAGAGGTTCAAGTATTGGAAGACTTTCTACCATTGGATTTGAGGATAACATATGTGACATTGGGAATGAAGTGATTGCAGAAGTTGGGGAAGACCAATATTGATTGGAAGGCTCTAAGAGTTCAAAGTTGAGGTAGGAGAGTGGTTATTAAAGGGGATTCTAGCTTGTCTGAAATTCTATTTTCACTCAAAATCATGGTAAGGGCAATCCAGAGTGAAGGAGTGAGATTTTTGATGAAGCTGCATAGTTTGGAAGGAGAAAAGGAAGAGGAGAAGATAGAAGCATCAAATATGGTTCAGCTACTCCAACAGTATTAAGAGGTGTTACAGCTAGTTCAGGGGTTGCCTCTTCCACAAGAACACAAGCATGTTATCATCTTGAAAGGAGTTTCACCTATCAATGTTCGTTCGAATCATTATCCCCAATTCCAAAAGGATGAGATCAAGAGATTGATCACGGAGATGGTGGAGGTAGGGATCATTCGACCCAATGTCAGTCTATTTTTTAGTCTAGTATTATTAATGAAAAAGAAAGATACAGTTGGAGGTTTTGCATAAACTATCGATCGTTGAACAAGGAGACTATGCCAGACAAATTTCTTATTCCAGTGATTGATGAGTTGTTGGATGAGCTATTTGGAGTGTTGCTTTTCTCAAGGATTAGTTTGAAGTTTAGATACCATCAGATTTGGATGAGGCCCAAGGATGTTCCCAAGATGATATTTAGGACTCATGAGGGACACTACGTGTTTTTAGTGGTTTCTTTAGGTCTCACTAATGCTCGAGCTACTTTCTAGTCTCCGATGAACAGGATATTCCAACCATATATGTGGAAGTCTGTGTCAAGCATCTTTGATGATATTTTGATTTACAATAGGATTGAGGAGCACTTAGAACACTTTGGGATTGGTGTTATCCACTATGTGGGACCACCACTTATTTGCCAATTTGAAGAAGTGCTCATTCGCCCAGCCTAGAGTGAAGTATTTGAGGAATATGGTATCACAAGGAGTAGCAGCTGACCAAAGCTAAATCGAGGCCATGCTGAGGTGGCCAATACCCAATACCCAAGAGTTTGAGGGAGTTTGAGATGGTTTTTGGGGCTTGCAGACTGCTACAGAAAGTTCGTGAAGGGATACAATTTAATAGCCTGACCTTTGACTGAACAACTAAAGATGGATAATTTCAATTGGGGCAAAATAACTACCAAGGCCTTTAAGGAGTTGAAGAAAGTGATGACAAGCATGCTAGTGTTAGCCTTGCTCAACTTCAGCTAGCCTTTTGTGGTGGAGACGGATGCCTCGGGGTATGGGCTAGGAGCTATAATTATGCAGGACCACAAACCAATGGCTTATTTCAATCAGGTGTTGACTGCCAGGGCAAGATTAAAGTTAGTCTATGAGAGGGAGCTGATGATGATTATGCTAGCCATCTAGGAATGGTGACCCTACCTGTTTGGGCGATACTTTATTGCCATGACTGATCAAATAAGCATAAAATTTCTTCTGGAGCAAATGAATGAACATCAAAGGTGGCTTTTGAAATTACTAGGTTATGATTTCGAGATCCAATATCAACCAAGGATAAAGAACAAGACTGCATATGGGTTATCTAGGTGTATGGGGAGCCCCACATGATGATACTGTCTGTTCCCTTAGTTGTTGACTGGGAGACATTGAGAAAGGAAAGTCAATAAGATGAAGGATTGGAGAAAATCAGGAGAGGTTTATTGGGGAGCAAGGATAGTCATCTAGGCTATACCTTAGTCAATCAGAGATTGTTATACCAGGGGTGAATAGTGGTACCAATGACTCGCCATATGTACCCCACTTACTGTTGGGGTTTTATGGTAGTGCCATAGGAGGACACTTGGGGGTACAGAGACCTATCGTAGGTTGGCAATAGAATTGTATTGGGTTGGAATGCAAAAAGATGTGGAGGAGATAGTGGCTAGCTACGATATTTGTCAGAGGCACAAATATATAGCAATGGCTCCAGGAGGACTTTTGCAATCTCTAGCTCTACTATAGGTGTGGGAAGATATAACAATGGATTTCATTGAAGGTTTGCCAAAATCGGTGGGTTTTTTTGGTGATTTTGGTAATAGTGGATAGGTTGAGCAAGTAAGCTCACTTCATTTTCCTATGACACCCATACACGACAATTTCAGTGGCAATAGCATTTATTCGAGAGTTGGTCCGCCTACATGGAATTCTGGAGTCCATAGTTTCAGATAGATACAAGGTGTTCTTGAGCCACTTCTAGAGAGAGCTATTCAGGATGCAGGGGACCATTTTGAAGAAAAGTACAACATACCATTCATAGATCGACGGGCAAGCTGATGTGGTGAATAGGACTGTGGAAATTTATTTGAGATTTTTTGTATCAGAAACACCCAACACTTGAGTGAAATGGTTACCTTGGGCCAAGTACTGGTACCATTCATCCTACCATAGTGCAATATATACTATACCCTTCAAAATCCTTTATGCTAGAGACCTTCCCCATCTGGTATACTACGGGACCAAGAGCTCTCCTAGTTTCATCAGTGGAACAATAGTTGGAGGAACATGATAGGATATTGGGAGAGCTAAATGAAAAGTTATCTCCACGATATTATGGTCTTTATGAGGTTGTGGAGAGGATTGATATCGTGTCGTATTGTTTGCAGCTACCCCCTACTTCCGTCATACACCTATTATTCTATGTGTCCCAGTTGAGGAAAGTTATTGGCAACTGCAATCCATTAGCGATGTTGTCGATGACCTTGATAGAAGAAATGGAGGTGATCCTGGAGCCAATAGAAGTGAGAGGAGTTTGCTCGCCAACTGGAGGAGCTAGAGAAGTGCTGATTGAGTGGAAGGATTTGCCCTACTATGAAGCAACATGGGAACCTTATTAGATGATTCAACAACAGTTTCCTTCTTTCCAACTTGAGAACAATGTGACTCTTTGGGAGGGGAGTATTGATGGACCGGTTGAATTGATCCAGCCAATCAATGTAGCCACAATAAGGGGGACTGGTATAGCTGGCATGTAGAAGAGCTTGTGGGGCCCACTCGTGTGGGTGGCAGACAAGGAGAGAGGGGTCTCAAAGGGGATAAATTATACCTTTAATTACTTACTATAGAAAATCAAAATTAGGAAGATTTATTTAGGGAAAGATAGCTGATTTGAATTCAAATTTGTGAGGGATTAGGTAAGTTTATTTAGGGAAAGATGTTTGATTTGAATTCAGATTTGGGAGGGAATTAGAAAAGTTTATTTAGGATTAATTAAGTTTTATTTTTATTATGATATTGTGTTTTAGAGTAATTTTCTTTGGAGTTGTTCCTAGCGGCGCCTGGGGTTTGTGGAGAGTCGATCTACCTCTCAAATAGTAGATCAACTTGCATTTTGATTTGTTGTCCCAATATCAATAAAATTATTCAATAATGATGCGGACATCAGCACGAAGATCTGGCGCATCTATCACAGGAGGCGTCGTAAATCGACGGCTCTAATTTAAGTTGTCATTTATGAATTATTTTTTGCATTTTAGTTCATATTTTATGTTATTTTCTATTTTACCCCTAGGTTAATTTATTTGAGTGTTGTGGCCCAAGGGGCATTTTTGTAATTTTCTATTTTCTCATGTTATGGCCTATAAATAAGAGCCTTAAGCTTTTGTAATGGATGGTTGATTAATATGAAAAATTGTTTCACACACCTGTGTTCTTCTTGTGAGAGAGCGTTAGTGAGATTCCTATGAGAGGAATCGAAGTCTTCACCAGCCGCAGGATGGGTCCGGGCTCGTGAATTGAAGTCCCTTGGAGAAGGGCAACGGATCACCCGTCAGTCTTCGGAAGAGTCCGAGGCTCGCGGTTCTTTTTTCTATCGTTTGTTTCTATCTTTCGTTTTATCTTTGTTTTGATTTCTTCCTTGTTATCTCTCCCCGTCGTCGTTTTCATATTCTTCCTCCTCCCTCAACTTCACGGCCAAACACCCTTTTGGATGCCGCCGGCCACCACCCACCACCTCATCCCAATTGAAATCCTTGCCTAATTTGGGTGGACATATTGTGGGCTGATTTCAAATTCAAAATCCTGTATTTCGAAATTCGAAATCGTTCATAATTCATGAAAGCTATTTTTGGAAAGTTTCCATTTTTAAATCCGATTTGAATTTCAAATTCGAAAGGGATTTAATTGGTCCTTTCCTTAATTCCCTAACATTAAGCAAATTCCATTAAGTCCTTCTTAATTTAAATTCATTTGAATTCTAAATTCAATTCGAATTTTAAATTCAAATTTGGGAACATTAAATCACCTCATTAACTCCTCTTGCTTGGCTGAATTTTCCTCAAGCCCCACCCCTTAATTTCTTTCATAAAATCTGATTTCAGGTTTAGGAAATAAATTTCTTTTCCTCCAATCAGCCATACGGCTTGACCCCTTATAATTCCACGTGGAAATCCTTTCAAGTCTATTTCCTTCATAACCTGAGAATCTCTCAGATTTCCCAAAAAATTCCATCCCGCCTTCCCTCCTCTTCCTCTCTCCTTACTCCACCTCAGCTCCTCAATCCCGCCAGCAATAATTCTCCTAAGTCTTATTTCCTAATCTAATTCCCCAAATCAACTCATTGATTTAGGAATAGAAAAACCCTCAGATAAAATTCCCTCCCTCCTCTCTACAACCCGCCTGTTACTCCTCTTAATTGCTTTCTTTGCTTCCCTTATTCAATTCTCGGATTCAAGAATTTGAATTTTCCCTCAACCTCCCTTGGATCCTGCTGCAGCCAAAGAATTCCAGATCACAACCCTTGGTCGTATTCCTCTCAGGTTTTGAATAAGAAACCTGAAGCAAATTTCAGATTTCCTAAAGTGTATTTTTTCAGCTTTTTGGAGAGGAGATCCTCTCCCTAGCAAAGCCTCCGCTCTCGTTCTACATCAAATAATCTTTTTTTTTAATCTGATTTCTGCTACGTTTTCTCTTCGTTTTTGCTATTCTTTTTTTGCTGTCTTATTGGCAATTCATTGTAGTCTTGCTGCTGTCCTGCTCCATGGATTATAAGTTGGAAATGAAGATGATTTATCCCTTAAATAAATTTCGTGTGGGACTCTGTTTTGAATATTCTTTTGGAGAACCTTCGTGTGCTAAAAGAAACAAAAGTGGTTTTTAATTGTGGACTCTGTATTCTTCTATCTTTTAGTGCTTTATTCCTTACATTAGTAAGGATTTTTGATAGGAAAGAAATTGCTTTAAAATTCAAGAAATCCTTTTATTCTCTTGAAATTCTAGTAGCACTAGGGATAATATCAACTCTACTCTTTTAAAATGAAAGGCAATGCTAGTCCAGCCAAAGGGCTTGTGGTAGTTTAGAGCAGATTTTCTTTTTGCTGAAGCTGAAATAAATTTTCCTGTCTGTTATTTTGATGGAGTTCTTTTGGCAAATAAGAAAATTTTTGTTTCAGAAGGGCCTGACCAATGATTAATCAAAATGGATTTTAAAACTATTGAATTTTCTTTCAGATGAGTACAATGTATGCATAATTAAACTTTATTGCATTAATCCCAAAGTAAATCCAACTAATTTGAAATCTATAATGATCCTTTTTTTAAAATAAAAAACAACTTGACTCAAACGCTATTGACTGTCTTTTTCTCTCCCGTTTTTTTCAGGATCCTTACTGGGAGAAGCTATTGAGGCATTGTGTAGATAATGGTTCCTATCAGGGCTGCCCTCTTCCTTCCTTAGAGAGGAAAGTTTTTCCCGATCAGTTTTCCCCTCCTATTCTTCCACATGACATTGAAAAGCCAAATTCCGAAGGAGTTGAATGGGGAG
Source organism: Dendrobium nobile (assembly GCA_022539455.1). Taxonomy (NCBI): domain Eukaryota; kingdom Viridiplantae; phylum Streptophyta; class Magnoliopsida; order Asparagales; family Orchidaceae; genus Dendrobium; species Dendrobium nobile. The sequence goes on along the minus strand of CM039735.1, from coordinate 88,983,322 downwards.
AAAACCCATTAAAGAAGTCCAAAGAAGTTGAATGGGGTGACGAAGCCTCAGAACATTATAACAACAAAGATGATGAAGATAAAAAAGAAGCTTCAAAGCAATACAACAACGATGTTGAATGGGAGGAAACTGTTCAGTACCCCAACGAGGGAGAATTGCTGCAACAGGACTCCAAATTTAATTCTGATAGATATGACAGTGCTGATAATTCTGCTTGGAATGGTTCTTCCATTGACCGTTACAGTACTGAAGCAGAAATGAAGAATGAAACAAACAATTTTGATGGAGCTGGCCGTGAAGACTCCATTCCACAGAAGAAGAAACATGAATGGAAGGGTATGGCCTTCACGTCCACAGGGTGGGGTGATTAGTCTTTGGAATGCTCTACCAGTTTTAGATTTCCTGGAGTTACGAGTGAGCTATGATGGGCTGATTTGTAAGTAGGTCTGCAACCAAATTAGAGCATTCAATGAACAATTTAATATTCATCTAAATATTAAAAATGAGCTTGAATTTTAACCTGTTGGTTCATTTGTTTTCGTGAGCAGGTTAGGCCAGAAGACCTGAAGCTATACAAGACATTTTTTATTCGGTTGACCCGGTCTGAATGAAGTCTAAGATTGGGCCCAAATAACCTGTAGCTGCCATACCTGGTCCACCACCCAACTGGTTGAAAACCCAGCTCAGCTGCTCTGCTTAAGAGTAAAGGTAGTCTGTCCAAAACTCAATTAGTGTTATCTGACACCCACATTTAAAGAACTTCCTCTTTTTATAACACAATTCCCTGCTGAGATCCAGCATTAGTAGTGTTTTTCTATTCACTGAAGAAGGAAAGAATTTTGAGAGTTCTTTATTACCTCTAAAGATTCAAATACAAAGTTCCAAAAATAGGAGTTATGCTGAAGAGGTTTAATGTTTTTCTATTTCTCTTTTAAGTTGTTTTTGAAAGCAGCAAAAAAGCTGTTCCAAACGAAACCTAAATTAGTTACTTTAGATGCAAAGCATTTATTTTACAGGAGTCTATTCCACAGAATTTTTATTTTGGTGGTGGGTATGTTTGAAGTTTGATTAATGAAACCCACTAAGTTTTCTTTTGATTCAGAACTAATAGTCAATGATTTATTATTTTAATTGAAGGTTTTGAGATACACATGGATGTTAATTAGGGGAGAATTCCTGTCAAGAGATTCTGATATCTTCTTGTCTGTTTGTGCAGATTATTATCATTCAGATGTATGGCTGATTAGAAAACAGGGTAGTTATTTATTTGTGATGTCTCCAGAAATTTCAGATAATCGAGATGAGTCTCAAGATAACATTTGAAGTAAAATTTTTGGAAATAAATTCAAAATCATTCGAACTCCAGTTTCAACAAAATTAGATGAATCCATTAACACTAGTGATGATCCGATCATTCTTCAAAAGACCTTAAATCAAACACATAAAATATACTTAGAACCTTCAGCAAAATCTTGCATGATTATATTTAAATCGAGCAGCTTGATGAGATTTTATTATGACATTAGGAAGACACATAAATATTGAATAAATGAATGATCAATTTATACCGTTTGATGGAGTTTTTGAGTTTATTAAAATATCCCTCTCGAAAAGGCTAAGAGGGGGAAAATTTAGGAGTTGAAATTGCTTAAAAATTCTACTATATTTCCAAATGATCACAGTCGATGACCACTACTGGCAATCGACGCCACCATCATCAAAGTTATGTCATCATCAATTATTGTTGCTTGACAATTAACATATAACCATACTGTTTGACTTAATTGTTTACTTTAATATACATCTAATTTTGTAATATCTACAATGGGATGATGTAGTTATTGTCAATTGTGAATAACCCTCCATTTTCCTTAATTGCAAGAAAGGGAGGATTATTGTATCTTTTATTATACAGTGGATTATAATAACTGAATCAAGTCCCATAGTTTTTTCCCATTTTGAATATTTTTGATTAAAAATTCATATCTAAAAAATTTATTTGTTCATTCTGATTTTTTGTATAAAGCTAAAACAATAAATATACTCTTACAATTACAATTTTTTTTAACACAATAATTTTTAATGAGTAATTCCATTAATTTCAGTCACAACTATTTACCAAATGTCAAACAAGTAGCCATTCTGAAAATATTTGATGGGTATTCTAAATAATAGATTTTTGTCAAAATAAATAAATAATAATAATAATAATGTGTTAGTGGCATTAATTTAGTCACACATTAGCGGATGATATAGTCAATCCTTTTTGGCTTAATTTAAATGAGAATTTAAGGTCCTATAGTTGGCCATAAATTTTTTTTAAAAATCCATATCAATGTTTTATATATGATTATTGAAACAATTGATCCGATTTCTAAAAGTCTGAAGGCTCTATTTGAGACAGTTTTTTTAATGCTTTTAAAATAATTTTTTAATAAAAAAATTTTAATTCAAAAAAATTTATACTAAATACCTTTTTTTAAAAGTAAAAAAAAAAAAACTGTCCCAAATAACGTCTAAAATGTGGACACTGATGAGGCTAATGTCCTTGGGATTTTAAAAGATGACCCTCGCGAAAACTATGTCCTACAATACTAATTGGCAACCCCCCTCCAATAATTTGAAGATAGAAAATGGACTTAAATATTCACCTTCCCTCTTGTGCCCCATGCTTTGATGTGCTTTCTCCAAAATGCTTGTCCATAAGCATAGTAAGAGTTCTTGTAATCTTAGAATAAAAAGATTGTAACAATTTCTCTATCAACTTTTGCACATTACAATGATTTTAATTGCTAAGTGTGTAGGGTGCTTAGATAGGACATTGGTTGTTTAAGACAAAAAACCATAAAATTTTTGGCATCTCTGTTATATATCAAGACCTATGATCAAACTGCATGAGATACACAAATTCTTGGAGTATAATCAACCAGCATCATAGCTTCGTTTGGAATGACTTTTTATCACTTTTTTTTTTTTTAAATTTAGTATTGAAATTTTAAATTTTAATTTTTATACTAAAAAATTGCTTTAAGAAATAATAAAAAAATTATTTCTAGTGAAACCTAAATAATTACTTTGAGCTTTAACGACATCTCAAAATTTAGAAAAATTATTATGTGCAGACCCCGGATGGCATGCGAAGACCAACTAAAATTAGGCCTGTCAACATTTGACACGACCCGAAAATCCGACCCGAACCCGACCCGAGAAATTCGGGTTAGGGTCAACCCAAACCCGAAACAGGTCGGGTTCTGGTTCTGGTTTTTGACCCGTATGGCATTTCGGGTCGGGTTCGGGTCAACCCGGGTAACTCGAAAGTAACCCGTTTCGACCCGTTTTCGTATTTACAAATTTACCCTTGGGGCATTTAAGTAGCCAAGACTCGAGAGCGAGAGTACGTTCACGAGTCGTGACTTCGTCTCTCTTTGAGCGAGAAAACCCTAAGCTAGGGCGGTGAGCTGGTCGATTTTGCTGAGATTTCATCCTCTACGCCTTTGCGGCTCTTTGATTCTTCGTCATCGACTCATCACTCATCGGCTCATCGCCTCATTGGTTTGATTTTTTGGTTAACTTTCTTCTTTCTTTCGGTTATATACTTATCTTTCGGTTATCTTTGAAGACTGAAGTCAAGCAATAAGTGTTGCAATTTATTTTTTGATTTTTTGTTACGGAGGCACTACTACTGGTAGAGAAGAGACTATAGTGGTTTTTTTGAGTTATTTGCTTCTTCGATTCTTCTTTCCAATTTGAAGTTGCTGTGGCTTTGAAATATCGATTAGGGCTTCACATTTTATGCTTTTAACTGTTTAGTTTAATTAGTTTATTACTTTATTGTGAAATCATAAAGACATAAACATATTTTTGTTGAAATTCGGCTTAGGGTTTTAAAAATGGCCTGCTGCCTGTGGGTTTTTGAAATTGGCAATATCTATTAGCAGTTTGCTTGACTTTTTTGTTAGCAGTTGGCTACTGCCTGTGGGTTGTCGGCCTTGTGAGTTGTGGGCCTTGTGGCTGTTTTCACTTATTACTTTATTAGTGTATTAGTGACTCAGTGTATTGAGTATTGACTATTGAAAATTTGGAATTCTTTGTTTCCTGCTGGCTGTTGCCTGTTGCCTGTTGGAAGTGTGCTATATGTTATTACAAACCATTCTGAATTTCACTGATTTTGTATTTGTGTGTTGGATATTTTTGTAAGGTAAATTATCATTTTTCATTTGTATAATTAGATATTATTTTTGTAATAGATGGAGGATTCAAACACTCTTCCTGAAAATTATATTCAAGAAAATGATGAAGTTCGCATTGAAGACAATGTGGTAGAGGGTTTAGATGCATCTGATGATGCATGTGATGGTGGTTTAGTCATAATTAAGAAGCGTAGAAGGATGACTTCCAAGGTTTGGGATCATTTTGAGATGTTACCTAATCCTACAGATGGTAAACAAAGGTGTAAATGTAAAAGATGTGGTGCTCAATACTTATGTGATAGTAAAAATGACACTGTTAACTTAAGGAGACACTTGCAAAATTGCAAGAAAAGAGATTTACTTGATATATGACAGCTCATATTGCAAACTGGTTCTAGTGCATCTATTTCTATGATTGATCAAAAGTTTGACAATGCTGAATTTCGTGATTTATTTTGGTTTCGAGTTACATGCTGCTGTAGTGCTGTGTTCATTCCTGTCAAAAATTTATTTGGTTGTGCTATAATAATGTTGTATTTCTGTAAGCAGCTATATGCATTTATGTACACGATCCATAACATTAGCATTTCGGCCGGGTTACCTGTTGTGTTCTTTCGGGCTGTTTTGCTGAACTTTAATATTTTGTGATGTGCTGGAAAACAGGAAAAGTGGAAAGTTCTGTACTTCTGTTTACCAGCTGCTTCAATTTTGTGCTGGTTCTTTCTGATATTTTGATGTGTTGTTTCCGTGTTTTGTGTATCCTGCTGCTTCTTATGATTCATTTGAACATTTGATCAACTGATCAAGTATTAAATATTATTTGTTGTTGTTTTGATGTGATGATGCGATGATGATCAGCCTTCTCAAATTATAGTGGGAATAATTTCAAAAAAATGCTATTACAACTAGGAGACATTTGTAATTTTGTATTCAAATCAAATGGGTAGATACTACATATATAAATGAATAGATACTAACTTAATGCAAAATACAATTAGTCTCCTTGAATGATAATATGCTAATGTTAATTGAACATACACCTCATAAGGTGATTAAAGATTTGGAAGATTTAATCTGAGCAATAAGCATCATATCTAACTTGTTTATTTCGCAGAATACAGTTCTTCCTTGTTTTGTGAATACAGGTCGACGGGGTCGTGTGCCTGAAGGCTGAAGACTTGAAGTTGAGTCGTGCTAATTGATTGAGCAAGGGAAAAGTGACGACCCGGTCATTTTGTTGATTTCTAATTTGTAAATGATAATTATGATATGTAATTTTTTTATTAAAAATATGTAATTTTTTATAATTTATTGATTTGTAATTTTTAAATGATATACTTTGTTGTACATTTTAAAAATTTGTTTAACAATTAATTGAAGGGTATATATTTTTATTTGTAATTAAATACAAAATACTAATTTTAATTTTTATAAGGTCAAATGGGTCGGGTTGGGTTGACCCGAACCCAAAGCGGGTGGGGTTCGGGTTCAGCAAACTGACCCGTTTCTAAAAACGGGTCGAATTCGAGTTGACCCGTATGTACCCGGGTCAATTTCGGGTTGAACCCGAATCCGACCCGTGACCCGATTTTAACATGCCTAACTAAAATGCACCACATCATTTTTTTTGCTCGATACCTGTGTATTAGATGACAGCTTGATCTCCAAATTATTTAGTGTCGGCAAAGAATAATTTCTCCAAAATTTGAGTTCTAGCTCAAGTTCTGGGCAAATAAAGACTCCAGTCAACTGTAGTTCACAAATTCAGCGTTTTACTCACTCATCTCAGTTACATTCTAAGGGGCATTTGAGATAACTTTATATTTATATTTTATTTTTTTATTATTTTATTTATGCCAACCCACTTAATTGGAAGAAAATTTGATGTTGCTGTTGTATTCTTTTTTTATTTATATTTTAATATAAAATAAAAATAACAAAATTTATATATAAAAAAAAACTTATTAAATATTACATAAGATGCAGTGCTTCCAGCTGGCCAATGACTACAGAAGATAATCAGTATTTTGCTCATTTAAAAAAATTAAAACTCATATACAGACTATAAAAAAAATTTATAATAAATACTAAGAAAAACTTCTAATTAAGTTATTGATCTAGTATTAACAGATAAACTCTTCACTATAAAAAACTCAAATAAACACTAAAAAATCATCCTACAAACCGATAAACTCTTCTCCATAAAAATTATAATTGTTTTTTTTTTTAAAGAATTTTGTAGCTTGATCTTCACAATAAAAATGAAAAAAAAAAACAACAAAATGGCAGAAAAAAAGTAAGTTTTCCTCATCAAATAGTTTCTCCTAAATTTTCTCTCATACTATAAACATTGAAAGCAAACCTAAGTAAAAATCAACCAAAAGCACACAATTCAACATTTTTTTCAGCCAAAAACCGTGTAGAAAAGTACAATAACCACCACTTAATTGAAGACAAAGGATTAGATGTAACACAAAAACACCCACAAAAGATACATAATGAAGCATTATAGTTAAGATAATTACCATAAGGAGGAACTAATCACCACCCAATCATATTTACTACCAAGACAAATAAAAGGAAGAACAACAAACAAAAACAAGGAGCTATTCCTCTCTCTGCTACCTAAGTTTGGCTCCTAGAAAAGATCCAAAAGGTCTTCAAAGCAACTCTCAGTTTCCTCTGCATCAGAAATCATCTCTTGCTGACGGCATTCATGGCTGCAGAATGCTCTCTCACCTCTACAAAAACAAAAAGCTAATCTTCATTGAGAATCACAAATTATGGAGAACATTAGCTGAGAATCTATGTTAAGTTCCTTGAGTCGGTGAACTCCAAAACTCAAGAAGTTTCTCTTTAGTTTAACAAAGAAAGGTATAAGCAAATGAACAGTTAGAAGTTTGAACTTCTGATAAAAAAAGGTTTGAGAGCAAAGTGAAGTGTAAAATAATCTGATATAACGACGGCGAAAAATGTGGAATGAGAATATAGCTTGACAAATATCTTTATTTCCCAAGATGGTAGTTTTTTCATTTTTTGATCTTGCAAAGTATGACTATCTACAATTTCCATGATTGTTATTTCATAAAATAGAAAAGTTTATCTTATAACTCATGAAAAAGTAGAGAAATTCAAGAGTGTGTAATGTATCTTGAGGTAAAGTAATTTTCTAGTGCATAAATTTTAATTTTTTACTAGAAAGCAGTTTTAAGAAGCAATTAAAAAGCCATCCCAAAAGAAGTCTTAAGTTGTCAATATATGTTGAACCAAGTATTTTTTTTGTTTTCTATATGATGTCTGCAAACATATGAAATCCAGATGAACATAGCGGAAGATTACATAAATCATTGTAAGAAACGAAGCATAAGCTCAGATTATAATCACATGAACTGGAATAAAGCATTTTCTAAGCCACAATTACTTTCTAACTCATGAAAAGAAAGCTACTATAACTTATGGATACTAAACAACCATGAACAAGAACAGCATTTAATAACATGAAAAAAGAAAAAAAAATTTAGCATATACCTGTACATGAAAATGTCCTTTCCCTGTGCAAGGCTTTTCCTGCAAGCATGGCAGAATCTTAAGAAATCTTCTGAAGAATACCCTGAGCTCTGTTCAGTTGAGAACACATTTTCCTTCTTCGAAGGCACGAATCCGTCGCCGCAGCTCTCCAAAATACAATTGTCAAAGATATGAGTTTTCTTCGGATTCGGCCCGTAAGAGATCACACAGGTGTAGTCCTCTGAAAGCTCCAGCTCCCTTGGAGAAAGGGACCCTGTGAAGAGTCTCGGTGAAGGAGGTCTCACTTCACCGACCAAACTCACAGGAGAATGCACAGCTAGCTGAGAATTTTTGTTCTTGATACCAAATTCAATTGGAGTGTGCGGAGACTCAACAGAGCCAGTTGGTGAAATGGAGTTGGATTGTACCGGCGGGATCTGAATCTTTAGTTCTGATCCAAATAGCACCATCCTACTACTTTGATTGACGGTTTTCTTCTCAGACTTTTCCTTAGTGAGAGCATCCACTATGCCTAGGCCTATGGCTCTTGAGTCTCCACTTCCCCAATAAGATTTTCTGCTATGGCTGCCAACGACAGAGAAGGGCTTGGTCTCAAGAATGGAAGTTGGACTCATGGAAGCCTCAGTGTCTAAGAAGCTCTTTGAAGAGAGGCCCATAAAAAGCTTTGGAGAAGCAAAGAGAGAGGAAAAAGGGTTTGTGTGCTTCCCAGAGGGAGATGGAAGGATGGAAGAGTTATCAGACATTCAGAAGTGATTATTTTTCCAACGGCTACTTAGCTTCTTCAGCATATGAATCGCAGAAAAATATGTAGTTCATAAGAGTAAAAGAGGTCAAGATGGAAGTGAGGGAGTAAAGGTGCGATTTTCTTCCTATCCTCTTTTGATTTTCCTTACAAAATTTTACAAAGGTCACAAGAAATTGAAGGACTATATATCCCACGAAACTATGAAATGGATATGATTTATGAACTCGCTCGTACTGTTTTATGGATTCTCCACGGAGATCATTTTGGAGTGGCAGGTAGAGGATCGTAGATTAGCTGAAAAGCTTCAAGGTATCTCTTTTATCTCTTTTTGGTAAACATGATGACAGCCCAAAGGAGAAAATCCCATGAAAACCTCTCAAAACTTCAGAAAACGAGAGCCCAAAGTGTAAAACATCATTAAACTGAAACTAACACACAAAAACAAGTAATCCTCTTTGACACGAGTTATTGAAAGAGTGAAGAATGACGATTATTAATATAAAAAAGGCTTCATTTTTCTGTCACTCCGCTCGTTCAGAACTTCAACTACTACTCACAAAAAGGGCCCAAAAAAAAAAAAAAAAAGTGCTTGAAACAAGAAGAAGATGAGATAATCTTGAGTAATAAAAATCTCTCCTTTCCTCTTTCTTCCTTCTCCGAATAAGAAAAAGGAAATATCTTTCCGCTCTCTCAATCTCTCAACTGCTCAAAAGAGTCCGGAGAAGCTGTGGCTGCCACGAAGAAGAGGAGATTTTAAAGAGAGAGAGAGCGATAGATAGATAGAAAGAGTGAGAGCTTTGTATTTGTTCGTTTCCCCGAAAACCGCCATTGCCTCTGATAAGAAAGCAGTTTAAAAAGAGCGGTTTTTAACACAAAATCATTTCTAAAAAGAATTAAATTTTTTTTTCATTATTATCTATATTTTTATATCTGCTTTATTCCTACGAGCTCAGCAAAGCACATAGGATCAAAATAAGCTTTTTATTAAGTTGAATATAAATCAAAGTAATCAGTTATACAATTTTTTTAATTAATTTGAATTGTTATTTTTTTTTCAAAGTTTTTTTTTAAACTTGGGCCTATATAAACGGCCCAGATTTTGGGCGGTTGAGCTTACCGGGGTGAATAGACTCAATTTTAACCAGGGTGAGATGGCGACACGCCGCGGTTAATTTATGAACAGTACGGCCTTTTGTCCTTTTCATCGCTGCCGGTTAATTGGGTTCGTACGAACTCGACCACCGCGATTCGGTCCGGCTTGGCGCGGTTCGGCTCGGACCGTGACAGAGCCTCATCATAACCCTTTGAGATGTTCTGCCATGAATCAACCGCACGGCTCGCATGCTGAAGCAAGCATTAACTGTAATATACTAATATGTTAAAAGCCATAATTAATTAATTATCACTGATACGTCATCACAAAATTAGCTTGATTGGGCACGAATCTCGAAGCAAAAGCTAGTTGGAGACTTCAAAAATTAAATCCGGGAGCATCCAAACTCCGATTTCAACGAGCTTACAGTCAAACTGAGCGTCTCGAAAATACGAACCCAACGACACCAAGATCGACCCAATCCGAGCCCAAATGGGTCCGAATCATGGACCCGAAGTGCTGTCGGAAGGTTCAAACCGCAATTTGAGTTACCAAACGGTCTCCGATTTTGACGAGCTTATACTCGAATCGAACGGCTCGACGAGACGAATCCAACGAGCCCAAGATCACTAAATTCCGACATCATTAAGGCCTTCAAATGTCCAACGAACGGTGCACGATCGTAGGATTCAATATCGGCCGTCCATTTGACCACTCCCTTTTCGCCCTTGATCTCACACCTATTTACGGACCATGCCACTCCAGAAAATCTATAAATAGAGCCCTCATTCTTCACAAGAGAAGGAGGCTAAGCAAGAGAGAGAAGAAGAGAAGAGAAGGAGAGAGAGAAGGAAGGAATTCCTCCTCGACAGCCGCCGGACCACCGCCGAACCACCGCAGGAATCTCGTCGGACCACCGCCGGACCACCGCAGGAACCTCGCCGGACCACCACAGGACCTCGCCGGACCACCACCTTAAGACCCGACGTTCAGTCCCTACGTCCTGCCAAAGACCCGACGTCTTGTTCAAGGCCCGACGTTCAGTCCCTACGTCCTGCCAAAGTCCCTACATCCTGCTGAAGACCCAACGTCCTACTCCGGGCCTGACATTCAGTCCCTACGTCCTGCCAAAGACCTGACGTCTTGTTCAAGGCCCGACGTTCAGTCCCTACGTCCTGCCAAAGTCCCTACGTCCTACCGAGGACCCGACGTCTTACTTAAGTAATTGATTGTAATCTGTTCACCCCTGGAGGTGATTCAGCCCTTTGTAACCAACTCAAAATCTAGTGGAATCATTTTCAACTGGGCTAGGCCTCGTGGTTTTTTCCCTTTTTAGGGTTTTCCACGTAAAAAATCTTGTGTTCTCTGTGTGTGCTAGTTATACGTATAACGCTAAGACGTAGAATCAAATCTCTATCGCCGCGTACTTTCTAGCCCGCAACAATCACTAATGTAGGCCTCGTTTGATTAGGCTTTTTTTCTCCGTTTCCGTTTGAATACGCCGAAATCAATTAGTATTTACTGTTTGAAATCAAAGCTTAACAATAATTCCTTTTTAATAAACATCATTTTTTCGGCGTTTACAAAATTCTTTTCGTATCTGCTTCTTCAGTCACAAAATGGAGTTTTGGAAGCGAATTGTCTTTTATAATAAAATCTCAAAAGCAGAACTCCTAAACAAACAATTTAAAATTACTTTCAAGTATTAATAAGCACTTTTAAAAATATAAGTCAAACATATCTCATTATTGAAACTCCATTTTATTGAACGACTTTTTCTCAACCTCCTTTTCTAAAACTCCTTTTTATGTAAGCATAAACCGAATCAAACGAAGCCGTAGTCTTTTTTAATACATTTTAATAAAATAATATATATTATCATTAAAGAATTAAATATTTAATTTTTGATGTTTTAAATTTGTATCCATATAAAGAAATATCTTTACTTACACTCATTTTATTTTTTAAGCTATATTTATATTTTTATCGATAACTTGAAAAAAATAATTTTAAGTTTAAATAAAAATTAATTTAATTTTTCATTTAATTTCTTTTTTTTTTTTTACTAAAACCAAAACATTTATTATAGAATTATACAGTTTTAATTGTAATCAAAATATTTATTTTCAAATAAGTTTTTATATTGAAATAATGTTTATTCAATAGTAATTAAAATGATTTAGTCAATTTAGTATTATTTAAAAAAATATTTCTATGATTTGAAATAAAATTGATAAATTAACACTTATGAATTTAGTTTTCTAAACAATAGTAAATTTTAAATAACATAAAATATTTATTTGTTTATTTATTTTAAATAACATAAAATATGGAGGAATGGCTGGCCGAAAAATCTAACAAGCGAATTCAATTTTTAATACATATTTCTATCAAGATATTCTGTCAGAGTAAGTTAATTTTATTATATATTTTCTTAATTTTAGACCTCACATATTATTTTGTATAATAATTAGACTATTAAATAATATAATTAAATGAAAAAAAAGATAGAACTAAACTATTAAATAATATGATTAAAGTATTTATCTATATAACTAATTCAACTTAACTAAGTTTCCAATACGTACACTACAAACTAACTGCGGACTTCAATTATTAGAAGTTAAAATTTATTCAAATTTACATAAATCTTACATGCATGCTTTCAAATATCTATATTAAAACTTTTAATTATATCATTAATAATTACACTTCTTTGAAAGATATATATATATGATCATAATATTAAAAAATTGACAAAATATTCTAATTTTAAATCATAATTCTAAAAACTATCTAAATGGAACTTAATCTACTGGCTTACTATTAACTTTTTAATTCCTTAAAAAATTTACTAGAAACTGCTTTAGACAACAGTTAAAAAGCTTCCCCAAATCAAGTCTTAGGTTTCATTTGGATGCCTTTTTTATTATTTTTTAAAATAATTTTTTAGTTTAAAAATTAAAAATTACTCAAAGTGTTCAAAAAATTATAAATAATTATTTTTTATTATTTATTTATCTCAAAATAAAATAAAAAATAAAAAAAATAATTTCCCCCCACTTTCACACTCTCAGTATATTTATTTTCCTTAGATCTGATAATTTACTTCTCTTTTATTTAGTTTTCTTATGATTAAGTTATTCTATTTTCTTACTCCCTCACCATAAATCACTAAAAAAAATCTCCATATTTATGGCAGCTACATTCTGCAATTTTAGGCTGCTGGTCATCAATAGTACCTGTAAAATCACAATTAATTGAAAATAATAATTAAATAAAGCTATGACAAGTGCTCATAGCTAACAACTACGGCATAGAATATCCCAATTTTCCAAAAAAAGAAAAAAATACAAATGGTATGTACCTCAAAGGGCTAGTTTCTAGGATTTATTGTAATTTATTGTCATTTTTCTTTAATATTTGATAAAAAAGGGATGTCCAATCAAGGAAATTATATATTTGAAAAAAAAATGATAATCGTATTAAAAGGTCTTTGAAGGGGAATTGATAAAACTATGTTAAAATGCAAATGATAATTAATATGACTTCAAAAAAATTATATGATTTTATAAATCTCAATATAATCTTTAAATTAAAATCATGACCACATGAACTTCAAATTTGATGGTATTATAATTGAATCAAGCAGCTCGACGAGACAAATCCAATGAATCCAATATCACTCAATTCCAACATTATTAAGACACTTAAATGCTACATTATTAAGAAAATCGATCTGGGCCATATAATAGAATGTTTTGGATTTTGGTTCAAATTTTTAAAATACTCATCCCAAAAAGTCTATAAATAAAACATTATTTTTCACATAAGAGAGGAGGAAGAAAAGAGAGAACTAAATAGCTCTTTCACATTTGTTTAGCGATTGCTACCAACGATCACCACCCAATATCACCGTTGACGACCACCACTTGTAATCGGTGTTATCTCCAAACCCATATCAAGATTTAACCCTGTTGCTGGGTATTGACTATCTTTTTGTGGAAATCATACTTCTATAAAGTATATGTGAAGCCCCTTAAATAAATAAAAAAAGAAGCTAAATGCTTAAACATCGAGGCACCTTTTGGTGTAATAATTGAAATTTCATTAAGAAACTTTACAGTTAAGCGTGATCATCCTAGCGAAATTCAGGGATGAGTAACCTCTTGAGAAGTTACAACAACATAACAAAATTATGAAACCCTTAGGCCAAATAGAAAATATCTTGATAGTTAAGAGTTTGAGCAGTAACACCATATAAGAGTAATCAAGCATAAAAAAATTAAAAATAAAATAAAATTTAAATTAAAGAAAAAAAGAGAAATCAAGCCTTGTTAGGGTGTTAATTGTCCATCTGTGGATAATTGATTTCTATAAATTTTCTCAAGAAAAATAAGATATTTGTTTTCAAATAATCCCTTCTTTTTTAACTATGAGGAAGGGAGGATTCTTGTAACATTTATTACATAGTGGATTTTTCATCTAGGCTGACTCTAACATTTAAAATATATATTATGCCGACTCAAATTTTCTATCACATAACAATAATATTCTAATAGGCTATGTTTATCAATTGTTTAAAATTATGTTTATGACAACTTGTTTCATGTTCAAATTAAATATACATAAATTATTTTTGTAATTTGATTTAATATAATATGTATCAAAAGATTTGGTAAGTATCAAAATTTTTATGTCAAAAGTTCTAAAATAAGGTATGCAATTTATTATGTATTAACTCGTTTTTCATCCATAATTGCATATTATAAAAGATCAACATATTATAATAATTACATATGATGTATATAAAATGTCTGTTATTATGATATAAATGATAGAAAATGCATGTAAGAAAAAATAAAATGAATGAACTTATGTGCTAGATGAGATGAAAGTGGTTGATACTGATATGGTTAAGAAGACTGATAACTCATTTAAGATTAACGAGAGATCACTGACAAATGATAGATAACATTGATGATAGATGAGATTGATGATTGATATGTGGAGACTGATGACTAATGGCTGATAAGACCAATGATAGATAAGACTGATGGTAGATGAGACTGTGATGAGATGACTGATAAGATTGATGATATATAATATTGATGATAGATGACACAGATGAGTGGAGATTGATGACTGGTGGCTGATGATTGATAATATAATTGATAAATATGATTGATGAGTGATGAGACATGACCGATGAGGCCGATTCCCGATGGGTTGACCACATGATTAATGAGATTAATTTTTGTTGGGCTAACCCCATGACAGATAGGTACATGATAAAAGAGACATAATATGAGATACAATATATAAGATATAGATGATACAAGATATGAAAGATATATGATACAAGACATGGCATATGATATGATATGATTGATTTGAATGATTGGCCGATAAGATTGATTGATTGAATGATAACATAAACATGACTGATGATTGATATGCAACAAGGTTGATCTTGTATCGATACGATTATATAGTGTAAGACTAAAAACACACGATATATGACATATATGATACAATTGGTTCGCCTGATATAGCAATAACAAAAATTTGTATGATAAATTAATGTTTATAGGAATATAATTTCTTGCATATTATTTCTATTTTTTACATTAATTTTAGTTATAGATTTTGACGACTTGATGATACAACTTTAAGCTAGTTAATAATTGTATAAGCCTATAAGGTAATGCATGAAAGTTTAATTAGGTATGACCGCATAGGATAATTTTATATTTTTTTGTGAAGATGTTAAGAATGTATTAAGAAAACAGAGAAGAAAAGAAAGAACGTGAACTAAATTAAAAGAATAAGGACGTGGTTTCATAAGAAGTTTTCAAAACTTTGAAATATTATTTTGACCAGCTCAATTTTTTATAGGAGCATCCAAAATTGATAAAATTTTAATTTTATTTTTTATTTTTAAAGTTGATTTAAAGTAAAAAGGATGTAAAATATTTCACATATTAGAGTTTTGAAAATATAAATATTTGATCTGAAGAGAAAATATATAGAGGAAAAATTTTATGTATTTGGAATACACATTATAGTGCAAATTGGTGTATTTAAAAATTGCTAAATTTTAGTAATTTTTAAATAAACATTAAATTCTTTGTTATTGTCTTTGGTTGTCTCTGCCTCCCACCATCGACTGCTGTCATTGTGGGCTATCTTTTGCCACTATCGGGTGTCATCTTTCACTGGCCACATCTATTTTTGAGTTTTACACTGCACTGAATAAAAATTTTAATTTTATATCCATCCAAATTTCAAATATTTTCAATACATTACAATTTTCTTTCATAGCGTTTCATTTTGCAATATTTTATATTAATTCTTTTTTCCGAAAAAACTAAATGACAACCTAATTACATTTGATTCCATTCAAACCTATATTTGATAACTTAATAAAATATAATTTTGTTTTTTTCATTTTAAACGAGATCGATAGTGTCGATTTTTTTATGGGACATTTAAGTCAATTAAGATAAATTCATATATACGTAAACTTTAAACTCAAATTTTTTTTATTGATAGTTAAAATTTTCAACCAATAGATCTAGATTAGCTAATTGATGGTGCAGATCTCACTCATCATCCCCTATACATGAATTTCAATGGCAATTCCGGGAGAAATTATTCTCTATGTAGTCAGGTCGAAAAGAACAATCCGAATGTATGTGTACACACACTGTATATAATGTGTGTACACAAATATGATATATATATATATATATGGACACTCACAATTCAAATGATTCTTTCGCTCTGAACTCCGCACATAATAATTTCTCTAATTTTAGAGCCTTCTGCAACTCTATTAATTTTTCTGCGCTGACGCCGAACATCATTTGGAGACCAATCAAAATGCGTCACGTCACTCCTGTGCTCAATATCGTAGCTCGATATTACTCGATATCGCTGAAGTGGAATATTCTGATTAATCTCCAAATAACATTATGCGAATCTTCATTCGATCTCCCCACAAAATAATTTCTCCTGCAACTCATGCAGCACTCTTAATAGCGTAGCTAAGCTGAACAATTATAGCGAACCCAAAGCCCGAGGACACCCACCGGCTCAGCTCGGTTCACGGACTTTCCTGCTGATTCGTAAGGACCCGCAGACCCCACCAACTCCCAGTATTCACTGCCTTTATGCGGGACCCACTTCATTCTCCAACACCGACCTCCTAATCCATATAATTACACAAACGCCCCTCCCTAATTTTCTCATAACTTATTTCTTTCCTTCGTCTTCAATCCCGACGAAACTTTGTCGTTTACCCGACCCCGCCGGCCCATTACGTCTTTTTACTCATTTACCCTTCGCACGCGCGTACTGGATATCGGGATCGTCAGCCACGTGTCCTGGCAATTGAGTGCGATCTTGCGGTACACGTGGCGTGAGCACCGCGTTGCAGGGGTGGGAGCCAATAAAGAAAGGCCTGCATTCAAAGAAGGGGAAATGCTATGCATCCTTGAGACAGGGGAATTTAAATGATTTATTTAATACGGTGAAATTATTTTAACACAAAAAATTGTACCGCATCTAATTTTGCTTGGAAAGATGATAAGCACTTAATTTATTTAATTATATTATTTTTTAATTTAATGGTGCACGTTGATACAATTATTGCTTGTCTAGGGAAGGCAACAAATTAGTTATAATGATGCCTCTTATCACAGAAATTATTTCGTGCGGAATTCAGATGTAGCTAATCTTCAAACTTTATTGAGATTGCATCATATTGTTTCTACGTAATAGTATATATAACTTATATATAGTGTATAAATTATATATACTGTTATGTACAAACGATATGTCACAATCATATTGGAGTCTGAACTCATTTGAACTTCACACGCAATAATTTCTTCATATAAGATATGATTTTAAGAATTAGACCAATTGAAAAGTAGAAGAAAATTAAGTAATATATCTTGATGAAATTGTAATTAAAATGAGTTTTAAATATTTTAAATTTATTTTAAAATGAGTGTAATATATAAAAAATTAATTACAACTTAGATTATATTAATTTTGAAAACAAATTTAATAAATTTGAGATTTGTTATAATTAAATAATTTTACCAAATTATTAAACTAATTTTACCAAATTATTAAACTAATTTTTTTCCAAAAAAAGAATTTCATATTATGAATTTTAAAAAAGATATAATTTAATTTAATTTTTTTATTTAGTTGAATGCTAGAGTGGGGAAGTGGGAAGTATAATTTTCAATTAGAAAGTTGATGAAGGAAATGTCAAGAAAATAAATTAATTTAAACGGGTCACAATGTGTATTAATAAATATATTGAGGAAGTTAGTGATATGTTTCGAGAAGATTGACATCTATCTAAAATGTTTTTTTTATTGCTTTCTAAAGTAGTTTTTTATATAAAAAATTTTTGTACTAAAAGAAATTTTTTTAAGAAGCAGTAAGAAAGTCGTTCCAAATGTAGTCTTAGGCTTCGTTTGGGACGACTTTCTTTCTGCTTCAATAAAAAAGCCGTCCCAAACGAAGCCTTAGACAACTTAGGAAGAATTAAAATTCTTATAATTGAGCATGTTTAGAGTTCTTAACCATTGCTATTTAGGAAAATCAAGATTATTGATGAAGATTTAGGCTTCGTTTGGAACGGTTTTTTTATTGCTTTCTAAAACAGAGTTTTAGTACAACTTTTTTTTTTATTTTTTTACTAAAACTCCGTTTTAGAAAGCAATAAAAAAGCTGTCCCAAACCAAGCCTTAGTCAAGTTTAGGGCAATCAAACAACTACAATTATTGGTATAATCTGATGGCGGCATCAAGTTTTGATTAAAGGTAACAGTAAGGAGATATTAAGGAGTAGTTTGATATTGTTATTATTTAAAAAATTTTAGGAGACAATCATAATAGATATATTGCTAGGCCATACATCCTCATCATGTCTATTAATCATATAGGCTTCGTTTGGGATGGCTTTCTTCCTGCTTAAAACAGATTTTTAGTACAAAAATAAAAATTTTACCAAAAAGCTGCTTTAAGAAGCAATAAAAAAATCATCCCAAATGAAATAATAGCCCTTTGATAGCATAAATTTTAGCCGGGCATAAACTTGATTGAAAATATTGAAATATTCTTATATCTTTATACTCTTATTTTTTATTCTCCTTTGATGAAATGGCTATAGAATTGAATAAAAATGGAAAATGATAAAGTGTGGGGTAGATTTGAATGTTGACATAAATCACATGAGCTTAACATAAGAAAGAGTAATTTAAAAAAAATGTATGTTTTATGTATATTCATGTATATTAAATGTTAAGAAAAATAGAGATAGACCTAAAAAGGCTTGATTAAAAAATATTAGAAATGACCTTTCTTTATTAGATTTAACTGAGAATTTGACTCTTAATAGGACATAATAGAGAAAAAAGATTAATTCATATAGCTGATCCCATGTAGTGGGATAAATGATTGATCTTAATGTTGTTGATGTATATTTATTATGGACTATATGGAATCATATATGTAGGAGTTTTCTTGATATCCATTAACCTAGAGTTATTTGGTAACAAGTGGGACTTAATTCAAGTAAGGTTTAGTAAGAACTATAAATTTGAATTTAATCAGTCTTATGGGTATCAAATTTTAAAAGTTATTTAGCATGGTAACTTTTAAATCCGACTTAGTTTTAATAAAATATTTAACAAATTATTACATGATATAAACTTTAAATGAAAAGAAGAACATATTGAGGTAAGAAAAGGATGAAAAATATTAATGAAAAATAACTTCATCAAAAATATCGAAAAAGATAAAGAAAGGAGAATTTTATTATTAATAATATATAGGAGAATAATATTTCAAGGTTGGAAGAGACATGTTGGAGAGGAGTTAAGGGTAATCAGAGAGATCATAATGAGGAGATTTTAAGAGAGAGGTGGCCACGAGCAAGAAGGATATAAGTTGGGTGAACCATAGAGTTTTATTATATATTTGAAAAATGAGATAGAATTATCCATTCTGAATTTATAGATAAAAATTGGGTAAGATTAATACTTAGAGTATTCTATAAGGAAACTAGTAAATTAGGATAGCATTAAAAAGAGTATAAACAATGAGATAAAATAATTTAGTTTTGTGATCTATGTTGATTATGAAGCTAGCCAAAAGAAAAAATTCAGTATTCAATAAGAATATAGTACATTAGGTGTATGTATAATGAGTACAATATGATGGCTAGGGGTGTCAACACGAAAACCCGACTCAGAATTTTCGGGTTAGACCCGGCCCGTTTTTAAAACGGGCGGGTTCGGGTTCCCGGATTTGACCCGTTTAAAAAACGGGTCGGGTTGGGGTTGACTTGGCGGGTTGCCGGGTTAACCCGGAAACCTGTTTGAAGCCCTGCCAGCGTCGCTGCCCGCGACTGCCTCGCTCGCCTGCGACCGCCACCTCGCCCGCGTCGCACCGCCCGCGACGCTCGCCTGCGACCTCGCCCGCGTCACACCGCTGGCCCGCGAGCCGCGTCACCCGCGACGCTCTCCCGCGATGTCCGCGTCGCATCGCGCGCGCCGCGTCGCCCGCATCGCATCGTGCGCGCCGCATCGCCCGCGCGCCGTGTCGTGTCGGGTCAACCCGGCAACCCGTCGGGTCGGGTTCGGGTTCGCATTTCCGACCCGTTTACCTATCCGGGTTGGGTTAGGGTCGACCCGTTTGAATCCGGGTCAGTTCCGGATCCGACTCGAACCTTACCCGTGACCCAAAATTGACACCCCTAATGATGGCTATATATATAAATGTTAATGCCTAAGATTAATTATTAGACTATATCTCACTCAAGAACTATCATATATATGATAATGCATCTTCTTAAAAGTTGAACTAATGGTTCATTTGATGGAGCTGTCCTGACATCATGAACTAATATTATGTAAGTTGTAACATATATCAAATTTATTTGTTATCCTAATGACTTGATTCAATGTATTATACCATACTAGCATTCGTGATGCTTTTGAGAGGATTAATAATGCCTAAGCATTATCTAAAAGATTTAGACTTCCTTGAGAACACTTACAAATGAGTTCTTAAGAGCATTCTCAAGAGCTTTTGTTGTTAGTGCATAAAAGTCTTGACATGATTGATGTATACGTGTTATTGTGCATGTGTCATCAGATTTGATTTTTAATGCTTGAGCAATTTTATTAAGATTATATAAATTATTTCTAGTGTCTAAAGATGTTTATTCATAGTTGCCTTGCTTTCAAGAATCCATTATCTTCATAATTTCATCAAATAACTCTTGTTACGTAATAGATTCTTCTAGGCATTTATATTATGGTATGCTTAAATAATTGGAGAGAAAGAAGCAATACTAAGATAGAAGTGACTTCTCAGAGTATCTCCAAGCCTATTATTGATCATTTTGAAGTGTCTATAAATTAAGTATTTCCAAGTGGGCAATGAGATAAAATTAGTGGATTCAAAAGCTAAAAAGGTGAATTTTTGAAGAGAAGTTTCATCCCTCAACTCATGGAGTTAAGATAATGACATCTAGCTAGGAAGATGATGTTTTTAAGGAGTATACCTTATGAGGGAAGAGCTTTCTCGTTGACCAAAGATTCATCTACAAAAGATAGCGATAATGATGACGATGAAGATAAGAGTGATGAATCAAGTTCTTATCATGCTCCAACCTCTATTATATAAGTTATCATACAAGAAGAAGAAGCCTATGGAATTATTTTAATTGTGAAAAATGATGAAGGAAATTATAAAGAGAAAAATAATTGAATTGCATGATCTATTAAAATTCTAATATGTAGTAAATTGAATGAACCCATGCTCTATTTGGTCTTGATTTTGTGGGAACTAGTTATGACATTATATGAATTAATATTCAATTAAATTAAAAAATTAAGAGTTCTCTTGATACCATCCATCAACTCGATATGATTTGCAATAACATAAGAATACTATATGTAAAAAATTCACAGTGATAGAGAGAGATTTATGTCCTTGTTGTATATAAAAATTCAACACACGTTCATAAATAAGAAAATAATGTAGGAGAAATTAAGATTTTTATTTAGAAAACCTAGGAAGAGAAGACATCATGACGCATGCTCTAATTTAAATAATGTACTTGAAGTTACAAAAGGCCATACATCTCTATAATTAGAGAAGACGAGATTATAAAATTTGGAGCATATACTTGGTCGCTTGTACTTGTATTGAAGATTACGGGAGAAGCAGTGAAGGGATGATAATGATGGATGAACGATGTCAATTTGCAAAGATGGTTGGAAGATGGTGATCGGAAAATGATCATCATACACCAACAATCAGATAACAATGGTTGAATGATGATGAATGAACTATGATGGTAAAATAGTATTAGTCAAACACCGACGGTTGAGCGACTATGGTCGAACGACTACAAATGCATGATGATGATACGACAATGTTAACTAGACAATGACAATAGCTGTGGTGACCATCAGTATCGAATGTTGAATAAAGCTCTACGATTCTTTAGATCTCCAAGCTCTTTTCAATCTCAAGTATATGTTCCTCACATTTTGAACAAAATTTGTTGAAAATCAGAATCATAGATCTTTTATTTAATATTGATGTGCCTCGCATAGAAATGGAATGATCTTGGCTACACGTTTGAAATAAAGCTTTGTGTATAATATAGGTGGTAGGTCTAAATGCTGGTCATTAGACTTTGCTTAAAGTGATGGATAGGGAGGCTCCCTTTTGTTAGATTGGATGATGATCCGAAAATTGTGGATTTAAAAGAGGTGAAGATGAAATCTGTAGTACGATTATGTTTCATTTTGTCACGTCAATTCAATGAATTCTCTGTTTTGTGTGTGAAAGATACACCGAACGTGTTCATTGCTTTGTACTCACTATGATTAATTGCTGCTTTTAAGAGGGAACCATCACTCGTTTAAGTAGTAGAGTTGTGATTTAAAATGAGGAAAAATAAATGAAAATTTTCAATTCAAATTTACTGAGAATAAAAATATTTTATGATATAAAAAATTCAAATAGAATTAATTTAAAAATATTTTTATATTATATAATTTACAAAAGAATTTATTTTAATTTTGAGATAAAGATTCTATCCCATTATTTTGATCTGGCTGAGAGTTTTATTTTGTCTTAAATAGCATAAATATTCATAGATACTTTATATTTTTTTTCTTTATTAAAGTGAATATTTATAGGGATTTTTACATACATAACACTTAAAACAATTCAAAATACATATTTAACACCCAAACTACAATATTTACTAATATACCACCTAAAACTTTTATTTTCTTCTTTTATAACACTCAGTTAAGCTCCTCATTGCGTCTTCCGTTAGTTCATACGAGGATCGTCTTCTCCATTCGAAGCCATCGTTTTCTCCATCGATTTCATCCTGTTCGGCAAGGCATGGAACTCGACGCTCGTTCTAGCTCGGCAAGGTATGCAACTCGACGCACGTTCCAGCTCAACTCGTCTTCCCCGTCCAATTCCTTGATGGGATTTTTGGGTTTTTTTGTCGGTTGATCTTAGAGGAGGCGAACCGAAGACAGTTAAATAGAAGACAGTCGCGCGAACGGAAGATAGGAAATCAAAACTTTAGAGCATTTAAATATAAAAAAGCGTTCGGTTCGCCGGAGAAGAGAAGAATGCCGTGGTGGAGGCGGCCGGAGAGAAGGAGCAGAAGGTGATTTTGGTGGGTTTAACTAATTGCAAGGAAAGCTTCTACGCGCTGGATTGGATCCTCCGCCACCACTTCTCCGGCGAAGCCAAGCCTGGAAATCAAAACTTTAGAGCATTTAAATATAAAGCGCGTTCGGTTCGCCGGAGAAGAGAAGAATGGCCGTGGTGGAGGCGACTGGAGAGAAGGAGCAGAATGTGATTTTGGTGGGTTTAACTAATTGCAAGGAAAGCTTCTACGCGCTGGATTGGATCCTCCGCCACCGCTTCTCCGGCGAAGCCAAGCCTGGAGTTGCTGCTTCAAAGCTCGTCGTCGTCTACGCCAAAGCTACCCCTTCCTCCGTCATCGGCTTCGGTGGCTTAGGTCTGCTTCAAAGCTCGTCGTCGATCCTCGCATGAATTAACGGAAGACTCCATGAGGAGCTTAACGGAAGACTAAAAGATGAAAATAAGAGTTTTAGTTGGTATATTAGTAAATATTATAGTTTGAGTGTTAAATATGTATTTTGAATTGTTTTAAGTGTTATGTATGTAAAAATCTCATATTTATAACATATATTAAATTTTCATGGGTCCATAGGTAATAAAATATAATAAAATTTAAAAAATAATTATGAAGACTGGCATGAATGAAGCCATGAAGGTTGTATGGTCTAAAAAAGCTCAACCTTTATTGGAACTTGTTTTATTATTTTTTTTTCTTTAGCAAAGCATAAAATTCAAGACATTTGTTAGAAATTGTTTATTTTAAATTTTAATAGACCCCTATTTTTTATGGAAGGTGATCAAAGATAGGAAGAGCAGAAAGAGAGTTCTCTTGCTATCAAACTCCTAGATCACCGTCGGACTTCCACTCAGCCATGGACTGTCGCCGGACTTTCACCTGAGCGTCTATTGACACCAGACTTCTGCCCAACCGCCGACTTAAGCTGGATTTCTGCTCAATCATCAATATAAGCTGGATTTTCCCTCGACCACCAAACGTCGCCAGATTTTCGATCTCTATTCGTAACTGGATTTCAAACTGACAGTTGATTATTGTAATTTGATCGTCCTCAATTTCAGAAACGAGTCAGCCACTTGTAATTTATTCATAACTGGGTGTGGTCCTATGATTTTTCCCTTTTCCAAGATTTTTCATGTAAAAATTATATTGTTTCTTTTTTTTTTCTTTTGTTTGTGTGCTGGATATCCATACAATATTGAGATGAAAATTTCTAAATCTAACACCGAGTGTATTCTAGCTCGCAACATACCAAATTTAATATTTGATTCAAAGAGAATTAAAGGGTCTAACTCCTCTAGAAACAAACCTGTGAGCTCATTGCATGCAATTCAAAACGTTGCATTTCATGCCAGAAAGTCATATTAATCATTTAAAGAAGCAGTGGAAGCAATTTGCAGTATTTAATTCTTCTTTATTTTAATGTCTTATCTCTGTAAACATCCCTTTCTATCTAGAATTATAAAAGAAAAATAAAAGATACATTAGACAATCATTACGTAAGGTTTGATATGTATGGAATGCAAAATTTCTATAAAAAATTTGAAGAATTTCATGTCCAGGTAAGGATTTGCCCAATAAGTTCTTCTTCAGGTGGAGGAGAAAAAAAAATTGCTGAGAAGTGCCTGTGATGGCATGTAAACAGTCAACAGATAAGGAGAGGAAACAATAAGAAAGAAGAATTTGTACACTTTCATAATAAAAATTATTTTTTTCTTTTTGTTCATTTGTTAGGTGTTGGTCCACTAGGTCTCACATCAAGAGCAAGTGGGCTAATGACTTAGTTGCTAAGAAAATTTTAAAATGAGGTGGCTCTATCACTGTGTTCACAAGCACTTTGATTCCAAAAATAGATGAGGATCCAAGCCTTTATCCACTCAATCCATTAATTGGCTCACTTGCAGAGCTAAGCATTAGGTGAGTATTTGGGCTGGGAGCAAAGGGAGTTTGACATGTTATGATTAGATTCAGATCCGACTGATTTAATAAAAATATGTTTTAGTCCAAAAATTAGGGGTGTCAATTTGGGTCAACGGGGTGGGTTCGGGTCCAACTCGAACTGTAAACGGGTATACCCAAATCCAACCCATTTAGCTAAATGAGTTAGGATTTTCAACCTGGACCTGACCCGAGCAGATTTCTGAGCTGGCCTAACCTAACCCGAGGACCCAAACATTTGCCTTCCTTCCGCGGGCACAACCGTTGAGTTGCGCGGCGGCGCGGGCTTGTGGGGTGGCGGTTGGCATGTGGCAGTGCGTGCTAGGCCGACACCCAATGGTCAATTGGACTAGGTCAGTGAGGGATCTGAGTTAGCCGGGTCAACCTAAATCTGACCCGTTTTTCAAACGGGTCAAAAATTTGAACCCGAACTCGACCAATTGCACAAATAGGTTGACCCAAACCTGAAATTTTCTAGGTCGGGTTTCGGGTCGTGTCAACTTTCAACACTCATATAAAATGATAGAGATAATTTTTTCCTTATTAATATATAAATGATATATTTAGGTTAGACACGAGACATCTGATAATGATGGAGCTCAAATTCGACGGTTTATATTTATAATATTTGTTTGATTTAGATTGGTTGAATTTGAGTTCAACTCAAATCTAATTTGTCCAAGTTGTCTTCTCATTAAAACTTAATTTAGCCTAAAAATGAATTAAAAAATTTCAGTTATCTCCAAGCTAAATTGTCAATGTCAGTAAGCTTAAACATGCTATGAGATCCTTTTCTTTTCAATAGTCCTACAGAAGAAAGAATCAAAGCAATAAAAAAAGAACAAAACAATAGGGACCACAACATTGTAAAGAAAACAAGTATCATTAATTCTCTCACAAATGTGCTAAAAGCAAAAGCAGTGAAATTTTGAGAGTTTAAACATTGATGTGGAGTTATTCAATCAAAAAAAGGGGACATCCACAACATGGATGCATCATCATGTATGTAAGGGCACATCATGTTAAACATTGATGTGGAGTTGTTCAATCAAAAAAAGGGGACATCCACAACATGGATGCATCATCATGTATGTAAGGGCACATCATGTTAAACATTGATGTGGAGTTGTTCAATCAAAAAAAGGGGACATCCACAACATGGATGCATCATCATGTATGTAAGGGCACATCATGTTAAACATTGATGTGGAGTTGTTCAATAAAAAAAGGGGACATCCACAACATGGATGAATCATCATGTAAGGGCACATCATCATCAAAGAAGATGGATGGTTGATGATCCCTCCTTCCCTTTATCAACTCATTGGGTTAAACCATAAGAGAAGCACCACATCAAAGCCCATTCCTCCACTTGGGAAACAAGGGAAATTTCATGTCAAATAATAGCTAGTAATCATCCAATAAACCAAGCTAGTTTGATTGGTGATGTTTATTATTGATGTGATGTGGCTAGCAACTTAGCTTTTGCTATGGCTTTCATTGATAAAGTTTATTCACTAGGCAAAGATTGTTTGGACAAGTTTAGTAAAAGAGGTGTTTTAAATTAGCATAAACATCTTGTATAAATTATATCATAAAAAAAGTTAGATATTCAAGATTTTTTTTTTGTTGCACAATATTTTAATTTCAATTTAGTGTTTAATTAAGCCAGGAGGTTAAGATATTCTCATGGGTAAGTAGTGACTTACAATGTAATATTTAGTAGCTTAGATTATGTATTGTTCAATGTTACCACTTGTTTAGTTGTAAAAAAGGGAAATGAGAAGCGAGATGTGAGAAAATTGTCATATATTTTATTTTATGATAGGTATTGCTAAGGTCCCCATCCTAGATGTCATTGCTTCCAATAAGTATATGCCATGCATAGCGTTAAAGAAGTATGAAAAGTTGAATTATTTTGATTATTTAATTAAGATTCGTTTGGGATGGCTTTATTTTTTGGTATAAATATTTTTTAAACTAAAAATTTTTGTAATAAAAAGCTGTATTAAAAAGCAATAAAAAAGTTGTCTAAAAATAAAGATAAAAAGAGCTATAATTCTAAAATAATAAGTCTGAATGCCTAGGTACTAAAATCTTAAAGCAAATGGTTACAAAATTATAAACTCATTATAATAATTTCAATGATTTATCATTTGTGCAACCTAAAGTAGAATTTAATAATAATAAAATATACCAATGATGTGATAAATGACATGGTTATACGTGCCTATGCATGTATGTCAAGTGTCATTTCTTCTCATTTATCTATACTTAGCTTGCTCCAATTATTTTGAGATATCTCTTCTTTTCTATGGCACAAACATCAGCCTATAAGGTTTTAAGTTCAAGAATTCCATTAAGGCTACGTTTGAGACAAATATTTTATTCTCATTTAAATATGTTTCTTTTTTTTTTAATTTTATTAAAAAATTTTGTACTAAATTACTGATTTAGAAAGAAGTATATTTTATTAATTGATCCTATATAAAATTGGTGCAACCACATAAGATACTTGTTTCAATAGATTGGAAGGAGAAACTGTAATAAGGATTTTGTTTTAATTACATCAAGTTAGAAAAGGTAAGAATTGTGAATTATGAACTGTATATTATTGAATAGTAAATTTAGTATAAATAAATAAATAAATAATATATATATATATATGATAATAAAAGAAAAATATAATAAGAAGAATATTTTTAGGATTAAGAAAACTTTTGTATAATAAATAGCAAATATTTCTACTATAATAATTTAGGTTTTGTGATAATTTAAATATGATATCATTTTCCTATAAATTTAAGATGATATAAAATATGTCAATTTGAATTTAAAAATATTAATAATGAACTTGTCAAATAGTTAGTTACCTAGAATCAATCAATGGAGAATGGACATTCAAGCTTAATATGGAATGAAATGGAAGAAGCTTTACCTCCTCTCAAAGACATAGTGCACTACAATGAGAAATTATTTTGTGCGACACCTGACGGTTCAGAGACCAACCAGAATACGTCATGTCACATGGTATCGAGCACCAGTACCGAGTAAAAAGTGATGTGCCGTGTTTTGGTTGGTCTCCTTACACCATTCAGGATCCGCACAGATTACTTTTCCACACACACTAGGGCTAGTTATTAGAGAAAGAACACAATAATCTATGGAGGCATCAAGCCACTTCATTAAATTAACAAAAAATGATCTATAGCATCTAATGTAACGTGATGTACTCACGAGAGGTGATTCTAGATGTTCTCTCTCTTCAACTTTATTCGTAAGAGTGAATCACCTTATAAAGAAGAGATTATTATGTGCGGAGTCCAGATACAATGAACCGTTCGATCTTATGATTGTGAACAGTAAAAGCGCAGTGATGAACATTAAAAACTCAGCGGTGAACATTAATTATACTTTTACTATTCACAGTGACAAAACCGAACGGTTCTCTGTGTTCAGACTCTGCACGTAATAATATCTCCTTATAAAGAGGATAGTATGATTAGGAGATCACTTGATCCAATGACGAGGAGAGCTGCTATGGTATGCGGAAGCTATGAACGTGGCTCACGTATAATTCATAATGTTTTTGAAATGATCTTGTGTTAAGAGCATTTTTGGCTGAGAGGATTCTAGGATGAGAAATAAGCTCATAATAGGGTCTTCAGAAATGCTTGAGAAGTACTTATGTCGATCGAGAGTACGGAGAGCTGGCTAGGACCTAGAGCCAAGAGTCAAGGTGCATGGTGCCCAAGAGACGATTTGATTTCAAATCCATGAAGATTATTTAACACACAATAATGATGATTGCCTGGAAGCAACCTTGCATGATTAACGTATCGAGATGGACCTCATAACTCATAAATTTATCATTTAGAATTTTTATTTATTTTCATAAATGTATAACGTAAATTACATATCATATTGCATTAAATCACTACAGAAAAGTCACAAGTTTGCGGTAGAAAAATCTGTCGTAAAATAAGAAAAATCTATCGTAAATTTCAATTTGCGGTGGATTTCTTTCCGTCGTAAAAAGTCTTGTCGCAAAATTATTTCCAACGGAAAGAATCTGTCGAAAATATTTGAGGTGGAAAAAAAATATAGAAATTCGAATATGATCGGCTACTTGAGCCTAACTGGTTGCCCATACTAGCTTGATCGGACTGCCCATGCCATATGGCCTGCCAGGGAGTCAAATCCTAGTCCTCTTCTCTTGCAAACCAACCCATTCTCCACAGGGCTGCCGAGACAAAATACAACAAAACAATTATTTTTTGTAAATTTATATTACAACTTATCTTGCGGCGGATTTGCGAAGGAAAATTCCGCCTCAAATTTGCGGCAAAAATTTCGCCGCAAATCTATCACATAAAAATCATCGAAAATTCCTGACGTAAATCCGTTGCAATTTTTGACAAAAAATACAGCAAATCCATAACTTTTCTGCAATGAATGTATCTTATGTTGCAACCTATTTTCTCTCTCTACAATATGTTTTCCTACAGCTCTTCATCTGCACTTGAACCTTAACCTCGATTACCTTGATTAGTATAATGGTGGTTGTTAAACAACTCTAAGCTCATCAAATATATATACTACTGCCATCTTGCTTGAAACAAATGGAATTCCCCTCCCACCTTTATTCGTTATGTACCAGATAACATATATACAAAAATAAGGAACCTTTATCCTGTCAACAATATGAAACTTTAACGACATAAATAAAATTCTATCATATTTAGTTAGATGAACATGAAAGTTGTTGCGGGCAGAAAATTTTGCAATGATAAAGTGGAAATATTTTGTCGTAGCAATATATGAAAATCTCAACACACAAACAGATAATAGAGAAAACACTAGAATTTTTATATGAAAAATCTTGAGAACGGGAAAAATCATAAGACATTGCCCAGTCAAAAAGGTTTAACTAGTATTTGAATATATTACAAAAGTCAATACGTCCTTTATCCCAAGGACATGGAGAATACAATATATTGTATAGTTTTGTTAATTTTTAGATGGTTATTCTTGGTGTAAAGATCTGATGATGATCCAAGAATGAGCAGAAGTTCGGTAACTATCAGTGGTTGGGAAGAAATTCAATTGAGGCCAATGAATGGGTAGAAGTCCAATAACGGTCAATGGTCAAGAAGAAATTGCAGCGGCTAAAGGGCAGAAGTCCAGCAATGATCTGTTGTTAGGAATTTACATCGTTGTTTGGAAAGAACATCAGTGGTCGAGAAGAATGGTTGTGGTGATCAGTGGCAAGAGAACTCTCAAGTTTTCTCTTCTCTTCCTCCTCTCTTCATGTGAAGAATGAGGGACTATTTATAGTTTTTTAAAGTGGCATGACATGTAAATATGAAGACGATTAAGGGCATATCTGAAGGGTTCCATCAGATAGTTGATACTGATTCTCTCAATCATAAAATATTTATCAAGCATTTATGTGCCTTAATGATGTTGGAATGAAGCAATCTTAGGCTTGTTGAAATTTTCTCATCGAGCCGCTCAATTTGACTATAAGCATGCCATATTCGACAATCATTTGATTATCCATTTAATACTTTGAACCCTCCAAATATGCTTTGGACCCTTGATTTGGGCTCGTTTTGACTTGGATTGGACTGATTTTGATGTCATTAGGTTCATCTCATCGAGATATTCAATTCAACTATAAGTTTGTTAAAATCAGAGTTTGTATGATTCCTATTTTATTTTTGAAAGTTTCTTATATGGATATACTTTGAGATTCGTGCCCGATCAAGGCATTTTCTGTGATATATCAAAACTGAAAAATGAGAAATATGATTTGGTAATAAGAAATAAAGTAACTGCATTCCTAAATACTATTAGTGACTATTATCAATTTGGTGTAAAACTTCTAATTAATAGTTCACTTATTTACATATTAGACTTAGATTTTATTTGTGACAGTTTTTTTATTGCTTTATAAATTAATTTTTTAGCAGAAAAATTTTTTACATTAAAATACTGTTTTAAGAAACAGAAGAGAAAGCCGTCCCAAACTAAACCTAAATTTACACCTAACATATTCACATATTCTCCAAATAAATGATATCAAAAACTGAATTTTTGATATAAAATATTTCATGCATGTAATTTGTAGTTCCCAATAAACTTCATATCATCTATAAAAATACAAGGTCAACTTGGTTAATTATTGAGCTCTTAGTCTAAATATTTGCTATTGTAATTAAAATACACATATTTAATAAAAAGTAATAAATGATGAGAATGACTCTGAATATCTAATGAATTCTTTACATCTCTAATATATTAACTTAAACTCCTCCTGAATAAAAAATAAATATTCTCTCACTAATATATTAAGCTTTATTTAAATGCCTCTTTGGAGCAACTCTTTATTATTTTATTTTATAGACCATTATCATTATTCTATTTGGTTATTATTTTTTTACTGTTTTCAACAATTATTTATGCTACAAAGCTATTTTTTAAAATAGCTTTTAAAAAAGCTACTTTCCCAATAACACATTTATAAAAATTATAATCATCCATAATAGATCCTAAGTTTTTAATATTTCACTCTCCAAAACCTAATATATATATATATCCTCCATTAATAATATTTTTTACTTTCATGAGCATAGATTGCATTTCAACCAAAGAAATGTTGATGTTTCACTTTTCCTCAAATACTTGATGGCAATGAAATATCCCTCACATAATTTCCATGATTTCTTACCCTATATTGAATTCAAAGACAGGGCCCCACTTCCTCCCATCACACTCACTCCCTTCCTTTTCACTTTAGTATTCTTATGGCCTATGCTTACTTAATGAATGGTTGGATGATGCCATACCCCTTGTCCTTCACATCATCATCATCACAGCCATTTCCTCTACGAAGTGCCATTTAATCATATCTGACCTCTCCTCCAAAACCTGTCGCTCTCTTCAGCTTTATCATATTCTTTAATTTAGAAGCAGCTCTGCAGCTACTACATGAAATGGGTCCCTTTGGCACTCCATGCATGGCCCCACCTCATCTACTCCAAGACCATCAAGCCATTAGCTTGCTGCCACGTGGAAATATGGAGGGTCAGGATGTGGAATGCTATCTTGGCTTCTCACGAAGGAGAGATTATTCTGTGCAGACATCGGACACAGCTCACCATCCAAAAGTGAATTAGGTGCAGCCACGTCATCCAGTACCGAGCTCGGTACCGAACAATACAGAATAGGGAGTGACGTGACGCATTTTCATTGAGCTTTAAACAACATTTCACGTCCACACATAATAATTCATCCTCACTGAAGGCCCCACTTTGGCTACTTGCTCAAGCATGGTTGTGCACTTAATTCAAATATTTGTAGCTTGAAAAAGTAAATTTACTCTATGTTTGGGCTGAATAATTTAGCATGATGGAGAGTGTATTTGCTTTAGTCTAGAAAGACAATTTTTTTGAAAATATTCCCTGCTAAATTATTATTCATTAAGAATGATGAAGTTTCAAACTACTGACTAATGTGACATATAACATTATAAAATTATATCTGAAAGTGGATGAAGCTAATAATTTCATCATATATTTAATTTACTGATTTGTAGTTGGTGAAATAGGATATTTAGTTGAAAGAAACACTGTTGTCCAAGATAGGAAGAAAGAAAATAAAATGAATTCCTACTCCACTGCTAAAAAATGGTTGTTTCCATATACAATATAACATTTTACAAAAGATAAATTATTTATAAACCTTCATATTGTTTGGTTTTATTCCTTGAGGATGATTTTAATTTCCTGTAAATGTAGAAAATGAATTATTTTATTTTTTAAATTAATGATTAAAATTTTAATATATTGAAATATATATTAGGATTTCTTAATATTCTAACATGGGTGTCAAAATTTGACCTGACCTGGATCTGACCTAGAAAATTCTGGGTTCGCGTCAACGTGTTTTCCATACGAGTCGGGTTCGAGATTCCCACCCGTTTACAAAATTGGGTCGTGCTGAAGTTGACCTAGAAATATGAAATCAACCAGTGTCACTACAGGAAAAATGGCAAATACCGGCGGTTTATAGACCGTCGGTATTACCGACGGCTCAGCCGGCGGTTAAGCCGTCGGACTCTAACGACGGCCAAATCGGCGGCTTAGCTACGATACAACGCCGATATTACCGACAGTCTATAAACCGCCGGAAAACCGTCGGATATCAACGTGAACCGGCGGTTTTCCGGCGGTCTACACCGCCGGTGATAAGTGATTTTGTTCCGGCGGTCCAGATCGCCGTAAAACCGTCGGATATCAACGTGAACCGGCGGTCTACACCGCCGGTGATAAGTGATTTTGTTCCGGCGGTCTAGACCGCCGGAAAACCGCCGGTAAAAGCCATAATACGAGCCCCCTCGCTCCGCTCATTTCATTTTCACTCTTTCCTTCTCTCTCTCGGTCGCTCGCTCTATCGTCTCCTCCGCTCGTCCGATCAGCCCCCGACGAAGGAACTCCGACCGCCGACCCCATTCCGACCGCCGCCGACCCCAGTCCGACCGCCGCCGTCCCCAGTCCGACCGCCGCCGACGAGTTTACTCCGACGCCCGACCGTCCACCGATTCCGACCCCAAACAAACCGATTTCTCTTTTAAGGTTATTTTTTATGGTTTTTCTTTGATTATTTGATGATATTATCTTTTTAGTTAATGTTTTATACTTTAAAAATGTGGGAGAGAGTTATGGTGCATAGGTTTAGGTGTGATACTAATGTTTCTCAAAATCAATTTGGATTAATGCTTGGTAGGTTTACAATGGAAGTCATACATTTTTTGAGAGGTTTGATGGAGAAATATAATGAGAATAAGGAGGATCTATATATGATATTTATCTATTTAGAGAAAATATATCTTAATATTCCAAGAGAAGTGCTATGGAGGGTTCTTAAGAAGAAAGGAGTTAATAATGCTTATATTAAAATCATTATTGATATGTATGTAGGAGCTATTACTTGTGTTCAAATACATGGTGGTTTGATCAAGTATTTTCCTATTTCGGTTGGATTATATCAAGGATCAGCAAGAAGTCTATATCTTTTTTGCTTTACTCATAGATGTTCTCACTATACATTTGTGAGAGGATGTACCTTGGTGTATGCTTTTTACTGATGATATTCTTCATGTTGATAAGACTAGAAAGGGAGTTGAAGGAAAACATGAATTATGGAGGTCAACTATAAAGTTTATAAGGTTTTCACTTCAATAGATATATAACTGAATATATGATGTGTACTTTTAGTTGTAATAGACCTTGTGAGGGGATTATGACATTGGGTGATCAAGACATTAATAAGAGTTGACTTGGTCAAATTGACCAAGTCGAACCCCAAGACCCTCTCCAATGGGTTGAGAGAGTCGAGTCGAGTCTGTTGGGCCTAGACTTGTACCCTGGGTCAACCCGGTTGACCAAGTCAACCAGGGTTGACCACCTTGCCCCTTTAGGCCCCAAATCAAATCTATGCGTTTATTTTATTTAAATGCAACATATGGATAAGCTTTTGTTCTTTTAGAGCATGATTAAATCCTTCAAAGCATAAAAATCTATTTCGATGTATAACAGATGTTTATGCCTCCAACATGTAGGGTACGTTTACTTCAATGTGCAAATGACTATCCAAGAAGAGAGATATTGGATGTATAACAGATTGTTGCCGGGTCGAAAAGGATTGACAGTTGAATTTATAGAGGGAGTTGAAACTTTAATTCAAGTTGCATCTCAACTGCCTTCATTTCAGTTTGATAAAATGTTTAGATGTCCGTGTTCGAAGCATAAAAATCTAGCATTCCTAAAGCCCGATGATGTGAAGCTTGATTTATATCATAGGGGATTTCTTCCAAACTATTGGATTTGGACTTCACATGGCGAGTACGAGCCACATAGAGATGCTCATGCTGGTTCATCTACAGCTTATGAAACATTTGATGAAGATCAAATGAGTAGACCCTATGAAGACCTTATTTTTGATGTAGCAGGTCATAATTTAAGGTCTAATGTGGAAGAGCCACCAAATACAGAGACACAAAAATTCTTTGAGTTATTACATTCAGCTCAAAAGCTAATTTGGGAAGGTTGCAGTACGCATTCGGAATTATCCATTGCAGTGAGGATGCTAAGTATTAAAAATGAGTATAATATTCCCCGTGAGTGTTTTAATGACGTTATTGGTCTTATGAAGGAAACTAATCCGGCTGACAATATAATTCCCTCAGACTTGTACCGAACAAAGAAATTAGTATCCAAGCTGGGTCTCACTGCTACAAAGATTGATTGTTGTATCAATGGATGTATGTTATACTATAAGGATGATGCAGTAGAAGTTATTTGTCGCAGCTGCAATGCTCCTCGTTTTAAGCAGAACTCAGGAAAACAACGTCGTCCAAAGAAAGATGTGCCATATTCCCGTTTGTTTTATTTACCAATCATTCCAAGACTTCAGCGGCTCTATGCATCAATGAGTTCAGCAGGCCATATGAGATGGCATAAGGAGAAAATAGCAAAAAGTGATGTTCTTTCTCATCCATCAGATGCTGAAGCGTGGAAACATTTTGATCGAGTGCATCCTTCATTTGCTGCTGAACCCCGCAACATAAGATTGGGATTATGTACTGATGGTTTTACTCCTTATAGTCAAACAGCTACACCGTATTCTTGTTGGCCAGTTATATTAACACCATACAACCTGCCACTAGAGATGTGTATGACTACTCCGTTCATGTTCTTAACTCTGATTATACCTGGACCACATAATCCGAAGGCAAAGATTGATATCTATTTGCAACCATTAATTGATGACCTCAAATTATTATGGGAAGAATGAGTTCTCACATATGATATATCAATAAAACAAAATTTTCTCCTTCGAGCTGCTTTGCTATGGACTATCAGTGATTTTCCAGCTTATGGTATGTTGTCTGGTTGGAGCACAGCAGGGAAATTAGCATGTCCTTACTGCATGGAGAACAGTAAAGCTTTCACATTAAAATATGGAGGGAAAAATACTTGATTTAATTGTCATCGTATGTTTCTAAATGCTAATCATCAGTTCCGAAGAAATAAAGAAGCATTTGTTAAAAACAGAATTGAGCGATCACCTCCTCCACCCAGATTAAGTGGTGATGAGATACTACAGAGACTTTCCAACATTCCAACAATTATTGATTATCCAATGCTATCAGAATTTAAATTTCCGGGTTATGGTGTTCAACATAATTGGATTAAAAAAAGTATTTTCTGGACATTACCTTATTGGAGAACTAATTTGATAAGACATAACTTGGATGTTATGCACATTGAGAAGAACTTTCTGGATAATATTTTTAATACAATTATGGATGTTAAAGGCAAGAGTAAAGATAATGTCAAAGCAAGGATGGACATTAAAGAGTTTTGTCGGCGAAAAAATTTGGAGTTAGTAACAACAACTGACGGTAAACTAATGAAGCCCAAAGCTCCTTACTCTTTCACGTTAGAGCAAAAAAGAATGATATGTCAGTGGTTTAAAGGTTTAAAAATGCCGGATGGTTATGGATCAAATATAAGCCGATGTGTTGACTTGAAATCTGCAAGGTTATTTGGACTCAAAAGTCATGATTGTCACATAATTATGGAGATTCTTCTTCCGATCATAGTCAGTATGTTACCCGATTACATATCAAATCCGTTGATTGAGCTTAGCATTTTCTTCAAAGATTTATGTTCATCTAAACTAAGTGAAAATGCTTTACGGAGGTACGAGGATAACATACCAATCATCCTATGCAAGTTAGAGAAGATATTTCCCCCGGGTTTTTTTGATTCTATGGAACATCTTCCAGTCCATCTACCTTACGAAGCTAGAGTTGGTGGACCTGTACAATATCGTTGGATGTATCCATTCGAAAGGTAAATATGTTAAGATTTTTATTAATTACTCAATATTTTTGAATCAGTTAAGATAACATATTTTTATTTGATTAATAGATATCTGAACAAGTTGAATAAATATGTTAAGAATAAAGCACGACCAGAAGGATCGATATGTGAAGCATATTTATCTCAAGAAACAACTCACTTTTGCTCCTACTATTTCGAGCCACATGTAAGGAGTACAAGAACAAAAATGGGTCGTAACATGAACTTCGATGTAGAAGAACAATCACATGCTACACTAACAGTATTTAGAAGGCAAAGAAAGCCTAGTGGCAAATGTGTTGAAAGACATCTCAACGATTTAGAAATAAATACAGCGAATTTGTATGTACTACTGAACTGTGAAGAAGTTGAGCCAATCTTAGAGTAAGTTCTAACATAATGTTAATAATAAATTAGTAATGTTTATTTAAAATACTTATGTATTATTTGTCACCAGATATTTCGTAAGCAATTTGCCTTTGACAGATTCAAGGGAAATTGAGCAAGCTGTTGCAAATGAATTTCCAACTTGGTTCAGATCATATGTGAGTATATTTTTTTTTATAAATTTAAATCTTATTTATTATCAAAAATACTAAAATTTGAAAATATTTTTAGGTACAAAATCCTGATAACAAATGTTTCGATAAAGGTTTGCAAGCATTAGCATGGGGTCCAATGCGAAAAGTAAAAACTTGGCCAATATATATAGTGAATGGGTTCAGATTTCATACCAAATCGTGGAGTGAAGGAAGAAAAACTGAAAATTGTGGAGTATGTGTTAGAGGAAACACTCATGAAGAAGATGAGTGTGATTATTATGGTATTTTGAATGAGGTCCTTGACTTGGAATACCCAGGCGAAGATGAGAACTTTGTATGCTTATTTAACTGTCAGTGGTATGATCCAGTACAAAATAGAGGCACAAGGGTTCATCCTGTGTATGATTTAGTAGATGTTAAACATAGTAAAAGATACGGAAAGTTTGATCCATTTGTGTTAGCAAGCCAAGCTATTCAAGTTTATTTCAGCAAATATCTCAGTGGTCGCAGAGACAAACAAGATTGGCTAGCTGTCATAAAAACAAAAGCACGGGGAATAATTGATCAACAATACATTGTAGCAACTACACATCACGAGAATGAGATGTCAAGTTATATGCCTGTTGAAATTGAGGATATGCCAACTACAACCTCTACTATTGAAATGGAGTTAGAAGATGTCAATAGTTCAACTAGTTCAGACGAAGAAGAGAACCAGGATGAAAGTGAAGATACTCTTGAGAGTGATGAAAATAGTTTTGATGATTCTGATTAGTTTCTGTAATTTAGAATTGTAGAATTTAAATGTTTTGTAATTTTTTTACTACTTAGAAATGATATTGTATTTTGCCACCTTGTCTTTTATTAACTGCTTCATTAACTGCTTTATTAACTGCTTCTGGTAATTCATTACCTGCTTCATTAACTGCTTCATTAACTGCTTTATTAACTGCTTTATTAACTGTTTTATTAACTGTTTCTCAATTATTTTTTTTAATATTGCAGATGGCTTCAGGCGACGATCCTCCTCGTAAATCATTTGCCTCAAAGTTCCGCCGGAAGAAGATTACGACTAGCAGACCCATACAGACTGAGGTAGGTGAGGGGCCTTCAGTTTC
Organism: Dendrobium nobile; assembly: GCA_022539455.1. NCBI lineage: Eukaryota > Viridiplantae > Streptophyta > Magnoliopsida > Asparagales > Orchidaceae > Dendrobium > Dendrobium nobile. The sequence continues at coordinate 88,944,501 of CM039735.1, read as the reverse complement.
ACCAGATCTACCTACACCACCACCGCCACCACCTGTCAAGAGCCAGCAGCCTTCACCAGAGCAGGGTCAGGGACAGTTAGATCCACCTCTTATTGTACCTCCATACTTCCCTGGCCACTTCCCTCCCAGCTCGACGAGTCATCGCTTCCCCTCTCCAGATCAGACACATGCTTCTCCATTCTATCCATATTACCCCCCACCATCATCACAGGCTGCTGGTCCATCCACTAGTCCTCACCCTCCTTACCCTTACCCATATTACTACCCCTATCCGGTGCAGCATGAACAGGGTGGACCATCACGACCACCAGAGGTTGGCGCTACCGATCCTGCAACAGCAACAGATAAGCGTCAATACATCGAGCTTGACGGCGATAAGTAAGTTCAATTTAAGTTATTCAGTTATTTTTATTTTGATATATTACATGTTATTGATAAACAAAGTCACTTGCAGCTTCAATCCTTCAGGGCCACCTATACATATGATCCGGGATATAATAAAGAATAAGTATGATGCTCCTTACTTATCCTGAAAGAAGATCCCAAAGCCAGTTAGAGATATGTGGTTTGGAGAATTTCAGGTATGTTTTTTTTGGTATGATTTCAAATATATGATTTAATTTGTACCAATCTTTTTGATATTGCCTAAATTTTTACAAAAAGAATTTAGGTGGTTGCCTGAGTACAGCACGAGGATCAGATCAAATTTTGAGAGGAGAGGAGCGACCCGTCTCAGAGACATGTTCACGGACATTAGAAAGTCCGGGCAGAGGCCTAATTGGATTGGAGAGGGCATTTGGGCAGATTTGAGTAGTGCTTGGGCTACCCCGGAGTTTATAAAAATGAGAGAGCAGAATAAACAGAACAGAGCCTCTGACTGCGGTGGTTTAGGAAGCTCTCTTCATACTGGTGGATTTGTACCTCATACAGAATATAGGCGGCGACTGGTAAGTGTTTTGAATTGGTTTATTACATATATTTATGTTAGTATAACTAAGCATCAAATTTTCAAAAAGAGCACCTGGGTCGGGAGCCAACACCATTGGAGCTGCATACAAGAACTCATCAACATCAAGCTGACCAGCAGTGGGTTGATGAGAAATCTAAGAAGGCTCATGTGAGTAAAATTTTTTGGATTTTTAGAATAAAAATTTATTTTAATAAAACTATTTGTAACTCACAGGATGATTTCTTACGAGCTAGAGAAAGTAGGCAGTCCACTGGCGAGGGATCATCTTCTGGATCGGCCCATACTTATGAGTATTAGACATGGTCAGAAGTTGTTGGTGGAAGACAGAGGGGGAGGGTATATGGCATGGGTTCACAAGATTTTGCTATTGAGGGCAGTTCATACACCTCTGCATTTCATGATCCAAGTGGAGCTGAAGAATCTGTAAATGAGAGGGTTGCAGCACTTACTAGAGAGATTGAAGAGATGAAAATGGTTCAAGCTAGAGAGATTGAAGAAATGAGGAAGGCTCAGAATGAAATGCAAGCAGAGTTGCAATTCTACAGAGCTGGAAAACAAAGGAAGAAGGACCAACAGGAGCAGCCATCTGCAGACAGTGAGGATACCGATGATGATTAGATGTTTATTATGTTTGATGAATGTATTAATTAGAACTTGTGAACTTCTGAACTTGTGATTGTAGCATTATCATGAACTATCTTGTGAATTTGTGATTGTAATGTTGTGATGAATTTTTGATTTTGTTTGTATTTTCTGGTTGTGATGAATATAGCGGCGTGTTGCCAAACATATATATGCTTTTTCTGCAGGTTTAGACTTTAGGGTGAACCTCCCTCAAATAGAGGGGATGCTGTCAATTTTTTTTTCAGGTGCTACAGGTTTCCGGCGGCTAACCGGCGGTTTAGCCGCCGAAACTACGATACCGGACGGACAAGATAAAGCCGCCGGTTATATTATTAAACCGCCGGTAAGTACCGGCGGCTTACCGACGGCCGCCGGCGGTTATACGATGGACGCCGACGGTTTAAACCGTCGGTAAGACCGACGGCTATAACCGCCGTCCACCGCCGGTACTTTACCGGCGGTCTAACGGCGCCGTCCGGCGGTCTAATGAACCAGACGACGTCAGGTTTAACCGCCGGAAACCCACCGGTAATTTGACCGGCGGTTTTCCGGCGGTTACAATACCGGCGGCCTAACCGCCGGCAGACCGACGGTTAAAATTCCGGTGGTCACCAGCGGTATTGGCCGCCGGAAAACCGCCGCAAAAATAAACCTCCGGTAAAAAGCCGTCGGAAATGGTTTCCTATGCCGTTTTTTCCGGCGGTTCACAAACCGCCGTTAGACCGCCGGTAACTTTAAAAACCGCCGGTAAATCTACACTAACCGCCGGAAAAAACCGCCGGTTTTCAACATTTTTCCTGTAGTGTGTTGACCCGCCAATCACCCAACATCCGGACTCTGTAACTTGCGCACAACCCCGCATCATTGGCGAGCTTGGTTCGACTTGGCCACTTCGCCTCGCGTGACTGTGTTTGAAGTTTTGTTCATGAACTCTAACATTAAGCATATTCATTGTGGACAATTTTTGGCATGGGCATCTTCTTTGAGAATTGTATAAAAAAGTAAAGAAATTGTGCGTTTGAATTTAATAGAGGTTAAGTACCAAAAAAGATAAGTTTTGAGTTTCAACTTAATATAGGTCAAGCTGAGGCAAAGTGGACACTATCTCACAATATATATGTAGAGTTATTACAATTGAAAATATCATTTATTAAGCATAATCCTCACATTATATCTTCATTTATTAAGCATAATCCTCACATTAGGATGGATCAAATAGAATCAATTCTCATAGAGTGGGGTAAATCATTCACTACTCATATTTATTTGATTTATAATGTTATATTGGCTATCTTTAATCATGATTTGTGCCCTCTGAGCAATGAATTGTTTTAATCTACATACATATAGCATATCTATATGTTATTTCAATATATTTTATATCATTTTAGCATGTTACATATCATCTTATATTATTTTGAAAGAACATCATAGAAATCCATATTATAACATAAGTTGTCAAAATATCAATCATAATATACACATCAACATGATATGCGATTTTAGTATGCATGTCAAAATATTAAATACAATAGTAACATGTAAAAAAGAAATAACTTGTATTATACATAAAAGGTAAGAGTTGTCTACTAATACTAAAGCGAAACCCTTAAATCTTCTCCTTAAGCTAGCTCCTCATCTTTCCTACGCTTGCTCAAATTATCTTTAATTCATAAATGTCTCGCTTGACAAGAAAACACGAGTTTTAAATACAATGTAATATTAATATACATAATATTATCATTGGAGCTAACTTTATTAGACTTTATGTTTTTTAAACTTAAGTATCAAGTATGCCCCTTTTAGGCTTTATTTTGGATAGTTTTTTCTTGTTTTATAAATCAATTTTTTAGTACAAAAAATAGTTAAAAGAAAAATTTATACTAAAAAATTGTTTTAAAAAACAGTAAAAAAGACGTCTCAAACGAAACCTTAGTCTCTTCGTGTCTTCTCCAAATTAGTTTTAATCACATATTAAAATGGTTCTTTTCAAAATTAAGTTGAATCTAAAAATCTTAAATTTATAATGCTAATCACTTAATATTCATCTGATTAAATCAAAATATTGTTATCTAAATCCCAAAAAAAGTTCTTTTTTTATTTTTTTATTTTTAAACTTCTTGAAATACTCCAACAACATACTTTTCATCATTCAAAAAAAAAAAAAAACCAATTTTCTTGCGAGAAATTTACTTCATACCTTATATATATATATATATATATATATATATATATATATATATATATATATATATATATATATATATATATATCCCTTAAAACCTTAACCTTTTTAATCTTCTTCCTCTTTTCTCCTAAAATAAATTTATGTGATGAAAAACAACCTTGCTCTCGACTTTTTTATTTTATTTTCTTTCTTGCACATCTTTTTCCATGTAAAGATTTATGGAGAGTTTACACACCATGTTTAAATTTAGCCATGATTGTACATCTAAAAATTCAAAAAATCCAATCAAGCTAAGGTAATTATGTTCAGGATAAACCATGCTGCTTTAAGCCAAGTTAACTCAGGCTTCGTTTGGGATGGCTTTTTTATTGCTTTCTAAAATGGAGTTTTAATACAAAAATAAAAAATTTTGTATTAAAACTCCGTTTTAGAAAGCAGTAAAAAAACCGTCCCAAACGAAGCCTCAATCTACTTAGTTTCATACTCGTCAGCCTATAAAAATAACACCCCGTAATCCCAAACATTTATCCTAGTACGTGAGTAAAGTTCATTAATTGACCTGATCAACAACTATCTATCTATAAATTTCTACCTGATCACTACTAAAGGAGTGACAACTTTTTGCTATTGATTTGTTTCTCGACTATCCCAAACTAATGATTTCAGCAAATTGGGCCCTCTGATTGTACTACACTACATCTATTATATTTTTTAAATTATTTTTTATATAAATACGAATATAGCCAATTTGTAATGCTCCTACCCAAACTCTAATTTATAAATAGGGGGTCGAGGGATGAGCTCTGCTTATGTAATTTTATAAACTCAAATCTATTTTACTAAGATCTTAAATTTCTTACTCTATAATTTTTTTTTTCGCTCAACTTTTTTGTTGTCTCTTTTACATAATATTCTCAACATAATTGGGCGCATTATTGCCCTTTTTTAAAGAAGTTTTATGCAAATTCCCTTAACATTGTTAAGACTTTTTGACCATAGAGCACAATTGACATGAAATTAGTCAAAAAGCTTTCCCCCATACAACATCACAAAATTCTCAATCTTGCCAAAGCTAATTAAGAACCACAAGTTCAAAACATTAACACGATAGGCACAAAAGTGGACTAAGTTCCAACAAAAGATTCTAACAAAAAGCAAAAACAGATCTCCATTACATCAGTAACAACGATCATTTGCTGCAGAAAATCATTAGAACAAACTTCTCCATACTGATTACAAACAAAGACTTCAATGGAAAGAACATGGAAAGAACATAACATGAGGACTAGGGGTGCAAACGAGTCCAGTCTAGTTCGAGCCAGGGTGTGTTCGAGTTGAGCTCCCATGCCAAATACCGAGCTCGAGCACAAACTTGAGTCGAGTTCAAAATCCGAGCTCGAGCTCAACTCGTTTCATGTCGAGCTCAGTCCCGAGCTCCGCTTTCGAGTCCGTCCCGACTCCCGGGTAGTCTTGTAGTCTCATCTGCTTGTCATCGCGTCTTCCGTCGTCCCCAGGTCCATCGTCATCAAGTCTGCTTGTCGTCGCGTCTACCGTCGACTCGTCCACTTGTCGTCGCATGCCAAATACCGAGCTCGCTCGACGTCATCCCGAGGATCTGCTGCTGAGATTTGGTTTTCCCGCCTATCAATTTGTAATGATCTGCCGTCCCGAGCTCAATACTATTATGATATAATACCAACCTCTGCTTTCCTGCTCCGTTGATTTGGTTTTCCCGCCCGACCTTTGAATCGTCGTGGCAGCCCGCTCGATTAAGATCTCCGCTTTCTCGCCTAGTCGCCTTAGCAAGCCGTTCGACAAGCTGACGAGTCGAGCGGATGTCTTTTCGAGCTCAATTAGCTATCGAGCTTGAAATGACATTCTAGCTCGACTCGCGAGCTCGATAAGCTCGACTCGTCGAGCCTGTTACCGAGTCGAGCTCGAGTTAGTTCGTGTGTCGGCTTGACTCAGTTGCACCCCTAATGAAGACATGAAGAAAATTTTTAATCCTCCAGCTAATAACATAGAACATGAGGAAAATTTTTATTTGCATAAAACTTCAGAGGTCTTTGTTTGCAAAAGAACATGAAGGCAAAGTCCTTTGAAGAAGAGAGATTATTACGTGCGGAGTCCGGACCGTCCTGCGGTGAATCTAATGCGCCACATCATCTGATGATGTGGCGTGTCAGATTCACCTCCGGACGAATCAGGACGCCGCACCTAATAATTTTCCTTTGAAGAAACCAACAAGGCACCAAAATTGTCAACATCCATCCATTTGCCACAGGCCAACCACTACATTTACTTTCAAGTGCATATTAATATCTAGAAGGCCTCATGGTGAGGTATGCATTAGTCCCTTTCCATGTGAGTGTGTGAGGAAGGTGAGATACATACATCAACATATGGCTTCTCTAATACCACTTCAAAGAAATGGTATTCTGCTCTGATCTGTTTGGAAAAAAAAATGCAATCAGCAATAGTAAAGATCTATATTAAATATATAAATATATCTGAAGTTGGAAATCAGTGTAAGATTTCTAGTGGGTGCTCCCAGATATTTTTATATGTTGGAAAAGCTACTTAAAGGTTGAAATAAGATTCCCAGTGCCCTATCGTCAACATCAGTCAAGAGCAAGAGCTGTCGAAAGAAGTTAGCTTCCAGCATACTATGATCATTTTTTTGTTTCTTTTAGAAAGCATAGTAGGAGGCCTACTACATAGAGAGACAAGAAAAGGTATAAATCTTTTGATACAAGAGATAATGGAGAATACTCTTAGATTTTCTTTCTAAGATATAACAGTTGAGTGGAAGAGTAGGGTCTTGAGCCTATGACATCAATGATAGAAGTAGAGATATGAACCACTAGGCTAAGACTTGATTATAATAAAATTAGGTAATTTGAGTATGAATAAACAAGTAGACGATACATAACTACGATAACACTGAAATAAAATACTTAGGAAAGAAAATTATAAATCATATATAAGTGTGTGCGGGCGTGCGTGTATGTATATAGAGAGAACGAGAGAGAGAGACAACAACATCAAGTTTTTATCCCACTACGTGGGGTCCGCATGAGAACGAGAGAGAGAGAGAGAGAGAGAGAGAGAGAGAGAGAGAGAGAGAGAGAGAGAGAGAGAGAGAGAGAGAATTAAAACAACATATAGAAGTAAATAGTAAATGATGACAATGATGATCAATGGACAATGGTATATTAAATAAACATTAAAAATAATAACAAATCAGCTAGGCATCTATAATTATTATCATCAATATGTTAGGATGGTGATGATACTTTGAGCAAAAAGGAAACAAAAACTAGAAGAAGAAGAAAGAAAAAAAAAACATTGAGGGTAAATATAGCACACATAAGTTTATGTGGCTTGATAAGATCCATCTATATCTATTATTGCACATAAAATAAATATTTCATTAAGCTCAATAAAATAATTTATATGAAGTTATAGATTAGAATAGAGATATTATTTTATCTATTTGAATGACTAAGAGGGAGTGTAGCCATACTATAAAGATGAGGGTTGGATGTAGAGAAAACGACGTTCCTATTTGTTTGTTTCATGAGCCCAAACAGGAGCTTCCATTTAGTAAAATTTCTACTTTTGATGGAAGTAAAACTAGTAGAAGGTTTTTTTTTTTTTTTCTTGAAGAAACCTCCCACTTGCATGAACCTAAAAAACCCTCCCCTGTTTCTTCTTTCTGTTTGCTAGTGATTGTGGGATGCCGAGCCGTTCCAAAGAGTTTATTCATTGTGTTAGCCAAGCTAGTGATTGTGGAATGGATTTGGAGATTTAGAATTTATTATAAGATTTATCAGATCTCTAAGAGTTTACAAAATATCTTATGGTCCTTAAAAATATTTAAGTTCAACTTTAAAATCTCAGTCCACTATTTATGATAAATTTGATACCTTAATCAAATGTTGTAGAGATTTGATCTAGATAAACTTTGGCTCCACATAATGAACACAATCAGTTTAATGAAAATAAAAAGACAATAACAACTTTTAACATAGAAGAAAGGCTGAAAAATAACAGAGTTTAACAAAAAAAAAAAAGACCAACTGCATTTGAATTCTCATGCTAGATGGTCTTGCAAGTCGATTAAAAAGTCTTAGCCAAAAATATGAGAAATTAATATTGATAATTACTTTATTTTTTTGCATGTAGGTGTTTGATAGCGTGAACCAAAGAAGAACCAAATTTAGATTAGATATGCCAATTCAACCCAACAATGTAAGAGGTCATTTGGGATCATTTTTAATTTTCTTTATTTATTTTGCTTTTATTTATATTTTGATTTAAAATAAAATATTTTTGATATCTTAAAAATACATACTTTTTTAATATTAGTGAGTATCAAATAAATTGATTAATTCGGTGGTGGTAGTCACTAGTGGGGTAGTGACGGTAGCTAGCGAAGCAATGATGACGACAATGGTTGTTGATAGTAATAGTGGCGGAGATGGCCGACCAGTGGTTATAGTTATTTTAAAAACTCTCAAAACATTTCAAACTCACTTGAAAGACCACACTATCTGATATCACTCTAAATGAAATAAAAGTTTTTCAAGTATCATGAACCAAGAACACACTCAATCTCATGACGTCATTATCCACACGCTCTCAAACTTAGCTCACTTTTGATAGCAACCAACCAAACCTCATAGGAGTTGCAAACTCATGAACCACTTGACCCCAGCCAAACCATTGACTATGTTATGCAATTGAACACAAGGGAATTAAGCCAAGTTGGCCCAAATACAATAATGTCCCTAAACAACTTGCAAGGCCTTTTGGCCTTTATATTTCATATTACCAGAAGTTTAATTAAGGAAATTTGAATTCACTACCATTAGGCTTTCATGTTCAGCAATAAGAGCTAGCAGAACCATCAGATAGGACATTTACCTTGAGGGTGGTGCTCAGCAATAAGTAAAACCATCAGATAGGATACTTTAAAAACTTCAAGTAAAATATAAATTAAAACACTCCAGAATGAATAGGTAACAAAAGATTAGATAAGTAGATGGTTGAAAAACATGATGGTAATTACTTTATAATAAGATATTACTTACAAAGAGAATGCTTATGAATTGGAATTAAAAAAAAAAAAAAAAAAAAAACAGATTGTTATTTCTTGAACTTTCTATTATTTTTTGTCTCTCTTCCTAAAATTTGGCTTATCATCGCAATCCAACATAATATCCAGGACAAGACATAGTATTTAATAAGCACATAATGCAACATCATAGTCGGAGGAATCCACTTGCAAAATGCAACCATGAAGCAAAGAACTTAAGGTAATGCTTACAATGAAAGAATATTTAGAATAAGAATCAAAATACTCCTTCTGAAATTTATTAATATAACTTAACTTCTAAGTTCTAACTCAATTGGCATATTTCTAATTTCTCTCTACAATGAAAGAGCACTTGTTTAATACTTTCATCTCTAAATCCAACTATCATAACACCGCAATAGCTACTTCAAAGTTCAAATATTGACAATATCACTTATCAATTATCATGCAAAAAACAGAAAGGTGGAGGATTCTGATTTCTGGTATGATTCATGCAGAGCAATTAAACTTTGGTAAGCTGAAAAGTTCACTCAAAGCTGTGATATTGGTAAGAGAAAAGAACTTCAAATGAGAGATTAAAAGAATATTGGTATAAAAGAAAATTCAGGTCTAGAAGCAGTAGAGCTTGTGCAAGAGAAATAATGACTGAAAACCAGATAAGCCCCAAGAAACCAACCAGGCCTTCATGGTGGCTGGCCATAAAGAGGATGGAACACAATTTTAAAGAACAAATAGGACACTATTTTCAGTAATCAATTACTGCAATAAGAGCCAATAATACTCCTTCAGGCTCCAATGGGTCTGGCTAACAAGCTTCTGCCATGACTAAAACTTCACAAAGTTAAAAATAGTAAAGTTCCAAATACAAGATGATAGTACTTCTTCAGATCACTCTTGTTGGAATTTGTGATTGTTGATCCATCTAATGCTCCATTTTGGCATTTTCCACTCAATAATGATTATGAAAGCAAGAAAAAATTTTGGACTTTGGAGAATAAATGCAAGCTTAAATGCATAAAAAATAACCCCAAAATTTTTTTTTTAAGAACCTGCGGTCTGCGGCTGGGCGGGGCTGCGCTCGACTGCTCGGGTAGGAGGCCAAACGAGAGTCTCGTTCGCGGCAGAAGCTCCGTCGGGATTTTCCGAGGCGGCTGGGAGGTCGGAAGCGGAATCTCCGTCGGGATCGTCTGAGGCAGGCGTCTCCGCGTCTCGTTCCGTGACTTTCTCCCTTCCCGACTTCTTCGTTCGCGACTTCGTGTATGCTAGGGTATACGAGTTGAGTAGCGACACTTATACCAAGTACTGATACGAAAAATTTTAAGCCGTTGGATCGCAGATCAAGGGATCAAATTTCATCATTAACGAACCGGCTGGTTATTTCATAACCCCCCGGTTCGGCGGTTCGGCTGTTCAACCAGAATTTAAACCGGTTTTTGCCCGGTTCTTGAATCAGCCGGTTATTCCTTCTCCCTGGACCGGTTCGCGGTTGAACCGGCCGGTCCGGTCCGGTTCTGAAAACCTTGAGCATATGTGATGAAAATTTATTCTTCTAGATGTTGCAATAGCAGTTGAGAGGTCGCGTATGAGATGAAAATTTATCATTATTCGCTGAAGAACATGAAACGATGGTGAGGAAGAGAAGCTCAAGAGTGGCCGCTTCTTGATAAAAGGAAACAAAAAAGGGGAAAGCTGCACAGCCATATTAATATGCTTTAAATCAACTAATGAAGTATGCACTTGATTAAAAAATGGAGGCCTTCATACCTATTTATATATAGAAATAAATTACTAATAAGACATGTAAAAATTAAAATACCGCAACGTAAGTTCTTACAAATAAAATAATGACAACTACTACGAGTATATAGAGAAGTACAACAACAACAAGTTTTTATCTCACTATCCGGGTTCAGCTACATTAATCTTTATATACTTTCATAAAAGAAGATGATATTTTTCATATTGAGCAGTGTGTTGATTCACGTCTGCAATAAAAAAAAAATGTATAAGTTGTTTATAGTTTAAAATTTAAAAAAGCGTCATTGTAAATTTATTTATTTATTTTTTTTGGTACTTAGCTTAAACATGATATGAGATCCTTTTCTTATCACTAGTGCTGAAGAAGAAAGAATCAAAGCAACAAAAAAATAACAAAATAATAGGGACCACAACATTGTGAAGAAAACAAGTATCATTTATTCTCTCATAAACGTGCTATAAGAAAAATCAGTAAAATTTTGGGAGTTTAAACATTTGGGATTTTTATCTGTCACTTCTATCTCACTGAACCCCAAAATCTTCCAATGATATATCACGTGGAACTTTTTTTTTGTTTGGCAACGTTAGCGTAATATTGATAGTTTTTCCTGGCATAATATAATATATGCATTATTTTCACGTGGAAAATTTGTTTTGAATATAAAATAAGAAGAAAAATCTTACACGATGCTACTGAATATAATTGGTCTACTGGAAGATGACGCCTGTCCTCATAATTCTTTGCTTTTTATGAGTTATTTTATTATAAATACTTTGGGCATTTCCCATATTTCCCATGTTTTATGGACTTAATCTCTTTTCTTCTCAGATCTCCTTCCCTCCATCCACACATTACCTGGTAGAAAAGAATTTTTGCTGTCAAAACACATATGTGGCTCCATCGTAGGATTAGAACCACCAGAGATTCGAGGATTATTTTTTTAAAATTCGGAATTATAATATCATTTAAAATTTATAGTTGTTGCACGTCAGAATATTCACGATTGTAGAGAAAAAGAGAGTTTAATGTCTTAATTTTAAACGTATATCTAGTATACATATAACTAGAGAGAAGTATAAGGATCATACGAGACATCATATCTTTTATAAGAAAAGCCATAAAAGAAGAAAACCAGGAGGCCTTAACAAGTTAAAATGATTAATTCTACTTGTATTTATATTTGATTACAAGTGAAACGCTTCCTCGAGAAAAGGCATTGATATCATGCAAAAAGTATATTATATGGTTGAAGTTGGAATCCAACATAAATCCAAGTGTTGGAATTGGGAGTCAAAGTTGATGTTGGTGGCGTGCGTTGATCCTGTAACTGATAGCGTGTGTTGGCATTATTAGTGATGGAATATGATGAAGCCAATAGGTGTTTGAGTAGCCAGTGATATAGCCAAAATATTATCGGTCGGAGGACTGAACTCGACGGATAATGGAGGTTAAAGGATCATAGTTGACAGGTGATGATTATAATAATAGTAGTCATATAATGGTTGTTGTAAGGTTCGTAGATGGGTGATGGTAGTTGGAAGATCGTAGTCAGATAACGGTGGTTGGAAGGTCATAGTCGGACAATGATGGTTGAAAAGTCGTAGCCAGGTAATGGTGATCGAAGGACCATAACAATAGCCCTAGGATTATAGCCGGAGGCCAGGAAACGAATGACGGAGGATAATAGTCGGTGGGAGATGGAGGTTGGAAGGATAGTAGTCAACCAGCGATGATTAGAGGGCCGTAGTTGGATGATAGTGGTTTGAAGACCATGTTGACGAAGATGAGTAAAAATCACAATGATGAAACAAGCAAGAAAGTATAAGCAGGGAAAAGTAAAGGACACTAGGATTTAGTGTGAAAAAATTCAAAATATGAAAAAAAACCATGGAGCCACACCGCACCACGAAATCCACTATAAAAATTAGGATAAATAAGTACATATCTCTCTTCTCTTGCACTCTCTCTTTCTCTTCTCACATGCACTATTCTCAATGTCTACACACTAAAAATATAAGAGAAAGCCAAGTAAAATAACCCTAAGAGATGCAACCCTTCAGAAAAAATGAGAAACAAAACCATACAGTCAGTCTCGTAGTGTTGTGGCTCAGATTTGGGCACTGTGGTGCTCAAACATCTATCTTACACTACTTTAGTGCCATATTTATACCATTGTGGCGCTCTGTTCTCTATCGTTCAGCTCTGGGGTACTCGAGAACACAATGCTGGGGCACTTGAGTACGTAGTGTCGAGACGCTTAGGTACACACTACCAAGGAGTTGTACAAAATTTTGGGGGCAAAGCAACCAAAACCAAGCAGGGTGTAAACCCCCCTCACCCCTCAACGAATATGACAAGCTTTGAGGTTCGAGACAACATAATAATTAGATTGATTAACACATTCATTTCCACACATTACAATCTCCCACTTAGAACTAATTGCAATCAACCCTTCTTTCGATATGTAACACCAATCATAGTACCGGTAATGTGTCTTACTCATGCTTTCATCCTTTATGAAGACTAACTGAAGCTACAAATAGCTTCATTTTATCAAATGTACCCATCTTCGTTAGCATGTCTGAAAAATTCTTGGTCGTGTGTATCTTCCCCAAATATAACTGTCCATCTTCCAAAAGTGATCTGATGAAATAATATCGAAACTGGTGAAAGTTCTCTGATTCCACTTAAAAGTTTGTTAGGAATGTTAGGCCCCTTATAAACTGGTCTAATGAAAATTAAGAGAGAGATGAATTAGTATTTTTAAATATCTTTAAATCAAAACTCAAACCAAATCAAAATTCACCACAAAAAAAATAATGTGGAAATTAAATGCGGAAATAATAAAGGAAAGAATACACCAGATTTTTAGTGGTTCGGTCAAACCTTGACCTACGTCCACTCCTCGGAGGCACCCTCTGAGTATTACACTAAACTAAGTTCTCTCCTTTAGCCCCCACAGCTAGGTGGAGAAGCCCTTACAAAATCACTTCCACCTTCCCTGGTGCGGTGGAGTAGCAGGGTCCTTTGACACCAAAGAGATCTTCTTCTTCTGTGAACTTCCATAAAGTAGTTTTAATTAGCTATTATTAATTTAGGTATAATTATGCTGCATCATCCAGGCCGATGTATATATCGACCTGGCCGATGTCCTAAAATAAAGAATACCTAAATTGATATGGCAGCTAATTCTTTCTGATTTGAGCCTATCGACCTGGCCGATACAAGTATCGTTCAGGTCGATCTGCTTAATGACGGTTGCTTTAATGAGGATGCCCTAATTAGGATTTCTATTTTTGAACCGATCGTCCAGGCCGATATAAATATCATTCCGGACGATGTTACCAAAATTTTGTTCTGTTCGTCCCGGACGAACTCAGGTTCATCCAGACGAACCTGCATTTTACTTAGTTCGTCCATACAGTTCGTCCGTACTAACCATACAGATTTTCACAATTTTCTTCAGTTCGTCCCGTACTAAGGTCAGTTCGTACAGACTAATTGCACTCAAAAAAATAAAATTCTGAGGGGTTTTACATATAGTACTCATATTATTACTTTACATCCTCCCATTCCTTTGCTACTTGACAAGTTCTGTTAAGAAAGTTTGCAACCAAATCATCTCCTTGATAGCCTCAGTGATAGCAATATACTCTGCTTCAGTGGTTGAATGTAACAGTCTTCTGTAACTCGGAAACCCAACTGACTGCAGTCTTTTCCAAAATAAAGATATAACATGTTGTGCTTCTCCTACCATCAAGATCTCCAACAAAATCAGAATCAACATAACCTTGTATATTTACAAGCTTATATTACACAAATTTATTTTTAAAGATTGGAATCTGAAGAAAAATCTTGAATACATTTTTAAAAACTTAAAAGGCATGCTAATTGAAATAATTGTTATAATATGATTCATTTTAGGCATGGAAGAATGTCCAACTCTTTGTGCTTTGAAAATGAGGAGGCAATATCATTCATTATATTAAAAAGTGATGTCAAACATTTCTTCATGCAATTTGGAAGTTGTTTTATTATAGCTATATTCCATATGGGAGTTCCAATTTTATTCTACAATATGTTAACTGAGGACTATTTAAGTAAATATATTTGATTGCATTTAGTGATCTTTTTGTTACTATTATTTATCGAATTTTTATAATAATAGCTAATTAAAACTACTTTATGCATATCAAACGATTTATTGCACTTCCTTTCTCTACAATAGCATTTGTTAATAGCTTTTATTCATCCAAGGTACCATAAACATCATAAATATAATCAATTGTTGTTATGAGACTATTAATTTTGGTTATTTCTTTTCTACTTCTCCAGAGTTCAGATTGAAATGTAGAGCCTATAGCCCATAAATATTTCTCCACCAATATATTTCTTGCAAAATTAATCTCTCACAAACAACATGGAGATTTCTCCACCACATAAGGATAAAATGGATAGGCATCAATATTTCTCAAAATAATTATAAGAAGATTGCACACATATACATAAACGAGAAATACAAACTACCTGGACAATTCTTGAAGCTCTATCTTGTAGATACTTTGTACCATATTGAAATCAAGTTTATCAAATTCAAGAAATATGGGATTAAAGTTCTTTTGTCTCCCATATGCATCAATGAACCATCTAGTATGTAACCTTGACATTCTCCAATGCAAGGGCATCTCCAAGGCATGTTCTATTTGTTCAACAAGTTGTCGCCTTAATAAAGATCTATCATGGTATTTTAAATGCTTCATTGCAAATTTTTCTTCCTCATCCAATTCATCCTCTCCTTCCATAGAATGGAAGGAAGCCTCATACAAGTTAAGCATTTCTTTGACATCTCATTGATTGTTGAGATTGAAACTTTCTTTCTATGTTTTAAAGCAGCTTATCAAATCATCACGTCTGCAAATTTAAAAAACATTTTAGGCATACTTGCTACTAATATGACATAGAATTGATATAGTATTTGAAGTTAAGTAAGGATAGCTTTATTTATTAATATCTATGTTATATATGTAGAAAACACTTAGATGTAAGCTAGATTTCTAAATATATAGACATTAGGATAGCTAACCAATATATAAAGCAAATATACATCATATAGAGTGCATTATATGGTATGAGTTGGAAGAATCAGTGTTGATTTGTTAATTTGGGCAGCAAATCCACCGGTGGCTAGCGACGTAGGTCGGAAGGATCGTAATCGGATGACAGTAGTCAAAAATACTGTAGTTGGCAAGAGATTGGGGTCAGAAAGATCATTGTCTAGTAAGGGAGGTCGGAAGGACCATGGTAGGCAACGGAGGTCGAAAGGATCGTAATTCCGGCATAACTCCGGGCAGGTGGTGGTCCGAGAGCACTTAAGTATCCGGCGGTGTTCTGGCAGTGGCACTTCTGAGTCAGGGGTACTCCCTGTTTGGATGGTGCTTCGATGTCTTTTGATGGTATGATAATGGTTTGACACAATTCCGGTGCCCTTGGTGGTCCGATGGTGGTACGGTAGAACCCCGACATCCCTTGGTGGTTTGGTAGTGCTGCGACATAATTCCAACGGTGGTGCGGTAGAACCCTGACGTCCCTTGGTGGTCCGGCGATGTTGCGGCAGATCTCCGACGGTGGTGCGGCATAACTCTGGAGGTGTTCCTCCTTCTCTCATGGCCCCCCCCCTCCCCCCCCCTTATCCAAGAGAAATGGGGTTCTATTTATAGATTTTTTTGAGTGGCATGTTTTGTAAATAGGTAGAAGATTAGGGGCAGTTTGGGAGTACTTCGTATGGATGGCCAATATTGATTCCTACAATCATACATGGTTCGATGGACAGTTGGTTGTTTTAATGATATCAGAATTTGATGATTTTAGGCTCGTTGGATTCGTCTCATCGAGCCGCTCGATTCGAATATAAGCATGTCACATTTGGTAATCCAAAGTGTGGTTTAAACCTTCCAAAAGTGCTTCGGGTCTTTGATTTTGATCCATCTATGCTCGGATTGAGTTGATTTTCGTGTCTTTGGATTTGTAATTCCGAGACGATCAAATTGACTATAAGCTTGCTGAAATCAGAGTCCGTATGACCTCAATATTAATTTTGGAAGTTTCCAACTTGATTTTGCCTCAAGATTCATGTCATATCAAGATAATTTTTTTGATGATGTATCAAAAATATAATAGACAAACTTCATCTCAATTATATACACCAATAGATAGAAATAAAATTACTTTAATTTAGAGTTTTATTTTTGGAATTTCCTCTAAACACTTAAGGGTGAATATTTCTTCATTTTTGAAATTTGCTCTCACACCTCACCATTATCTATAGAGAGGAACTCAAACTTTTTGGATTCTTACTCCATAAAAAAGTATCAGACACTTATTTATGGACGTTATTCCAAAACCCCTGATCACTTCACTAGTCATATCTTCAATCTCTCCAAATCAATACATGACTGAGAAATGTGATTCGCTACCAAAATTATCATCTCCTTTCATAAACTATAGGAGAGACTTTATGTCGCATTGATGCATCGACAATTTTTTAAATTGGGAGCCAAGTGTTTTTATACGTTGGATAGAAATCTCAATCTATCATGTTCCCTTGTAGGGGTGTAAATGAGTCGAGCTAAGCACCATTCACTCCTGATTTGAATTTAAGTTTCAATTTGAATAGTTAGATGAGTTCGAGATCAGGCTAAATTCTACGATTTAGAGACGGGCCATGAGCTATATTGTTATATTGAAAGAGAGAATATGATCATGATTGAAATAATTATTATAAAAATAATAAAAAAATGGAGAACTTAGTTGATTGCAATTTCTAATCCCATTCTTTGGGACACTAAATATGTCCAGAGACCAATAAAAAAGCGCCACATCACTGGACGCTCGATACCTCACTCGGTATCGTGCTCGGTATCGAGCATAGTATCACTCGGTATGCTCGGTACACTATTTGGGCGTAATAATTTTTCCATTCTTTGGGGATTTTCCTCCCAAACTATTCACTGAAGCTTGAAGAATTTTGATCGGTTGAAGGAACTGCATATGTAATCTCGTCCTTCTCTTAAGCTGAACAGAACTAGAAGGCCAAAGTTTGAAGCACATGAAAAATGACAAAATCAAAAACTGCGCCAATATCATTGTTAATTGGCCCAATAATGGACTAATAAGCAAGCCCAGTAAACTTATCTAGGCCGGCCCATTATGTAATGAGCTTCTTGTGCACATGCAGCGGGCACTGAACCTCTTTAAAGGAACAAATTTTAGTTGTGCATAGCATAACATACACACTTGGGGATAGTAAATAGGAAGATTTTACATAATTAGGCACATAATAGTTTTTATGAAGAAACTAACAAGTCCCCAAGTCCAACACCTGTACAAAATCTCTAACTACTCTGAGGGCTCATAAATTTCAAAATAATTTTTAGGGCATTGCAAAAATTATCATAATTTTCTTCGAATCAATAAAATTCATAATATTTGAATCTAAAAAATTTTAAATAATTGATGGATGAAACTTTATTTTGTCACTATCGTATGAGTTGTGACAACCTCTAGGATGGACAACAAATTATTGTTAGCGGCATCAAGAGTCGACTTGTTTAGGGTTTCCCAAGACTGGTGCTTTGCATAAGAGAGTCTTGAGGGTCTCTTACAAACCTCAAGACAATAAAGAAAAGAAGGAACATATTACATGGGCACCATAAAGTCTCTCCTCAGAGTGCTTTCTTATGATGGTTCTCCTCTAAAAACTTATAGGGTGAATATTTCTTCATTTTTGGAATTTGCTCACACCTTACCATTATCTATAGAAGATGAGCTCAAACTTTTTGACTTCTCATTCCATAAAAAAGTATCAAACATTTTTTATGGATGTTATACCAAAACACCTCGATCACTCACTAGCCACATCTCCAGCCTCTCCAGCCCAGTACATTATCGAGTGTAGGGGAAGTTTGAGAAAAAATGTTTCTCTACCAAATTATCATCCCCTTTTATAAACTTAAAGGTGACATGTGACAAACTTATAGATATGAAGCATATGGCTTTAGCAGATAGATAACCTATTATATAGGTTAAAGAATCATGAATGGTAAGAAATTCATCTCCACATCTCAAATTTCTAACCCCAAAGGCCATATGAAAATTGTAAAAACCTCTTTAATTCTCCAAAAATATATATGAATTTAACTTATTTGCGAAGGTTGGAGCTTCTTCAACCACGAACACATAAAGTTAACGTTAAACTCATGAGAAACTTCATTAATCCAGAACCTTAGTGTATGGAATGAGGTCCTTATTTACCATAAAATGCGTATTTGGGCTTAAATTTTATTTGAGGTGACAACCATCTACCCTTCTATTTTTGCGCTTTAAATATAACTCAAGAATGTTTTTTTTTGGGACATTTATGCCATTTAAGACAAACTCATACACATAACGCTTACACAAAGACTTGAACCTAAGACCTATTAGTTGGAAGCCTAAGCTCACAACCAACAGACCAAGGTGAGTTGTGTCTCAAGAATGTATTTTCTTACCAAGATTAGCCATTTGAATCTATTTATTTATTAAATGTGCAATGCATAGAAAATAAATAGGTTTTATTTTAAACAACATGCATATATAGATCTACAATACACAACATTTATTAACACTAAGGGAAAAAGGAAGCATTACTTAATAAGATTACACAATTAGCAATATCCTAAATTGCACATAACATACATTTACAGAAAGGAATAACCATTTTTCAAAGTGCCATCACCTTTAAAGTGAAATTAAATTAATTATTATACAAATGACTCGCTTCCTAGTTTCAAGATCTGGCTCTCCATATCCATCTCCATATTGGTAGAAACATTGTGCTGTTCTTGGTATATCAACTAAAGCTTTTCTAAAAGACTCCATATATTTTGAAGATATAACATGTTCTTTATTCAATTTCTCCCAATAATTTCTTATCAAACATCTAATATAATCTCGAGCAATTGTTTCTGAAATATTTTTCTCTTTCATATAACATTGAATTGATTTTGAAACATCTCCTCTTTGGATCTTTGCCTGTAATAAAAATGAGTAACATTCCATTTTAAATATATAATAAAAAAACATTAATACTATACATTTATTAAGAAATAAATGCTCGCACGCACTTACTGTGCATGTTCCCAAATCATCATAAAGTCGAAAAAGCATGCATGAATAACGAACAATAGGTGGGTAGAACTCCAAGCTTTTAATAGCTTCAAAAGTCAAATCATCACTTAGGCAATATATTGTAGTTAGTGAACAAATTCCTGATATGGTAACCCAAGCATTGTCCAAGTACTCGTCCAATGTAGGAGTATATCCATTATGATACCACATTGCTTCAATGAAATATGCTTTGCATAAATCGGCCCACTATAATACAATCATAACTTATTTTGGTTAGAAAACTTATTCTAAATAGATCATCTTAGCAATCAAAAATCTTTTGTTACTAATTTGTAGCTTATATAACACAATTTTATGTCTAAAAATTGGAATATGAAGAAAAAGCTTAAATACATTTTCAAAAACTTAAAAGGCATCCTAATTGAAATAATTGTTATATTACCATTCGTTTTAGGCATGGAAGAATGTCCAACTCTTTTTCCCTTGAAAATGAGGAGGCAATATCATCCATTGTATTAAAAAGTGTTGTCAAACATTTCTTCATGTAATCTGGAAGTTGTTGCGTTGCAGCTATATTCGATCTGAGAGTTCCAATTTTATTTTACAATATGTTAGTTGAGGTCCATTTGAGCAAATATATTTGATTGCATTTAGTGGTCATTTTGTTTATCATTTATTTTATAATAATAGCAAATTAAAACTATTTTATGCATATCAAACGATTTATTGCATTTCCTTACTCTTCAATAGCATTTGTAAATAGCTTTAATTCATCCAAGGTACCATAGATATCATAAATATCATCAATTGTTGTTATGAGACTATTAATTTTGGTTGTTTCTTTTCTGATTCTCCAGAGTTCAGGTTGAAATGTAAAGCCTATGGCCCATAAATAGTTCTCCACCAATCTATCTCTTACAAAATTAAGCTCACCACGATTAACATTGACATTTCTCCACCACCTAAGGATCAAATGCAAAGGCATCAATATTTCTCAAAATAATTATAAGAAGATTGCACACATATACATAAATGAGAAACACAAACTACCTGGACAATTCCTGAAGCTCTGTCTTGTAGATACTCTGCACCATATTGAAATCAAGTTTAGCAAACTCAAGCAATGTGGGATTAAAGTTTTTGTGTCTCCCATATGCATCAATGAACCATCTAGTATGTAACCTTGACATTCTCCAATGCAAGGGTAGCTCCAAGGCATGTTCTATTTGTTCAACAAGTTGTGAACTTAGTAAGGATCTATCATGGTATTTTAAATGCTTCATTGCAAATTTTCCTGCCTCATCCAACTCATCCTCTCCTTCCATGGCAAGGAAGGAAGCCTCATACAAGTTAATCATTCCTTTGACATCTAATTGCTTTTTGTACTTAAAAATTTCTTCCACTTTTTAAATCAGCTTATCAAATCATCAAGTCTGCCAATTTAAAGAACATTTTAGGCATACTTGTTACTAATATGACATAGAATTGATATAGTGTTCGAAGTTAAGTACGGAGACTTTAATTTATTAGTATTTATTTCATATATTGAGAAAACATCTAGATGTAAGCCAAATTTCTAAATAAACTTTAGGATATCAAACCGATAGATAAAATAAATTACAACAAAATATGAAATATTATTGTCATCAATAGCATCTAAATAAGATAAAATAAAAACTAACTCAAAATCTTGCATGTTTCTATAGCAATCTTAATAAAAGTGTTACATATAGACAATCTATTAATTAGATTAACATTATTATTATTATCAATATTTTGAACACAAACTATTCACAAATATTTCTTTACTTGAAGATAAGACACGAGGTCAATTATAGGTGAGTAGGAAATATTTCAATATATAGATAAGGGAGGAATAAGGATAAAATCCCATACAAATTTTAGTTTCAAGAAAATGATAGAATAGATGTGAATGTGTGACTTCTATTATATCCTGAGAACAAAAGAGCTATCACTTAAACCAAACTCTTAGGTTACACTTACATTGAATTAATAACCTTTAAATGAAAAATTGACATCCATATATTTGTTATTGCATACCTTAGTATTGAAGCATTATGGATATCATGTTCTCTAACAAGCCTAAAGAGCAAGGCAAAATCCTGAAGGTTGTTATTGTCTATCAAATTGTTGATATTTTTCATCGATGAACTAATAGAAATCAATAAATTATTGATCCCTGCATCAAAATGATAGCCAAGTCCTAGCTGACCTAAGGTATCCGCAAGTTCAAGTTGTTCGGTAAGACTATGCTGCTGGTTGATCAAAAATCTTACTTCCTCCACTAATTTCTCCCTTTGGTATATATACTTTTCCTCCTGCATAATTTAGAGATTATTCAACAACTCATATTATATTATACTCATTCAACAAATAAGTAATATTATTTCTATAGGATTAAATATGTATTTTCAAAAATAACTATTATTATTACTTTGACATTAAGGATATAAGTTCAATTGTATGCCATTACAAATTAAGAACATACATTTAAAGTTTGTGTTTGGATTCTTATAATGTTGATAATAAGTCAATTGAGCTATTTTTTAGCCAAAGCAAATTGGCTTTTTGACTAAAATTAGAAGAAAAGATGTTTAAGTTTCAAGGAAAATTATCACTCCTAAATGTTTGAAATTTGATTGAAAGAAGATAAATATTAGAGTAAAAAAAGTAAATTATTTAACCTTCATTTCCTTAATCCAAATAAACAAAACTGTTAATTTTGTTCTCCAACTACTAGCATGACCCAAGTACTAATTATATATCGAGATCAAAGCCTTCTTATTTATGTAAAATAATTTATGATTGAATAACAAAGATTAACCAAAGATGAAAAAAAAAATGATTAAAATGGTATATTTGATTAAACAAAATCTTAAATAGAATAAAAATTTGTTTATGCATATCATTTTATAAACACTATTAATACTAATTGAAATATCTCTAAGGCATCGTTTGGGACAAGTTTTGACAACTGTCATTTTGCTACTTTCAAGAAATTTTTGCAACAAAAAAATTTCTTAAGAAAGTAGTAAAAAAATGGTCCCAAACACAACTCAACTGTGGATATAATAGAAAATGTTCTTAACAACTACTCAAAGTAATTTTGAAGACAGCTGCACAGCCATATTAATATGCTTTAAATCAACTAATGAAGTATGCACTTGATAAAAAATGGAGGCCTTTATATCTATTTATATATAGAAATAAATTACTAATAACACATGTAAAAATTAAAATAACGCAACGTAAGTTCTTACAAATAAAATAATGACAACTACTACGAGTATATAGAGAAGTACAACAACAATAAGTTTTTATCTCACTATGTGGGTTCACCTATATTAATATTTATATACTTTCATAAAAGAAGATGATATTTTTTATATTGAGCGGTGTCATTGATTCAATGTCTGCAATAAACAAAAAATTATAAGTTGCTTATAGCTTAAAATCTAAAAAAGCATAAATGTCAAAATTTTTTTTTTTTTACTTAGCTTAAACTTTATATGAGATCCTTTCCTTTTCACTAGTGCTGAAGAAGAAAGAATCAAAGCAATAAGAAAAGAACAAAACAATAGGGACCAGAACATTGTGAAGAAAACAAATATCATTTAATATTGTACCTCACTAAACAGTCTAAGCCCCAAAATCTTCCAATGATATATCACATGGAACTTTTTTTTTTTGTTTGGCAACGTTAACGTGATATTGATAGTTTTTCCTGTCATAATATAATATATTTACTGTTTTTGCGTGGAAAATTTGTTTTGAATATAAAATAAGAAGAAAAATCTTACACGATGGCACTGATCACAATATAATTGGCCTACTGGAAGATGCCGCCTGTCCTCATAATTCTATGGTTTTAGGAGTTATTTTATTATGAATATTTTGGGCATTTCCCCTATTTCCTATGTTTTATCGACTTAATCTCTCTTCATCTCAGATCTCTATCCCTTCATCCACACATTACCTGGTAGAAAAGAATGATTGCTATCAAAACACATATGTGGCTCCATCGTAGGATTAGATCAACCAGAGATTCGAGGATTATTTGTTTTAAAATTTGGATTTATAATATTATTTAAATTTTATAGTTGTTGTGAGTCAGAATATTCATGGCAGTAGAGAAAAAGATAGTTTAATGTCATAATTTTATACATATATCTAGTACACACATATAACTTTTTTTTGGGGAAAATTTGGGCTTGGCCCGTATATTAGAAAACTAAACAGCTATTACAAGTGATGAGAAAAAAACTTTAACAAAAACGCTCCAAACAAAAGGGAACAAGCTCCCAGAGCAACAAAAAACAGCTCATTTTAAAACAACACTAACAAAAAGAACCTAAAGTCCACAGGAAGATAATTAAAGCCATAGATCATATGGACTCAGAATAATACCAAAGGCTCTTCAAATTCGTCTATATCCCTGGTTGCCAAAATTAGACCGTCCGAGGGATAACATTGTGGCTGTCATCATCGTCCGGTCTATGGATTTAATTAAGCAACCACAAAAAAACTCCAGCACAAACATAAGCTTAATGCGCAGTCCAGATGCCAGTCAAACCCCCCATCCACCACATACAGCAAATTACCAAAACTCCCGAATTAAACAACCACCCAGTAAATGCCTAGTCCAAGTCCAGAACCAACAGCAAGTAGTGTAACCAAGCAACACTTATAAGCTGCAAAGTAAAGAAGAGACAACTTTCCATTTGGCCACTTTATCAAACACTGCGCTTTTAATAAGAGACGAGGTAGTTGAGCTGCTATTAAAAACATACCCAAATATTCTACTATTTCTTTCTTTCCATACGAAATAAAGAGAGCAGCTCACAAAAAGAAGGTAGAGATTTTTGAGAAGAGCATTGCTACTGAAAACTTCCTCAATCCATTCAAAAAGATGCAAAATTGTAGGTCTAAGAAGAAGACTTTTGGTGGCAGGTATAGTATTATTAATCACTTCAAATGAATACTGGCATTCAAAAAATAAGCGATTAACACTTTCCAAATTAACGTTGCAAAGGCTACAGGTTTCAGGAACCAAAATCTTCCTTTTTTTCAGGACATCAGCAGATTTCAGGCCACCTTTAAGAGCAAGCCATAGTAGCTTGAGAACCTCAAGGAATTATGAGAATGCCATATGAATTTATCCCAGTTACAAGAGGGCAAGTAACATTAAAATTCATAAATAAAACTCCCAAATCTACTGTAATTACCAGAGGCCCACCCATCCCAGATTAAGCAATCAGAATTGCAGTCAACAATAGGAATAGAAATAATCTCATTATATAATGTTAAAGGCAACTATCAGGTAGAGTCCAAGCACCATTAGTAATGAAAGAGTTTACCAACGTACTCGAATTGGTGGACTGAAGCCAAATAATGCCCTGAGGCCTATCAAGAATAGTATCTTTGTTAATCCAGTGATCCCAATGCAAAGAGATAGGGCCTTTATCATGAAATCTGAAAATGAATTTATTCCTAGAAGCAACAGCTATAGCACAAACAGATTTCCAAAATGTTGAAGCCAAACAGTGAGGTGGCTTCCAAGGTGAATTATATCTATATAAAATCCATTTTGATAAAGCAGAGTTTGAATTATACATTCTGAGAATAACCGAGCAGTTGTAAGCAAATTGCAGTGCTTGCACAGATGGCAAACCCAAACCCCAATAGCTTTTAGGCTTGCAAACCTCTTCCCATGATAGCATATGTAACTTCTTACCAACATCTAGATCTCCAAAAAAAAAGAAATTTGGAGCTTACTTTTTTAAAAAATTTGATAACAGCTTTGGGTATAATGGCACCCATAATCCAATATGCAATAGAATTGACAATAGTAAATTTGAGGAATTGCAATCAGCCCGCAAAAGAAAGAAGATTGGCATACCAACCAGACAACTTTTTAGAAGCTTTCTCCATAAGTGGTAAAAAATCAGAAATCCGAAGTCTATTAAAAGACAGAGGAACCCCCAAATAAGTGACAAGGAAGGTGATGTTGTGAATGTTCAAAGCTTGACAGATAGCATCAGAATTTGGCATATTTCTAGGCAACAAAATAGAGCTCTTCTCTAAGTTAACATTAAGACCAGAGATATAAGACCAGATTTCAGTACACACATATAACTAGAGAGAAGTGTAAGAATCATAAAAAAAACATCATATCTTTTATATGAAAAAACATAAAAGTAGAAAACCACGAGGCTTTACCAAATTAAAATGATTAATTCTACTTGTATTTATATTTGATTACAAGCGAAACGCTTCCTCGAGGCAAGTCATTGATATCATGCAAAAAATATATTATATGGTTGAAGTTAGAATCCAGCATAAATCCAAGTGTTGGAATTGGGAGTCAAAGCTGATGTTGGCAGCGTGTGTTGGCATTATTAATAATGGCAGATGATAAGGCCAATAGGTATTGGAGTAGCTAGTGACAATAACAAAAAAATTATAGGTTAGAAGATTGTATTCGACAGGAGATGGAGGTCGAAGGACCATAGTTGACAGGTGATGGAGGTTTTAATAATCGCAGTCAGACGACGGTGGTTTTAAGGTGGGTAGATGGCTGATGGTAGTTGGAAGGTCGTAGTCAGATATCAGTGGTTGGAAGGTCATAGTCAGACATCAGTGGTTGGAAGGTCGTAGTCAGACGACGATGGTTGGAAGGTCTTAGTCAAACAATGGTGATTAAAGGATCGTAGTTGTATAACGATAGTCCTAGGATCATAGCTGGAGGCCAGGAAACTGACAATGGAGGATAATAATCAGTTGGGGAAGATAAGGAGGAGTAAACACCATAATGACGAAACAAGCAAGAAAGAATAAGTAGCATAAAGCAAAGGATACTAGGATTTAGCTTGGAAAAATTCAAAATAGGGAAAAAAACTATGGAGCCACATCGTGATTCTCCTACCATCATGATTTCCAGCAAGATTAGAATATACATAACCTTGTAAATTTACAAGCTTATATAACACAATTTTATTTTTAAAAATTAGAATATGAAGAAAAATCTTGAATACATTTTTAAAAACATAAAAGACATGCTAATGATATAATTGTTATATTACAATTTGTTTTAGGCATGGAAGAAGGTCCAACTCTTTTTGCTTTTAAATTGAGGAGGCAATATCATTCATTGTATTAAAAAGTGGTGTCAAAATCTTCATGTAATTTGGAAGTTGTTGCATTGCAACTATATTCCATCTGGGAGTTCCAATTTTATTTTACAATATGTTAATTGAGGACTATTTAAGTAAATATATTGCATTTAGTAGTCTTTTTGTTAATATTGTTTATCAATTTTTTATAATAATAGCTAATTAAAACTACTTTATGCATATCAAACGATTTTTTGCACTTCCTTACACTACAATAGCATTTGTAAATAGCTTTAATTCATCAAGGGTACTAAAGATATCATAAATATCATCAATTGTTGTTATAAGACTATTAGTTTTGGTTATTGCTTTTCTACTTCTCGAGAGTTCTGCCTGAAATGTAGAGCCTATGACCCATAAATAGTTCTCCACCAATATATATCTTGCAAAATTAAGCTTACCACGAACTACATTGGAGCTGTGTTTGTGTTGGACAACATTTCATATCGGCCACGAACTCATATTATAGGTCTTGCTAGTCCTCAATATTGAAGAACTGTCTGAGCTGACCATCAGATAATACCTCATTCATTCGATCTTTATAAAAATCTATAATGTACTTGTCAAATCTCAAACACCAAGTACAATATAAAATGACATGTTCAATGTCAAGGTGACTGCAATCAATATCTAGCGGTTAATGTTTACCATCTCAGTGGTGTTTCATCTCATGGTATCACATCTGTAGGAAATGCGGGTTCACAAGGTGGTCATTATCCTCCCCAAATCTAATTTGAAGAGATTTCCAACCGGCGGCATTTAAAAATCTCTTGTCCTGTAAAGTTTGACTCTTATCAACTCAGCATGCATATTCTAAAGGCAATTATCCTCATCTTTTGATCATTCATGGATGAAACATCTAAAGATCTCATTTGCATTCACCTTTTACTCCAATGGAGTGTCATCGACTCGTGCTATACAAGCATGCATCTATTGACTTACATCATCAAATATTTCTTTATTGGGGACTCCTTTCAGCCTTTCCATACATGGCCAAAACATTCTCAATGACTCAACAAATTTACTTCAAGTGTTATGCACGCACTCTTTAGATAGCTGAGTGTAAACATATCCAAACATCACTTGAAGCCAAAAAATACAATGAGATATTAATGGACCTTACAACTTTACAGACAATCTGATGGGATTGGATATTGCCAGCTATATGATATGTTCAAGCACTATAAACGAGATTATACAAGAATCCTATTCTTTGAATGACATTTTGGAACAGAGTAATTCAATTTTCTGAACAAGTATACATTAATTATTTTTAGCAGAGGAATCCAATGTCTACAACAAATTCTATAATATTTTTTAAAAATAAATGAATTACATTTAAAAAATTACTATAAAATTATAATCATAAAATTGATAGAAAACCAGATATTTTACTTTATAAAATTATTATATAGTCAATTTTTTTTTAAGATTTTATTTTCTAATTTAAATAATAAAATTAAAAAATTAAACTGGATATTAATAATCCGTTTCTATAGAAACCGGATTTTAATGTTTCAATTTATATAGAAACCGGATAATTATAATCTGGTTTCTATAGTAACCGGAGTATAATTATCTTTATTTTGTTAATACGATATTTCTCCACATTCTCCTTTAAATCGTGCTCCTTATTATAATTTGGCCTCCGATCAACATCTCCCCTGTTCTCTTTGATGCTTCTACAACATTCGGTCAAGGGCTCGTCTGCTTTCTACGACTGCCACAGGCTGGAAAAATTATGCTTACGCTAAACTTCCGAGGCAGGAAATCTATGAAATCTTCTGCTTTCTACATCTTTCTGGCTTTGGTAACATTGTGAAAGGCTATGATTGCAATATTTCTGCTATCTGGTTGTAAAAGTGATTTTCAATCATATTTTTCTATAATTCTAAAGAACTATTTCAATCACGTAAAAAAACTCTTTGGTTTTCTACTTTCCTTCTTTGTATTACAATGATCATTTACCTAATGGGTTACCACCACCTCTATACAAAATCCACCTAACTATTGCCTAAGATAAACTTGGTACCTAAGAATAATCAAGCCTTCCATCACTAAGAGTCACAAACATGCATTAATTTCTAAGAATGACATTTGATAACTTAGACTTTGTTTGGAATGGATTTCTTATTATTTTCTGAAGTAGCTTTTCAGCATAAAAATTTCTTAAAAAGTGAAAAATTTTGAACTAGAAAGATGCTTCCGAAAGAAGTAAGAATGCCGTCACAAATAAAGTCTTAATCTATTATTATAATTTAAGATTAGGATAATACCATTTTTTATGAAAATTTCAAAATTTTTTGGATACATTCTTAAGCATAGAATTAACCATAATTTGGAGAATCTTCAGTAAACTTTCATCATTTATGCACTTCAAATATATGTCATTGAGATTTCATAGTGAATTAGATGTCAAATTTGTCAAAAAATAACTCAAATAATTATTATCAATCAATTACAGATATAAAATATAATAAATAAATTTCATCTCAATTATATACACTAATAGATAGAACAAAAATTACTTTAATTTAGAGTTTTATTTCTGGAATTTCCTCTAAAAACTTATGGGCGAATATTTTTTCATTTTTGGAATTCGCTCTCACACCGTTATCTATAGAAGAGGAGCTAAATTTTTTTGACTTATCACTCCATTAAAAAGTAACAGACATTTATTTATGGACGTTATTTCAAAACCTCTGATCACTTCACTAGTCATATCTTCAATCTCTCCAGATCAATACATGATTGAGAAAAGTGATTCACTACCAAATTATCATCTTCTTTTATAAACTCTGAGGAGAGACTTTAAGTAGCGTTGATGCATCGACAATTTTTTATATTGGGAGCCCAGTGTTTTAATACGCTAGATAGAGATCTCAATCTATCATGTTCTCTTGTAGGATTTATTATTCTGTGTGGAGTGCGGAGGGCGTCCGGAGACTAATAAAAAATGCGCCATGTCACCCCATTCTTGGGTACCCAGCTCGGTACTCGCACTCGGTATCGCTAGGTACTGCTGGGTACCTAGTGCTTAACCGGACGGTTCTCCTGTTCGGTGTCCGTACATAATAAAATCTCCTCTTGTACGGGTGTAGATGAGTCGAGCTAAGCACCAGTCACTCTTAATTTGAATTTAAGTTTGAGCTTGAATAGTTAGATGAGTTCGAGATCAGACTAAATTTTACGATTTAGAGTTAGACCATGGGCTAGATCATTATAATGAAAGAGAGTATATGATTATTATTAAAGTAATTATTATAATAAAATAATTAAAAATGGAGAACTTAGAAGATAAATAATAAATAATTATAAGATATTACATTGACTCAAATTTATCTCATTAGCTCATCAAATTTGATTGCAATTTCTAATCCCATTCTTTGAGGATTTTCCTCCCAAACTATTCACTGGAGCTTGAAGAACTTTGATCGGTTGAAGGAACTGCATATGTAATCTCATCCTTCTCTTAAGCTGAACAGAACTAGAAGGCCAAACTTTGAAGTACGAGAAAAACTGACAAAATTGAAAACTGCACCAATATCATTGTTAATTGGCCCAATAATGGACTGATAAGCAAGCCCAGTAAACTTATCTAGGCCGGCCCATTATGTAATGAGCTTCTTGTGCACATGCAGCGGGCGATGAACCTCCTAAGAGGAACAAATTTTAGTTGTGCATAGCATAATATACGTACTTGGGGATAGTAAATAGGGAGGTTTTACATAATTAGACTATAAAGAAAAGAAGGAATATATTACATAGTCGGGCACCATAAAGTGTCTCCCCAGAGTGCTTTCTTATGATGGTTCTCCTCTAAAACTTAAGGGCGAATATTTCTTTATTTTTAGAATTGGCTCACACCTCACCATAAAAATGTATCAGACACTTTTTTATGGATGTTATACCAAAACACCCCTGATCACTTCACTTGCCATATCTCCAGCTTCTCCTGCCCAGTACATGATTGAGTGGAGGGGAAGTTTGAAAAAAAGTGATTCTCTACCAAATTATCATCTCCTTTTATAAACTTAAAGGTGAGATGTAACAAACGCATAGATATGAAGCAATGACTTTAGATGATCGATAGCATAGTTGTACAAATCAAATAATCAGGATTGGTAAGAAATTTGAGATGATTCATCTCCACATCTCGAATTTCTAACCCCAAAGGCCATATGAAAATTGTAAAAACCTCTTTAATTCTCCAATATATATATATGAATTTAACTTATTTAATTTGTGAAGGTTGGATCTTTTTCAACCACCAACACATAAAGTTAACGTCAAATTCATGAGAACCTTCATTAGTCCAGAACCTTAGTGATTTGGAATGACGCCCTTATTTACCATAAATGGGTATTCGGGCTTAAATTTTATTTGAGGTGACAGTCATCTACATACACAAAGACTCGAATCCAAAATCTATTAGTTGGAAGCCTAAGCTCACAACCAACAGGCCAAGGTGAGATGTGTCTCAAGAATGTATTTTCTTACCAAGATTAGCCATTTGAATCTATTTATTTGTTAAATGTGCACTACATAGAAAATAAATTGTATTTATTTTAAACAACATGCATATGTAGATCTACAACACACAACACTCAAAATTAACAAAATTTATTAACACTAAGGGGAAAAGGAAGCATTACTTAATAAGACAACAAATTTAGCAATATCCTAAATTGCACATAACATACATTTACAGAAAGGAATATCCATTTTTCAAAGTGTCATCACCTTTAAAGTGAAATTGGCTTTATTATTATACAAATGATTCGCTCCCTAGTTTCAAGATCTGGCTCTCCATATCCATCTCCATATTGGTAGAAACATTGTGCTGTCCTTGGTATATCAACTAAAACTTTTCTAAAAGACTCCACATATTTTGAAGATAAAGTGTGTTCTTTGTTCAATTTCTTCCAATAAATTCTTATTAAACATCTAATATAATCTCGAGCAGTTGTTTCTGAAACATTTTTCTCTTTCATATAACATTGAATTGATTTTGGAACATCTCCTCTTTGGATCTCTGCCTGTAATAAAAATATAAGTAACATTCCATTATAAATAAATAATTTATAAAAAAAGAAAATAAAACATTAATACTATAAATTTATTAAGAAATAAATGCTCGCACTTACCGTGCATGTTCCCAAATCATCATAAAGTCGAAAAAGCATGCACGAATAAAGAACAATAGGTGGATAGAACTCCAAGTTTTTAATAGCTTCAAAAGTCAAATCATCACTTAGGCAATATGTTGTAGCTAGTGCACAAATTCCTGATATGGTAACCCAAGCATTATCCAAGTACTCGTCCAATGTAGGAGTGTATCCATTATGATACCACAATGCTTCAATGAAATATGCTTTGCATAAATCGGCCCACTATAATACAACCATAACATATTTTGGTTAGGTAAATTATTCTAAATCTTTTGTCACTAATTTGTAGCTTATATAACATAATTTTATGTGAAAAAAATGGAATATGAAGAAAAAGCTTGAATACATTTTTAAAAACTTAAAAGACATCCTAATTGAAATAATTGTTATATTACCATTCGTTTTAGGCATGGAAGAATGTCCAACTCTTTTTCCTTTGAAAATGAAAAGGCAATATCATCCATTGTATTGAAAAGTGTTGTCAAACATTTCTTCATGTAATCTGGAAGTTCTTGCGTTGCAGCTATATTCCATCTGGGAGTTCCAATTTTATTTTACAATATGTTAGCTGAGGACTATTTAAGCAAATATATTTGATTGCATTTAGTGGCGTTTAGTTACTATTGTTATCAATTTTTTTATAATAATAGCTAATTAAAACTACTTTATACATATCAAATGATTTATTCAACTTCCTTACTCTTCAATAGCATTTGTAAATAGCTTTAATTCATCCAAGGTACCATAGATATCATAAATATCATCAACTGTTGTTACGAGACTATTAATTTTGGTTATTGCTTTTCTGTTTCTCCAAAGTTCAGGCTGAAATGTAAAGCCTATGGCCCATAAATAGTTCTCCACCAATCTATCTCTTACAAAATTAAGCTCACCACGAACAACATTGAGATTTCTCCACCACCTAAGGATCAAATGGAGAGGCATCAATATTTCTCAAAATAATTAAAAAAAAGATTGCACACATATACATAAATGAGAAACACAAACTACCTGGACAATTCCCGAAGCTTTGTCTTGTAGATACTTTGCACCATATTGAAATCAAGTTTAGCAAACTCAAGCAATGTGGAATTAAAGTTCTTTTGTTTCCCATATGCATCAATGAACCATCTAGTATGTAACCTTGACATTCTCCAATGCAAGGGTAGCTCCAAGGCATGTTCTATTTGTTCAACAAGTTGTGAACTTAGTAAGGATCTATCATGGTATTTTAAATGCTTCATTGCAAATTTTCCTGCCTCATCCAATTCATCCTCTCCTTCCATGGCAAGAAAGGACGCCTCATACATGTTAAGCATTCCTTTGACATCTAATTGATTTTTGTGCTTGAAACTTTCTTCCACTTTTTTAAAGCAGCTTATCAAATCATCAAGTCTGCCAATTTAAAGAACATTTTAGGCATACTTGTTACTAATATGACATGGAATTGATACAATATTTGAAGTTAAGTATGGAGAGTTTTATTTATTAGTATTTATTTCATATATTGAGAAAACATCTAGATGTAAGCCAAATTTCTAAATAGACTTTGGGATAGCTAACCAATAGATTAAATAAATTACAACAAAACATGAAATATTATTATCATCATTAGCATCTAAATAAGATAAAATAAAAACTAACTCAAAATCTTGTATTTTTTCTATAATAATCTTAATAAAAGTGTTATTGGGTAATCTATTAGTTATATTAACATTATTATTATTATCATTATTTTGAACAAAAACTTTTAACAAATATTTCTTTACTTGAAAGTAAGACACGAGGTCAATTATATGTAAGTAGGAAAGATTTCAATATATATATAAGGGGGCAATAAGGAAAAAATCCCATACAAACTTTAGTTTGAAGAAAATGATAGAATAAATGTGAATGTGTGACTTCCATTATATCCTGAGAACCAAAGAGCTACCACTTAAACCAAATTCTTAGGTTACATTTACATTGAATTAATAAACTTTAAATGAAAAATTGGCATGTGCATACATTTTTTATTGCATACCTTAGTATTGAAGTTTTATGGATATCATGTTCTCTAACAAGTCTAAAGAGCAAGGCAAAATCATGAAGGTTGTTATTCTCTATCAAATTGTTGATATTCTTCATCGATGAACTAATAGAACTCAACAAATTCTTGATCTCTGTATCAAAATGATAACCAAGTCCTAGCTGACATAAGGTATCCACAAGTTCAAGTTGTTCAGTAAGACCATGTTGCTGATTGATCAAAAATCTTACTTCCTCCATCAATTTCTCCCTTCGATATACATACTTTTCCTCCTGCATAATTTTTTAATCATTCAACAACTCATGTTAAATTATACTCATTTAGAAAATAAGTAATATTATTCCTATAGCATTAAATTTGTATTTTAAAAAATAACTATTATTATCACTTTAACATTAAAGATATAAGTTCAATTGTATGCCATTATAACTTAAGAACATGCATTATATAGTAAAGTTTGTGTTGGGATGCTTTTAATGGTGGTAATAAGTCAATTGAGCTATTTTTTAGCCAAAGTAAATTGGCTTTTTGTCTAAAATTAGAAGAAAAGATGTTGAAGTTACAGATAAAATTATCACTCCTAAATATTTGAAATTTGATTGACAAAAAATAAATATTAGAATAAAAAAATAAATTATTTAACTTTCATTTCCTTAATCCAAACAAAACAAAATTGTTAATTTTGTTCTCCAACTGCTAGCATGACCAAAGTACTAATTATGAAAATCAAAAGAGAAGATCCACACTTATTGTCTTCAGTCTAAGATCTTATATCTAGATCAAAGCTTTCTTATTTATGTAAAATAATTTATGATTGAATAACATATATTAACCAAACATGAAAAAAAAGATTAAAAAGGTATATTTTGATTAAACAAAATCTTAAATACAATAAAATTTTGTTTATGCATATCACTTTATAAACACTATTAATACTAATTGAAATATCTCTAAGGCTTCATTTGGGACAAATTTTTATGACTGTCATTTTTTTTGTAGTAAAAAAAATTCTCAAACACAACTCAAGTGTGGATATAATAGAAAAAGTTCTTCATAACTACTCAAAGCAATTTTGAAGATAACTAAGCCATTACCATGAAATCAATTGGCAGCGATTGTATGTAGCTATCATCCCAAATATTTTGCTTATAATTTGCTGTTCTACGAGCAGGAGAAGAAGACGATGTTGCACTAGTTGTTGAGAGGCAGTGTATGTGATGAAAATTTATTCTTCTAGCAGGAGAAGATGTTGTTGTAGTAGCTGAGAGGCAGTGTATAGGATGAAAATTTATCATTATTTGTTGAATAACAGGAAGTGCTGGTGAGGAAGAGGAGCTCAAGAGTGGTTGCTTCTTGCTGAAAGGAAGCAAAAGAAGGTGAAGCTGCAAAGCCATATTATTATGCATTAAATTAACTAATAAAGTATGTGCTTGATAACAAATGGAGGACTTTATACCTATTTATATTTAGAAATAAATTACTAATAACATATGTAAAAATAATAAGAACGTAACGTAACGTAAGTTCTTACAAACAAAATAGTGATAGCTACTATGTCTACATAGAAAAGTACAAGAACAATAGCAATAACAATATAAACATGGATTTTTTTTTTTGGGGAAAAATTTGGGCTTGGCCTGTATATTGAAGTAAGTAAACTGAAGATTACAAGTAAAATGAGATAAAAACAGCCCCATACAAAAAGGAGCAAAGCTCGGATGAGCACAAAAACCTACTCAATAACAGGATGAGTAGCAAAAACCGCAAAAAAGATTGTCAAAATACACAAAAAGTCAGAGCTCCCATAGCCAAAAAAGCTTGGACACAGGTGATATAACCAGCACAATCAGAGTGAAACTCAAACCCCTAGTTGCCCGAAGACCTTCCAAGGGGAGCCTGCAAGAGGAGCCACATCATTGTTCGAAGCTAAGGCATAAGCACCTGCAGGCAAATTTGAAGAGACACCCGACCAAAAATCGCTCTTGAGGAAGACTAGTTTAAAACACACTTAAAGGGGCAAGCTAGTGAGAATACCCCATTAGATACAAGAAACAACAACCACATAAAGAAGTTCAGGTCATTTTTTCTTTTGATTGTGTGCTGGATATCTGTACAACGTTGAGATAAAAATTTCAAACTCTATCACCATTGGTATTCTAGCCCGCAACCTACCAAATTTAATATTTTATTAAAAGAGAATTAAAGGGTCTAACTCCTCTAGATACAAACCAGTGAGCACATTTCATGCAAATCAAAAGGTTGCATTTCATGCTAGAAAGACATATTAATCATTTAAAGAAGTAATAGAAGCAATTTGTAGTATTTCTTCTTTATTTTAATATCTTATCTCTGTAAACATCCCTTTATATATAGAATTAAAAAAAGAAACATAAAAGATACATTAGACAATCATTACATATGTTTTGATATGAATAGAATGCAAAATTTCTTTAAAAAATTTGAAGAATTTCATGTCTAGGTAAGGGTTTGCCCAATAAGTGCTTCTTCAGGTGGAGGAGAAAAAAAATTGCGGAGAAATGCCTGTCATGGCATGTAAACAGACAACAGATAAGAAGAGAACATAAGAAAGAAGAATTTGTACACTTTCATAATAGAAATTGTTTTTTCTTTTTGTTCATTTGTTAGGTGTTGGTCCACTATGTCTCACATGCTATGAGATCCTTTCCTTTTCACTTGTCCTACAGAAGAAAGAATCAAAGCAAAAAAAAAAAAAAATAAAGGGACCACAGCATTCTAAGAAAGCAAGTATCATTAATTCTCTCACAAATGTGCTAAAAGCAAAAGAAGTGAAATTTTGAGAGTTTAAACATTGATGTTGAGTTGTTCAATCAAAAAAGGGGACATTCACAACATGGATGCATCATCATGTATGTAAGGGCACATCATGTTAAACATTGATGTGGATTTGTTCAATAAAAAAGGGGACATCCACAACATGGATGCATCATCATGTAAGGGCACATCATCATCAAAGAAGATGGATGGTTGATGATCCCTCTTTCCCTTTATCAACTCATTGGGTTAGACCAGAAGAGAAGAACCACATCAAAGCCCATTCCTCCACTTGGGAAACAAGGGAAATTTTCTCGCACATAATAGCTAGTAATCATCCAATAAACCAAGCTAGGTTGCTAGGTGATGTTAATTATTGATGTGATGTGTCTAGCAACTTAGCTTTTGCAATGGCTTTCATAATTGATAAAGTTTATTCACTAGGCAAAGATTGTTTGGACAAGTTTAGTAAAAGAGGTGTCATGAATTAGCATAAACATCTTG
Source organism: Dendrobium nobile (assembly GCA_022539455.1). Taxonomy (NCBI): domain Eukaryota; kingdom Viridiplantae; phylum Streptophyta; class Magnoliopsida; order Asparagales; family Orchidaceae; genus Dendrobium; species Dendrobium nobile. The sequence goes on along the minus strand of CM039735.1, from coordinate 88,907,004 downwards.
TATAAATTATATCACCAAAAAGTTAGATATTCAAGATTTTTTTGTTGCATAATATTTTAATTTCAATTTAGTGTTTAATTAAGACAAGAGGTTTAAGATATTCTCATGGGTAAGTAGTGACTTAGTATGTAATATTTAGTAGCTTAGATTATGCATTGTTCAATGTTACCACTTGTTTAGTTGTAAAAAAAGGGAAATGAGAAGTGAGATGTGAGAAAAAGTGTCATATATTTTATTTTATGATAGTTATTGCAAAGGTCCTTGATGTAGGTAATCTGCAGAGGAATGAAACAAGCAAAGCAACGAATAAAATAGTAGCTCTGTGAACACAAAAACATATAACAAAGAAGGAGTATATTATTTTCTATCTCTTTCTTCTTCCCTTACATCTATATAGGTCCTTCATATTTCATAATACTAGAAACATGCAAAACTAATAAAAGTTGAAATAAGTTGTTAGATGACAGAAAAGGCAATATAAGTGGTGGAGAATAAACTAGTGAGCATAAGTATAACGGAAAGGTAAAATCGTAAGTAAGATGTCCTGCAAGCTTAAGTGGTGCCGCATCAGGTCTCCCCCACTAAAGAAAATTCTACTGTCTTAGTAGAAACGGTCGTCGAAGCATCATCGATTGGGTAATATGGATGCATATCAGTGACAATAAACGTGGAAGCTATGCCAAATTTAGATGGAAGATCAATAACATATGGATTATCGTTTATTTTCTGCAGTATAGGAAATGGACCCATTTTGCAACGACCCAATTTGGAGTGTGTGCCTGAAGCCGAGCGTTCACGACGGATGCGGACCATAACTAGATCACCCGGTTTAAAGATCTTCTATCGATGGTGGGCATCGGCAGATGCCTTATAAGCTTCATTGGACGAAAGAAGCATGAGGTGTATATATCGTGAAGTATTTGAGTGAATTGATCTACCACTTGTGCTGCTTGTTTATTGTTGCATTTTGGCAAGATGGCGATGTCCACAGTGTGATTGGGCACCTTAGTATAAACAATGTGAAAGGGAGAAGTATTTGTGGACCGATTGGGCATGCTGTTGTAGGCGAATTCGGCTTGAGATAACATGTCATCCCAAAGTTTTGGATGCTCTTGTACTAGGTACCATAACATATTGCCCAATGTACGATTTACCACTTCGGTTTTTCCATCCGATTGCGGATGATATGTAGAACTTAAATTAATATCAGTTTTGAGCCTCTTCCACAACTCCTGCCAAAAATGGCCAATGAATTTAACATCCTGATCGGATGTTAAACTTCGAGGGAGACCGTGCAAACGGACAATCTCATTAAAAAACAGTCGAGCGATGTTAAGAGCATCAAATGTTTTTTTGCAAGCAATAAAATGAGCCATCTTAGAAAATATGTCCACTACAACCGTAATAGAGTCATTACCTCGCTTAGTTCGTGGAAGACTGAGGATGAAGTCGAGACTAAGGTCCTCCCAAATCGTTTCAGGAACTGGTAGAGGTAAATATAAGCCCGTGTTTTGCTTTCCACCCTTGTAAGATTGATAAATGGGACATCACACAACAAACCAAGTAACGTCACGACGCAAATGTGGCCAAAAAAATCATTGTTGCAACTGTTAAAGGGTCTTTTCGCGTCCCACATGGGCGACAAGCCCTCCACAGTGAATTTCCTGAATTATCTTGTGACGCCAAGACGATTCAGGTATATAAAGGGCATTTTGTTTAAACAAATACCCATGACTTATGGAATATTCACCAAACGAATTGTGCTCTAAACATTCAGCCCATATATGTTGAAAATCCTTATCCGCTTCATACAAATATTGAAGGCATTGAAGCCCAGTTAGCTCGATGCTGAGCTGTACTAATATAGTAGAACGCCGACTCAAAGTGTCGGCAACTCGGTTTTCAGAAACAGACTTATGCTTGAGAACGAAAGTGAAGCGTTGTAAGAATAAAATCCATTCACTACAGGAAAAATGCTGAAAACCGGCGGCTTTTTCCGGCGGTTAGTCTAGATTTACCGGCGGTTTTTAATGGTACCGGCGGTCTAACGGCGGTTTATAAACCGTCGGAAAAAATGGCGTAGGAAACCATTTCCGACGGCGTGTTACCGGCGGTTTATTTTTGCGGCGGTTTTCCGACGGCCGATACCGCCGGTAACCACCGGATTTTTAACCGTCGGTTTGCCGGCGGTTAGGCCGCCGGTCACGTTACCGGCGGTTTAAAACTGGCGGCGTCTGGTTCGTAGACCGCCGGATGGCGCCGTTAGACCGCCGGTAAATTACCGGTGGTGGATGGCAGTTATAGCCGTCGGTCGTACCGACGGTTTAAACCGTCGGGTGTCCATCGTAGAACCGCCGGCGGCCGTCGGTTAGCCGCCGGTAATTACCGGCGGTGTAATATTACAACCGACGACTTATCTTGTCCGTCCGGTATCGTAGTTTCCGGCGGCCAAACCGCCGGTTAGCCGCCGGAAACCTGTAGCACCTGAAAAAAAAAATTGACAGCATCCCCTCTATTTGAGGAAGGTTCACCCTAAAGTCTAAACCTGCAGAAAAAACAATATATGTTGGGCAACACGCCGCTATATTACTCACAACCAGAAAATACAAACAAAATAAAAAATTCATCATAACATTACAATCACAAATTCACAAGATAGTTCATGATAATGTTACAATCACAAGTTCAGAAGTTCACAAGTTCTAATTAATACATTCATCAAACATAATAAACATCTAATCATCATCGGTATCCTCACTGTCTGCAGATGGCTGCTCCTGTTGGTCCTTCTTCCTTTGTTTTCCAGCTCTGTAAGATTGCAACTCTGCTTGCATTTCATTCTGAGCCTTCCTCATTTCTTCAATCTCTCTAGCTTGAACCCTTTTCATCTCTTCAATCTCTCTAGTAAGTGCTGGAACCCTCTCACTTACAGATTCTTCAGCTCCACTTGGATCATGAAATGCAGAGGTGTATGAACTGCCCTCAATAGCAAAAGCCTGTGAACCCATGCCATATACCCTCCCCCTCTGTCTTCCACCAACAACTTCTGACCATGTCTGATACTCAGAAATATGGGCCAATCCAGAAGATGATCCCTCGCCAGTGGACTGCCGACATTCTCTAGCTCGTAAGAAATCATCCTGCGAGTTACAAATAGTTTTATTAAAATAAATTTTTATTCTAAAAATCCAAAAAAATTTACTCACATGAGCCTTCTTAGACTTCTCATCAACCCACTGCTGGTCAGCTTGATGTTGATGAGTTCTTGTATGCATCTCCAATGGTGTTGGTTCCCGACCCAGGTGCTCTTTCTGAAAATTTGATGCTTAGTTATACTAACATAAATGTATGTAATAAACCAATTCAAAACACTTACCAGTCGCCGCCTATGTTCTGTATGAGGTACAGATCCACCAGTATGAAGAAAGCTTCCTAAACCGCCGCAGTCAGAGGCTCTGTTCTGTTTATTCTGCTCTCTCATTTTTATAAACTCCGGGGTAGCCCAAGCACTACTCAAATCTGCCCAAATGCCCTCTCCTATCCAATTAGGGCTCTGCCCGGACTTTCTAATGTCCGTGAACATGTCTCTGAGACGGGTTGCTCCTCTCCTCTCAAAATTTGATCTGATCCTCGTGCTGTACTCAGGCAACCACCTAAATTCTTTTATGTAAAAATTTAGACAATATCAAAAAGATTAGTACAAATTAAATCATATATTTGAAATCATACAAAAAAAAAACATACCTGAAATTCTCCAAACCACATATCTCTAACTGGCTTTGGGATCTTCTTCCAGGATAAGTAAGGAGCATCATACTTATTCTTTATTATATCCCGGATCATATGTATAGGTGGCCTTGAAGGATTGAAGCTGCAAGTGACTTTGTTTATCAATAACATGTAATATTTCAAAATAAAAACAACTTAATAACTTAAATTGAACTTACTTATCGCCGTCAGGCTCGATGTATTGACGCTTATCTGTTGCTGCTGCAGGATCGCTAGCGCCAACCTCTGGTGGTCGTGATGGTCCACCCTGTTCGTGCTGCACCGGATAGGGGTAGTAATATGGGTAAGGGTAAGGAGGATGAGGACCAGTGGATGGACCATCATCGGGCTTTAGAAATGCTAGATTTTTATGCTTCGAACACGGACATCTAAACATTTTATCAAACTGAAAGGAAGGCAGTTGAGATGCAACTTGAATGAAAGTTTCAACTCCCTCTATAAATTCATCTGTCAATCCTTTTCGACCCGACAACAATCTGTTATACATCCAATATCTCTCTTCTTGGATAGTCATTTGCACGTTGAAGTAAACGTACCCTACATGTTGGAGGCATAAACAATCTGTTATACATCCAAATAGATTTTTATGCTTTGAAGGACTTAATCATGCTCTAAAAGAACAAAAGCTTATCCATATGTTGCATTTAAATAAAATAAACGCATAGATTTGATTTGGGGCCTAAAGGGGCAAGGTGGTCAACCCTGGTTGACTTGGTCAACCGGGTTGACCCAGGGTACAAGTCTAGGCCCAACAGACTCGACTCGACTCAATGAACCCATTGAAGAGGGTCTTGGGGTTCGACTTGGTCAATTAGACCAAGTCAACTCTTATTAATGTCTTGATCACCCAATGCCATAATCCCCTCACAAGGTCTATTACAACTAAAAGTACACATCATATATTCAGTTATAGATCTATTGAAGCGAAAACCTTATAAACTTTATAGTTGACCTCCATAATTCATGTTTTCCTTCAACTCCCTTTCTAGTCTTATCAACATGAAGAATATCATCAGTAAAAAGCATACACCAAGGTACATCCTCTCACAAATGTCTAGTGAGAACATCTATGAGTAAAGCAAAAAAGATATGGACTTCTTGCTGATCCTTGATATAATCCAACCGAAATAGGAAAATACTTGATCAAACCACCATGTATTTGAACACAAGTAATAGCTCCTACATACATATCAATAATGATTTAAATATAAGCATTATTAACTCCTTTCTTCTTAAGAACCCTCCATAGCACTTCTCTTGGAATATTAACATATGTTTTCTCTAAATAGATAAATATCATATATAGATCCTCCTTATTCTCATTATATTTCTCCATCAAACCTCTCAAAAAATGTATGACTTCCATTGTAAACCTACCAAGCATTAATCCAAATTGATTTTGAGAAACATTAGTATCACACCTAAACCTATGCTCCATAACTCTTTCCCACATTTTTAAAGTATGAAACATTAACTAAAAAGATAATATAACATGGAGTAGCACCAAATAATCAAAGAAAAACCATGAAAAATAACCTTAAAATAGAAATCGGATTGTTTGGGGTCGGAATCGGTCAGCGGTCGGGCGTCGGAGTAGACTCGTCGGCGGCGGTCAGACTGGGGTCGGCGGCGGTCGGACTGGGGTCGGCGGCCGGAGTTCCTTCGTCGGGGGCTGATCGGACGAGCGGAGGACACGCATAGCGAGCGACCAAGAGAGAGAAGGAAAGAGCGAAAATGAAATGAGCGGAGCGAGGCAGCTCGTATTAGGGCTTTTACCGGCGGTTTTCCGGCGGTCTGGACCGCCGAAAAAAAATCACTTATCAACGGCGGTTTAAACCGCCGGTAAACCACCGGTTCATATTGATATCCGGCGGTTTACCGGCGGTTTATAGACCGTCGGTATTACCGGCGGTGTATCGTAGCTAAGCAGCCGATTCTCCCATCGTTAGAGTCCGACGGCTAGACCACCGGCGACGCCGCCGGTAATACCGACGGTCCATAAACCGCCGGTATTTGACATTTTTCCTGTAGTGATTGGGCATGCATGCGATTGAGTGTCTTTTGGTTGTTAATGTATTGCAAGGCCTTATGATCACTGTTGAGTACAAAATCAGCAAGTAAAAGGTAATGCTCCCATTGTTTGAGAGCTCGAACAACTACATAGAGTATCAGACCAAGCAAATTATTTTGATTTCAGACAATCAGTTAATGGTGCGTCTATCATGCTGAAACCTTTTATAAATCACCTATAGAAATTGGCCAGGGCCGCCCGGCCGTGAAAACTGCGCACATGAAAAATTGACTGGGGTTTAGGCCATTCAGAAATGGCTTTGATTTTCTGCGAATCAACCCGAACTTCGTCTGCAGTAACGATAAAACCCAAGAAGTAGATGGCATCGGTGGCAAGCTCACACTTAGGCAAATTCAGATAAAGCTTGTTGGATCTTAATACTTCAAAGATTTGTTGCAGGTGTTCCACATGTTTGGTAAGGGAAGGACTGAAGATCAATATGTCGTCAAAGTAGACGACACAAAATTTGTTCAAATATGGCTTCAAAACTTCGTTTATAAGCCTCATGAAGGTCGAAGGAGCGTTGCAAAGCCCGAAGGGCATAACTTTCCTCTCATACAAACCTTGTCTGGTTTTGAAAGCATTCTTCCATTCATCCCTTGGTCGGATGCGGATCTGGTGGTAACCACTGCGTAGATCAAGCTTTGAAAAATTGGTTGATCATGATATCCTCTCGAGCAGCTCTTCGATTTGTGGAATAGGGAACCGAAATTTGATTGTGATTTTGTTTATTTCCTTGCTATCCATACACATACACCACGACCCATCTTTCTTTGGTACCAGTAGTGCGGGAACGACACATGGGCTTAGGCTAGGTTGTATTAATTTTTTTTCAAGCAAATCATCCGCAAGCTCCTGTAACGTAGCATGGTCCCTTGGGCTCAAATGGTAGTGCGGTAAATTAGGCAAGGATTCTCCCATAATCAAATCAATTTGATGTTGCAAGACTCTAAGCGGCGGTAAGGATGCTGGTAATGCTTCAGGACTAATGTCTTTATATTGTTGCAGTAGCTTCTGCACTTCCACGGGCACATTGTAGAGAAGTCTGGAGCTTTTCTCCCTAATAACCAGAGCTAACAAAAGAGAGTTCTCCTCACCAGATTGAACAAGTGCTGCCCCAGACGCCGTATGCATTACAACAGATTTATTTTTAGATGGTTCGTATTGCTCAGTGGAGTACGATAGGTGACACCTCTTCAAGTTCTTGTTCTGGGTCTTCAGCTTCCCCTTGTATGTCCTTACCCTCGGCTGTGGTGAGTTGTAATTGAGGCATGTTAGGACATTCATTAGATTTATGTCCCACCTGAAAGCACCAGAAGCACTTGATAGTGGAGGGTCGGCTATATGGATTATCCTGCATTGGTGCTTTCAATTTCTGCTATAATTTTGGGTCAGCATTTGGACCCGTGGACGGTCCAGGTTGAGATGAGTGAGATGAGGGAATTGGTGTTCTAGTTCCCGTAGGTACCTTTCCAATGGAAGAAGTGGCCTTAGCTTGGTCAACATTATAATTAGAATAAGGTCGTCTGTTTGAATGCGGCCGGTACCCCCTTGCGAACTGAATTTCAGCCTTTAACGCGAAATTGACAGCTTGCAAAAGCGACCAAACTGAATTCAATTCTAGTTTGTCTTGTATGGCATCCTTGAGCCCACCTATGCATCGAGCAACAATTTGGTTGGTGTTCTCGTTGAGGTTGTTCTGAGCACTGAGGCTGTAAAACTCCTCAGTGTATTCATTTACGGTCTAGTTTTCCTGAACACAATACTGGTGCCTAAGATACAGCTTCTGTTCATAATCTGTGGGCAAGAAATGTGAGCCTAGGAGTTGCTTCATTCGAAGCAAATTATGAACCGAACCGCGCCCTTCTCGCTGACGGGTCTATAGAAGCTGCAGCCACTAAGCACTTGCCCCTCCCTTTAGCCTGCAAGCAACGCATTTCACTTGCTTCTTCGGTTTGATCTCCATATATTCAAAAAATGTATCCACTGATCGCTCCCAATCAAGATAGTCCTCAATGTGTAGCCGGCCATCAAAGAAAGGTATGTCAAGCTTGACCAGAAATTCATTTTGAGGGCGGCCATAATGATCACCCCCACGTCGAAGAACAAATGGGGCATGTGCATTTTCTCCCTCAGAATCAGATGGCGTATTCACATTGAACAGTCCGAGGTCATCATCTTCGAAATTAGTAACTTCTGAATTGAGCTGTGCGCACCTTCTTCCCTAATCCCGATTACGCCTTCTAGCTGGCGGATCAATCAAGTGATTGGGGCAGTTGCCCCTCAGCTCATTCCTGATAGATTGAAATTCCCTATGCATTTCCACAGTAAGCCGAAACAAATTGGAGGTTACCTCATCCATCCATCAGTTGAGGCTGTTCTGGGGTCCCACATTGCATCAAGACTGCGATCGTCTTCGCCAGTATCCCGCCGATTGCCGTCCGACATTCCTTAAAGCACTGGGCTCTGATACCAAAACTGATGTAGGTAATTTGCAGAGGAATGCGACAAGCAAAGCAACGAATAGAACAATAGCTCTGTGAGCACAAAAACAGATAACAACGAAGGAGTATATTCTTTTCTATCTCTTTCTTCTTCCCTTACATATATATAGGTCCTTCATATTTCATAATAATAGAAACAGGCAAAACTAATAAAAGTTGAAATAAGCAATTAGATGAAAGAAAAGGCAATATAAGTAGTGGAGAATAAACTAGTGAGCATAAGTATAACGGAAAGGTAAAACCGTAGGTAAGATGCCCTCCAAGCTTAAGTGGTGCCGCATTAGTCCCCATCCTAGATGTCATTGCTTCCAATACGTATATGACATTCATTAGGTTAAAGAAGTAAGAAAAGTTGAATTATTTTGATTATTTAATTAAGGTTCGTTTGGGACGGCCTTCTTACTGCTTCTTAAATTAATTTTTTAGTACAAATATTTTTTAAACTAAAATTTTTGATCCTATATAAAATTGGTGCAACCACATAAGATACTTGTTCAATGGATTGGAAGGAGAATTTGTACTAAGGATTTTGTTTTAATTGCATCAAGTTAGAAACGGTGAGAATTGTGAATTATGAACTGTATATTTATTGAATAATCAATTTAGTATAAATATATATATGATAATAAAAGAAAAATGTAATAAGAAGAATATTTTTAGGATTAAGAAAACATTTGATAATAAATAGCAAATGTTTCAATTATAATAATTTAAGTTTTGTGATAATTTATATATGACATTATTTTCCTATAAATTTAAGATGATATAAAAAATGTCAATTTGAATTTAAAAATATTAATAATGAACTAGTCAAATAGTTAGTTACCTAGAATCAATCAATGGAGAATGGACATTCAAGCTTAATATGGAATGAAATGGAAGAAGCTTTACCTCCTCTCAAAGACATACTGCACTACAATGAGAAATTATTTTGTGCGATACTGGACGATTCGGAGACCAACCAGAATACGCCATGTCACTTGGTACCGAGCACTGGTACCGAGTAAAAAGTGACGTGCCATGCTTTGGTTGGTCTACGTACGACGTCCAGGTCCGCACAGAATAATTTTTCACACACACTAGGGCTAGTTGTTAGAGAAAGAACACAATAATCTATGGAGGCATCAAGCCACTTCATTAAATTAACCAAAAAGGATCTATACCATCTAAATGTAACGTACTGTACTCACGAGAGGTGATTCTAGAATGTTCTCTCTCTTCAACTTTATTCATAAGAGTGAAACACCTTATAAAGGAGAGATTATTATGTGCGGAGTCCGGATACAATGAACCGTTCGATCTTATGATTGTGAACAGTAAAAACACAGTGATGAACATTAAAAACTCAGTGGTGAACATTAACTATACTTTTACTGTTCACAGTGACAAAACCGAACGGTTCTCTGTGTCCAGACTCTGCACGTAATAATATCTCCTTATAAAGAGGATAGTATGATTAGGAGATCACTTGATCCAATGACGAGGAGAGGTGCTGAGGTATGTGGAAGCTATGAACGTGACTCAGGTATAATTCATAATGTTTTTGAAATGATCTTGTGTTAAAGAGCATTTTTGGCTGAGAGGATTCTAGGATGAGAAATAAGCTCATAATAGGGTCTTGAGAAATGCTTGAGAAGTACTTATGATAATAAAAGAAAAATATAATGTTGCAACCTATTCTCTCTCTCTCTCTATATATGATAATAAAAGAAAAATATAATAAGAAGAATATTTTTAGGATTAAGAAAACATTTCATAATAAATAGCAAATATTTCAATTATAATAATTTAGGTTTTGTGATAATTTATATATGATATCATTTTCCTATAAATTTAAGATGATATAAAAGATGTCAATTTGAATTTAAAAATATTAATAATGAACTAGTCAAATAGTTAGTTATCTAGAATCAATCAATGGAGAATGGACATTCAAGCTTAATATGGAATGAAATGGAAGAAGCTTTACCTTCTCTCAAAGACATAGTGCACTACAATGAGAAATTATTTTGTGCAATACCGGATGGTTCGGAGACCAACCAGAATACGCCACATCACTTGGTACCAAGCACTGGTACCAAGTAAAAAGTGACGTGCCGTGTTTTGGTTGGTCTACGTACGACGTCCAGGATCTGCACAGAATAATTTTTCACACACACTAGGGCTAGTTATTAGAAAAAGAACACAATAATCTATGGAGGCATCAAGCCGCTTCATTAAATTAACAAAAAAAGATCTATACCATTTAATGTAACGTGGTGTACTCACGAGAGGTGACTCTAGATGTTCTCTCTCTTCAACTTTATTCATAAGTGTGAATCACCTAATAAAGGAGAGATTAGTCCGGATACAATGAACCGTTCGATTTTATGATTGTGAACAGTAAAAGCACAGTGAGGAACATTAAAAGCTCAGTGGTGAACATTAACTATACTTTTACTGTTCACAGTGATAAAACTGAATGGTTCTTTGTGTCCAGACTCTGCACGTAATAATATCTCCTTATAAAGAGGATAGTATGATTGGAGATCACTTGATCCAATGACGAGGAGAGCTGCTGAGGTACGTGGAAGCTATGAATGTGACTCAGGTATTATTCATAATTTTGAAATGATCTTTTGTTAAGAGCATTTTTGGCTGAGAGGATTCTAGGATGAGAAATAAGCTCATAATAGGGTCTTGAGAAATGCTTGAGAAGTACTTATGTCGATCGAGAGCACGGAGAGCTGGCTAGGACCTAGAGCCAAGAGTCAAGGTGCATGGTGCCCAAGAGACGATTTGATTTCAAATCCATGAAGATTATTTAACACACAATAACGATGATTGCTTGGAAGCAACATTGCATGATTGCATGATTAACGTATCGACATGGACCTCATAACTCATAAATTTATCATTTAGAATTTTTTTTTTCATAAATGTATAACATAAATCACTTATCATATTGCATCAAATCACTACAGAAAAGTCACAAGTTTGCGGTGTAAAAATCCGTCGCAAAATAAGAAAAATCTTTCACAAAAAACTGCAAGGCGCGGGCACACACGGTTTTGGCGTGGGGAGCTCACAGGGTGTGGGATCGGGGCTTCCGCAGCCTCGAATGGCGGGCTTCCAAGACTGCCGCAGATGGCGGGTTGCCGCCGGGAGGTCAAGCAGGCTGCCGGTCGGAAGAGCATGGAGATTTTTTTTGTTTATTTTTCTTTTAATTTTCCGGCAGCGTAATTCACAAGCAGATTTTTTTCCGCTGGAAAATCGACGGTAAATTTGAAAACCGCTAGAAAATTCCGACGATAATAGACGATTTTCATGTAGTGTTGGAATACAGCAATCTTTGGCTTGTTGAAATTTTCTCATCGAGCCGCTCAATTTGACTATAAGCATGCCATATTCGACAATCATTTGATTATCTAATTACTACTTTGAACCCTCCAAATATGCTTTGGACCCTTGATTTGGGCTCATTTTGGCTTGGATTGGATTGATTTTGGTGTTGTTAGGTTCATCTTGTAGAGATATTCAATTCAACTATAAGTTTGTTAAAATCAGAGTTTGTATGATTCCTATTTTAATTTTGAAAGTTTCTTACATGGATATGCTTTGAGATTCGTGCCCGATCAAGGCAATTTTTTGTGATATATCAAAACTGAAAAATGATTTGGTAACAAGAAAAAAATTAATTGCATTCCTAAATACTATTAGTGACTATTATCAATTGGGTGTAAATCTTCTAATTAATAGTTCATTTATTTACATATTAGACTTAAATTTTGTTTGTGATAGCTTTTTGATTGCTTTTTAATTCAATTTTTTAGCATAAAAAGTTTTTACATTAAAATATTGCTTTAAGTAACAGAAGAGAAAGCCGTCCCAAACAAAACCTTAATTTGCACCCAGCATATTCACATATTCTCCAAATAAATGATATCAAAATTGAATTTTTTGATATAAAATATTTCATGCATGTAATTTGTAGCTCCCAATAAACTTCATATCATCTATAAAAATACAAGGTTAACTTGCTTAATTATTGAGCTCTTAGTCTAAATATTTTCTATTGTAATTAAAATACACATATTTAATAAAAAGTAATAAATGATGAAAATGACTCTCAATATCTAATAAATTCTTTACATCTCTAATATATTAACTTAAACTCCTGAATAAAAAATAAATATTCTCTCACTAATATATTAAGTTTGATTTAAATGTCTCTTTCGATCAACTTTTTTATAGATTGTATTAGTAAGTTGAGTATGGCTTGTAACATTGAGGAGGTTTCTCTAAATCTCAAATCCATTAATCTTGAGGTGGCAGCTGCTTCTTCTATATGGTTATCTTGGATTTCATAAAGGGCAAAAATCAAATGGTTGACACAAGGGGAGGATGATCTAAAATTTTTATACTCTAAGATCAACAAGAGGAAGAATTATAGGAGAATTGCTATTTCTCTTACTATGTCAAATTCTTCATCATCATATATTGAAGCTGTTCATGATACTATTGCTCATTTCTATGAGCTTTACAATCCACCTTCTCAGCAATCATTTGAGATTAATCAATTCCTTGTGGGTAACTCTATTCCTCCCGAGTATTTATTATCACTAACCATTCCTTTTTCAAATGTTGAAATTAAAAAAGCAATATTCTCTGGAGCTTCTCACTCTACTCCGGGTCCTGATGGTTTCAACTTCCACTTCTTTAAAACTACATGGATAGTGATTGGTCCGTTAGTTTGCAAAGATGTGGAATCCTTTTATAAAAATGCCTATATTCCTTGTGCTGCTAAGGCTACTGCCATTACTCTCATTCCTAAAACTACTCATGTGTCGGCCATCTCATATTTTAGGCCAATCTCTCTTTGTAACACTACGTATAAAATTATTGCGAAAATTCTTGCTGCTAAAATGAAACCTATTATGCCTCACATCATCCAAGGTAATCAAACTGTGTTTATACACAAAAGGATTTCCACTGATAATGTCATTTTAGAAAATCAATCCTTTTCCACTCTAGGAATTTTGCTAAGCAAAAGCTTTTTTTGTGCTAAACTGGACATTAAAAAAGCATTTGACGACGTGTCTAGGGAGCTTCTTATAGCAAGAATGATACAGAAAGATTTACCTAACCTTTTCATTAAATGGATTAGTGTCTGTATCACTGATGTATACTTTTCTTTATGCATCGATGGGGCTCTCAATGGTTTCTTTCCCTCCTTTGCTGGGCTTAGGCAAGATTTTCCTTTAAGCCCGTATCTCTTCAGCATTGTTATGGATGCTTTTTCTTTTCTTATGGATAACACTATTAATGGTAGTATTTTTGAAGCTCCTCAAGTGGATGGGATTAGGATCTCTCATTTGATGCATGCAGATGATCTTCTTGTCTTTGGAAAAGCCGATGTGCATAATAGTGATATTCTTTATCGGTTGCTTCATAACTTCTCTATGGCTACGGGTCTTGAGATAAATTTTAGGGAAAGTTCAATCATTTTACCTTCAAACTGCCTAGAGGCTGGTAACATTAGTTCTATCTTGAACATTCCCCAAACTACCTGCATAGCCTATCTGGGAATCCCTCTTTCTTCATACAACCCGAAGCTTTCTGATTTCTCTAAGATGATGGAAACTTTGAATCATAAACTTTATGGGTGGAAAGCTAAAACTCTTTCGTTTGCTGGTAGGCTTCAATTCTTACGATTCACTATATGGAATTTTATTGCTTATTGGATCCGAGGTTCCATTATACCCAAAACTATTATTAAACAAATTGAGAAGTTGTGTACTAAATTTTTATACTTTGGGGACTCGGCTGCATGCAAAATGCACCTCATTTCTTGGAGGAAAACTTGTACACTGAAAGCCTTTGGTGGTTTAGGCATTCCATCCCCACACTCTATGCAATTTGCCTATTACTGTGGTCTCATTGAGAGAATATGTAGCAGCCTTCTCTCTACTTGGATTTTTAATAAATATGTTTCCCCTTGGAAACCTCCTACTGTTAAAGCCACTTCATTCTGGAAAAACTTATGCTGGATGGCTAGGTCTTGCAAGGTGAACTACAACTTCTTGATTAATTATAAAGCCCCCATCTCCCTTTATTAGGACCACTGGATGAATGGTAAGCTTATACATGAGGATGATGACATGAGACCTGTACTGAATCTTTTTCCACTAAATGCAAAAAATTCTGTCATCTTAAATGAGCACGGGTGGGTGCTGCCACTTAACCTTCCTGCTAGTATTTTGCAAAGACTCTCTAGCATTCCTTTACACTCTGATGTTAACGGTTGCATTATGTGGGGAACTGGGATGGTGTCCAAGCACAACTCTTACATTAACTTCCTTTACAGTAATTACTCTATGGTTAATTGGCACCGATTTGTATGGCATAAGCGATTCTCTTTGAGATTTTCTATTTTTTGTTGGATGGCTATTATTTTGTCTTAAGACAGCGGATGTTTTAATGGCTAGAGGCATTTTAGTGGACTCTATGTGCTCTCTTTGTCACACTTCTACGGAAAGCTCCAATCACCTTTTTTTGAATGTGACTATTTCTACTATGTTATCTCTATGCTTATCCCTAAGATGAGCACTCAGCTTCTCTGGCCCAATATTCTTCAGGCTTTTTAATGCAACAGTGGTGTTTCTACAAGAAATCATTCTATTATCTCCTTATCTGTTGCTCGGTATACCACATTTGGAGGGTAAGAAATGAGAGAAGGTTTGGCAATAATTTTGCTTCTTCTTCTACTATATGCCTTAAGATTAAAAGAGTTGTTTTTACTAAAGTATTGAATTGGAAATCTGGGAAAGATCTGTTGGAGTTGCTATAGTTTTGGCCTCTGATCTTCAAGCATTTTTTGATCCGTTTTCTCAAGGCAGGCTTCATTTTTGGACCCGTCTAGTCGTTTATTTGGGCTAGGATGATCGAATTGCCCATTTTTTCCCTTGGACGACAGATCGACTTATTGCAACCAGGTTGATTGAGTGTTTGTGATTCCTGAGCCCTTTGGATCTCCACGATCATCTCCTTCCTGTTGCATTTTTGGTAGTTTTTTTTTTTTGGAGTTTTTGTTATTTTGCTGAAATTTTATCTTATATAACTCTTCGGGATTTTTTATCTTTTTGTATTGTGCTTATGCACTTTTTGAGTTTTTGATTCTTACACATGTAACTATTTTTCTTTAATGAAAATGGGCTTTGCCCCCAATTTTCCGAAAAAAAAGTTTTATAGACCGCTTTCATTATTCTATTTGGTTACTACTTTTTCACTGTTTTAAAAAGTATTTATGCTACGAAACTACTTTTTAAAATAACATTTAAAAAAGCTACTTTCCCAACAACACATTTATAAAAAATTATAATCATCCATAATAGATCCTAAGTTTCTAATATTTCACTCTCCAAAACCTACTATATATATATATATATATATACCCTCCATTAATAATATTTTTTACTTTCATGAGCATAGATTGCATTTCAACCAAAGAAATGTTGATGTTTCCCTTTTCCTCAAATACTTGGTGGCAATGAAATATCCCTCACATAATTTGCATGATTTCTTACCCTATACTGAATTCAAAGAAAGGGCCCCACCTCCTCCCATCACACTCACTCCTTTCCTTTTCACTTTAGTATTCTTATGGCCTATGCTTACTTATTGAATGGTTGGATACTATCATACCCCTTGTCCTTTATCATCATCATCATATTCACAGCCATTTCCTCTGCGAAGTGCCATCTAATCATATCTGACCTCTCCTCCAAAACCTGTCGCTCTCTTCAGAGGCAGCTCTGAAGCTGCTACATGAAATGGGTCCCTTTGGCACTCCATGCATGGGCCCACCTCATCTACTCCAAGACCATCAAGCCATTAACATGCTGCCACGTGGAAAGATGGAGGATCAGGATGTGGAATGCCATATTGGCTTCTCACGAATGAGAGATTATTCTGTGCAGACACTGGACACAGCTCACCGTCCAAAAGTGAATTAGGTGCAGCCACGTCATCCAGCACCGAGCTCGGTACCGAACAATACCAAATTGAGGGTGACGTGGCGCAGTTTTATTGGGCTCTAAACAACATTTCATGTCCACATAGAATAATTCATCCTCACTGAAGGCCCCACTTTGGCTACTTGCTCAAGCAAGTTTGTGCACTTAATTCAAATATTTGTAGCTTGAAAAAGTAAATTTACTATATGTTTAGGTTGAATAATTTAGCATGATGGAGAGTGTATTTGCTTTAGTCTAGAAAGACAATTTCTTTGAAAATATTCCCTGCTAAATTACTATTCACTAAGAATGATGAAGTTTAAAAATACTGACTAACGTGACATATAACATTATAAAATTATATCTGAAAGTGGATGAAGCTAATAATTTCATCATATATTTAATTTACTGATTTGTAGTTGGTGAAATAGGATATTTAGTTGAAAGAAACACTGTTGTCCAAGATAGGAAGAAAGAAAATAAAATGAATTCCTACTCCACTACTAAAAAATGGTTGTTTCCATATACAATATAACATTTTACATTAGATAAATTATTTATAAACCTTCATATTTTTTGGTTTTTATTCCTTGAGGATGATTTTAATTTCTTGTAAAGGAGGAAATTAATAAATGAATGATTAAAATGTTAATATATTGGCATATATATATTAGGATTTCTCAATATTCTAACATGTGTGTTAAAATTTGACATAACCCAAAACCCAAACTGGACCTGTCCCTAAAATTTTTGGGTTCGGGTCAACCCGTTTGCATTATGTCTCGAGTTTGGGCATATACCAAAATATGTAATTTATACTAGTTGAAGTTTTGTTCATGAACTATAACGTTAAGTATATTCATTGTGGAGCATTTTTTGAATGGGCGTCCTCTTTAAAAATTGTATAAAAAAGTAAAAAAATTGTGCTCTTGAATTTAATAGAGGTTAAGTTAAACAAAATCAAATATTATCTCACCATATAAGTACCAAAAAAGATGAAGTTGAGTTTCAACTTAATATAGGTCAAGCTGAAGCAAAGTGGACAATATCTCACAATATATATGTAGATTTATTACAATTGAAAATTTCCCATTAGGATGGATCACATAAAATCAATTCTCATAAAGTGGGGTAAATCATTCACTACTCATATTTATTTGATTTAGAATGTTATATTGACTACTAAATTAAAATTTTTGTGGAGTTATTACAATTGAAAATTTCCCATGGAGCATTTTTTATTGCTTCTTAAAGTAGCTTTCTAGCACAAAAATTAAAATTTTTGTACTAAAAAGCTATTTTAAAAAGCATTAATAAAATCGTCCCAAACAAAGACTTAATCTACATACATATAACATATCTGTATATTATTTCAATATTTTTTATACCATTTCAACATGTTACATGTCCTCTTATATTATCTTGAAAGAGCATCATAGAAATCCATATTACAACATAAGTTGTTAAAATATCAGTCATAATATGCACATCAACGTGATAGAAGATTTTTGTATGTATGTCAAAATATTAAATACACTAGTAACATGTAAAAAAGAAAAGACTTGTATTCTACATAAAAAGTAATAGTTGCCTACTAATGCTAAAGCGAAATCCTTGAATCTTCTCCTTAAGCTAGCTCCTCATCCTTCCTACACTTGCACACATATCTATAATTCATAAATGTCTCTCTTGACAAGAAAACACGAGTTTTAAATACAATGTAATGTTATCATTGGAGCTAAATTTAAACTTTATTTTCTTTTAACTTAAATATCAACTATGCCCCCCTTTAGGCTTCATTTGGGATAACTTTTTCCTGTTTTCTACAACAGTTTTTTTGGTACACAAATTTTTACTTCAAGAAATTTTTGTACTAAAAAGCTACTTTAGAAATCAATAAAAAGCTGTCCCAAATCAAGCCTTAAAGGTTTATGGAGAGTTTACACACCATGTTAAATTTAGCCATGGTTGTACATCTAAAAATTCAAAAAATCCAATTCAAGCTAAGCTAATTTGGTGCAAGATAAATAATGCGGCTTCAAGCCAAATTAACTCAATCTACTTTGTTTCATACTCGTCAGCATATAAAAATAACACCCCATGATCCCAAACATTTATCTTAGTATGTGAGTAAAGTTCATTAATTGACATCAACAAGTGTCTATCTATGAATTTTACCTGATCACAACTAATGGAGGGACAACTTTTCGCTATTGATTTGTTTCTCAACTATCCCAAGCTAATGACTTCAGCAAATCGGGCCCTCTGATTGTACTACACAACTATTATATTTTTAAAATTATTTTTTTATATAAATACGCACATAGCCAATTTTGTAATGCTCCTACTCCAACTCTAATTTATAAATAGGGGTTGAGGGATGAGCTGTGCTTATATAATTTCGTATACTTAAATCTATTTTACTAAAATCTTAAATTTCTTACTTATAATTTTTTTTCTCTCAACTTTTTTGTTGTCTCTTTTACATAATATTCCCAACATAATTGGGTGCATTATTGCCATTTTTTAAAGTTCTATGCAAATTCACTTAACATTATTAAGACTTTTTGACCATAGATCGCAAATGACATGAAATTAGTCAAAAAGCTTCCCCCATACAACATCACAAAATTCTCAATCTTGCCGAAGCTAAGAACAACAAGTTCAAAACATTAACACGATTAGGGGTGCAACCGAGTCAAGCCGACTCGCGAGCCGGCTCGAACTCGACTCGGTAATTGGCTCGACGATTCGAGCTTTTCGAGCTCGCGAGTCAAGCTCGAACACCATTTCGAGCTCGCGAGTCGAGCTCGAACACCATTTCGAGCTCGATGGCTTATTGAGCTTGAGCTCGAATAGACCTTCGACTCGGCTCATAGGCTCGTCGAGTAGCTCGCGTGTGTGAGTTGGCGGGAGAAAAAAAATTGGGTTGCTGCGACTCTGCGAGCGGACGCGACCTTGACGATCTCCGGATGCTAGATCTCAACGGCGGATGTGATCTTGATGGCGGACACGATCTTGACGGCAGACGCGACGACGAGCTTGGGACTCAACGGTGGCCCCGACGACGAGCTAGGGACTAGACGGTGGACGCAATGACGAGCTCAGAAATCTAGATCTCAACGACGGACGAGATCTTGACGAGCTCCGGATTCTAGATCTCAACGGCGGACGCCATCTTGACGGCAGACGCGACGACGAGCTTGGGAGTCGATGGCGTTCGCGACGACGAGCTTGGGAGTCGATGGCGTTCGCGACGACGAGCTCTGGACTTGACGGTGGACGCAATGGAGAGCTCGGGATTCTATATCTCGACGACGGACGGGATCTTGACGTCGCGTCTGGATCAGATCCAGTGGATCTTGACTACAAACGCGACTGCGAACTCGACGACGGATGAGCGGAGTCGATGGCAAGCTCATGACGACGAAGGAGTTCGCAATATTGGAGTGCGACTGAGCTCGACAAGCCACTCGGGATGGAGTTTGCAGCAGAGCTCGATTGAGCTCGACGAGCCGCTCGACATATGAGACGAGTCAAGCTCGAGCTCGGATTTTGAGCTCGAGCTCGGTATTTGAAAGTCGAGCTCGACTCGAACACTGCCTGGCTCGAGCTCGACTCGACTCGTTTGCACCCCTAAACACGATAGGCACAAAAGTGGAGCAAGTTCCAACAAAAGATTCTAACAAAAAGCCAAAACAGACCTCCATTAGAACAGTAACAACGATCATTTGCTACAGAAAATCATTAGAATAAACTTCTCCGTACTGATTACAATCAAAGACTGCAATGGAAAGAACAGAAGGCTAATCAAAGTCCTTTGAAACCAAAAACTTACGACCTTCCTATACTTTAATGAAATCCTCCAGCTAATAACATAGAACATGAGGAAAATTTTTATTTGCATTAAATTTCATAGGTCTTTGTTTGCAAATGAACATGAAAGCTAAGTCCTTTGAAGGAGAGAGATTATTACGTACGGAGTCCGGACCGTCCTGCGGTGAATCTAATGCGCCATGTCACCTGATGATGTGGCGTGTCAGATTCACCTCCGGACGAATCCGGACGCCGCACCTAATAATTTTCCTTTGAAGAAACCAACAAGGCACCAAAATTGTCAACATCCATCCATTTGCCACAGGCCAACCACTACATTTACTTTCAAGTGCATATTAATATCTAGAAGGCCTCATGGTGAGGTATGCATTAGTCCCTTTCCATGTGAGTGTGTGAGGAAGGTGAGATACATACATCAACATATGGCTTCTCTAATACCACTTCAAAGAAATGGTATTCTGCTCTGATCTGTTTGGAAAAAAAAATGCAATCAGCAATAGTAAAGATCTATATTAAAATATATATATATATATATATATATATATATATATATATATATATATATATATATATATATATATATATATATATATATATATATATATATATATATATATATATATTTGAAGTTGGAAACCAGCGTAAGATTTCTAGTGGGTGCTCCCAGATATTTTTATATGTTGGAAAAGCTACTTAAAGGTTGAAATAAGATTCCCAGTGCCCTATCGTCAACATCTGTCAGTCGAAAGAAGTTAGCTTCCAGCATACTATGATCATTTTTTTGTTTCTTTTAGAAAGCATAGTAGGAGACCTACTACATAGAGAGACATGAAAAGGTATAAATCTTAGAGAAAATGGACAATTCTCTTTGATTTTCTTTCCAAGAAATAACAGTTGAGTGGAGGAGTAGGGACTTGAGCCTATGACATCAATGATAGAAGTGGAGATATGAACCACTAGGCTAAGACTTGATTATAATAAAATTAGGTGATTTTAATATGAATAATCAAGTAGAAGATACATAACTACGATAACTCTGAAATAAAATACTTCGGGAAAGAAGATTATAAATCATATATAAGTGTGCGGGTGCACGTGTGTATGTATATAGAGAGAACGAAAGAGTACGAGAGAGAGAATTAAAACCAGATTTAGAAGTAAATAGTAAATGATGACTATGATGATCAATGGACAACTGTATATTAAATAAACATTAAAAAATAATCACAAATCAGCTAGTCATCTATAATAATTACCATCAATATCTTAGGATGGTGATGATACTTTGAGCAAAAAGGAAAAAAAAATTAGAAGAAGAAGGAAAAAAAAAAAAAACATTGAGGGTAAATATAACACAAATAAGCTTATGTGACTCGATGAGATCCATTTATATCTATTATTGCATATAAAATAAATATTTCATTAAGCCTGATAAAATAGTTTATATAAAGTTATAGATAAGGATATAAATATTATTTTATCTATTTGAATGACTAAGAGGGAGTGTAGCTATACTATAAAGATGAGGGTTGGATGTAGAGAAAAAGACGGTTGTTATTTGTTTGTTTCATGAGCCCAAACAGGGAGAGTTTAATTAAGGAAATTGGAATTCACTAATATTAGGCTTTTATGTTCAGCAATAAGCAGAACCATCTGATAGGACATTTACGTTGAGGGTGGTGTTCAGCAATAAGTAAAACCATCAGATAGGATACTTTAAAAAGTTCAAGTAAAATATAAATAAAAACACTCCAGATTGAATATGTAACAAAAGATTAGATAAGCAGATGGCAATTACTTTATAATAAGATATTAGTTACAAAGAGAATGCTTATGAATTGGAATTAAAAAAACAGATTGTTATTTCTTGAACTTTCTATTATTTCTGTCTCTCTTCATAAATTTTGGCCTTTCATCACAATCCAACATAATATCCAGGACAGGACATAGTATTTAATAAGCACATAATGCAACATCATAGTTGAAGGAATCCACTTACAAAATGAAACCATGAAGCAAAGAATTTAAGGAAATGCTTACATTTCAGTTTTTGAATAAGAACCGCTTGAATACCGAGAGGATGCAGATTATGGCATATTTTTCACTCATTTTCAGTTAGGAAATGAGACCTTTACCCTTAAAGATAGGATACGAAATGAGCATATTCGTGATAAGGTTGGAATAGCTCCAGTGGAAGATAAGATTAGAGAGAGTCGCCTTAGATGGTTTGGTCACATTAAACGGAGGCCTTCCGATGACCAAGTTAGGAAAGTTGAGGTATTAGATTTGATTTATGTTAAGAAAGGTAGAGCTAGATCTAAAAAGACTTGGTTAGAAAATATCAGAAATGATCTTTCTTTATTAGATTCAAATGAGAATTTGACTTTTAACATGACACAATGGCGAAAAAGGATTCAAGTAGCCAACCCCACGTAGTGGGACAAAGACTTGATGTTGTTGTTGTTGTTTTAGTGAGGAAATGAATTCATCCTTTTTGAGAGAATTTTAAAAAATTTTATGAAATTTGAAATCAATTGATGTTTAATTACACCCAATTCATTAAGATTTCTAACTTGAACCAACCAAATGAGGCCTTATTATAAACGAAAATAAAGTTAAAGGGTGAAATGCAAAACTTTAAGAAAATAAAAAATTTGAAGGGGACATACAACGTTCTAATTGCAGGACAGCGAACTCTCTAGCAATATTTTTTTGATTTTCAGCAAAGACAAGAAATGATTAAGCACACTTGCTAGGAGAGACTACCTGCATTTACTCTTGAATGAAAGTGGCAAGTAATGAAATGGAAGCAGCAAGTAAAGAAATGGAACTTAAAATCGCTCAAGTCAAATAAAGAAGAATGTCAACAGATCAATTTTCTGAAGTTTGTATCACTTAATACAAGAGAGAGTTTATAGGAATAGAGACTTGTAAACCAAGATAAGCACAAGGGACAAGTTTGAATAAATAACTCTATGGCAATTGTACAATGAAATACTAAAAAAAAAGGCAAAAACATAATTATTGCTGTCAAAACATCCATTGATCAAGTAATGCATTTAAGAAAAATTATCCAAAAAATATGTTGTATCATATTGAAACAGACATTATAAGGCAAAAAGGTTTTAAATTGTGTAACGCATTTTGATCTGTATGATTGCGACAATCTTTGTTTTGGTTGCTTATTTTTCTATCCTATGCTGTCAAGAAGCTTTCATTCTTTTTTTGGTTGATTCTTTGTCTCAGCTGCTATATGATCAACATCTCCCTTGTTCTCTTTGATGCTTCTACAGCATTTGATCCATGGGTTCTCTGCCTCCTAAGACTGCCATAGGCTGAAAAAATTCCACTAATCCTAAAATTTTGAGGCAGGAAATCCATGAATCAAACATCTTCTTCTTTCTACAACTTTCTGGCTCTGGTAACATTGTGACAGACGATGACTATGATATTTCTGCTAATTTGTTGTAAAAGTGATTTTCAATCATATTTTTTCTATATTCTAAAGAACAGTTCCAAACATGTAAAAAACTTATTGGTTATTGAATAAAAGTTGATTTAGATATGCATAATGGATTCAATTCTTTCATCTTGGATTCAATTCAATTCTATCATATGGCTCTTCTCAGTTCCTCTTCTTCTGCATATCCTCTGATCTCTTCTCTCATGTAACAATTGTCAGCACTCGCTCTTTTCCTACTTTTCTTCTTTGTGTTACAATGACCAGTTACCTGATGAGTTACCACCACCTCTATAAAAAATTCACCTAACTTTGCAAGAATTATAAAGAAGACGATGAACTAAATGTCAAATAACAAGTTATTGTTGATCTGAAGCAAAAACTCAAATGCGAGAAATTCATATTAATATTTATATCATAGAAGCCATGGAATAACTCTAATTTTTATAAAATAACCATACCATCTACAGATAATACATGTCCTAAAATTTAGATAAACTTGGTACCTAAGAATATTGAAGCCTTCCAACACTAAGAGTCACAAACATGCATTAATTTCTAAGAATGTTATTTGATAACTTGGACTTTGTTTGGAATGTCTTTCTTACTACTTTCTAAAGCAGATTTTTAGTAAAAAATTTCATAAACTAAAAAATTTTATACTAAAAAGATGCTTCAGAAAGAAATAAAAAAATCATCCCAAATAAAATCTTAATGTATTATTATAATTTAAGATTAAGATAATACCATATTTTATGAAAATTTCAAAAATTTTGGGATTCATTCTTAAGCATAGAATCAACCATAATTTGGGGAATATATCT
This sequence comes from Dendrobium nobile, assembly GCA_022539455.1. Classification (NCBI taxonomy): domain Eukaryota; kingdom Viridiplantae; phylum Streptophyta; class Magnoliopsida; order Asparagales; family Orchidaceae; genus Dendrobium; species Dendrobium nobile. The sequence continues at coordinate 88,882,525 of CM039735.1, read as the reverse complement.
TCAGTAAACTTTCATCATTTATGTACTTCGAATATATGTCATTGAGATTTCATAGTGATTTAGATGTCAAAATTGTCAAAAAAATAACTCATAGAATTATTATCAATCAATTACATATATAAAATATAATATATAAATTTCATCTCAAGTATATATACCCATAGATAAAACTAAAATTACTTTAATTTAAAGTTTTATTTTTTATCACACTAAGGGAAATTAGTCCCAAAATTAACTACAATTATAAGATACTCTGAATTAAAGTCTCCTAATTTTCATCCTCACCAAAAATTTGATGGTCGCGTATCCATCATTGGCAATAAAAAATGAGAAATCAAAGGTAGAGAAAAAGAATATCATAAAGAAAAGAAGAAACACATTACATAGTCGGGCACCATAAAGTCTTTCCTCGTAGTGCTTTCTTATGATGACTCTTTAAAAACTTAAGGGCGAATATTTCTTCATTTTTGGAATTCTCTCTCAGACCTCACCATTATCTATAGAAGAAGAGCTCAAATTTTTTGACTTCTCACTCCATAAAAAAATATCAGACACTTATTTATGGACGTTATATGCACAAACCCTTGATCGCTTTACTAGTCATATCTCCAACCTCTCCAACTCATTACATGACTGAGTGGAGGGGAAGATTGAGAAATGTGATTCTCTACCAAATTATCATCTCCTTTAATAAACTTAAAAGAGAAATGTAACAAACTTATAGATATGAAGCATATGACTAGCTGATAGATAACATAGTTATACATATTAAAGAATCATGATTGGTAAGAAATTCATCCCCACATCTCAAATTTCTAACCCCAAAGGCCATATGGAAATTGTAAAAACTTCATTTATTCTCAAAAAAAGATGAATTAACTTATTTGCGAAGGTTGGAGCTTCTTCAACCATGAACACATAAAGTTAACGTCAAACTCATGAGAAACTTCATTACTCCAGAACCTTAGTGATATGGAACGAGGTCCTTATTTACCATAAAATGGGTATTTGGGATTAAATTTTATTTGAGGTGACAGTCATCTACACTTCTATTTTTTGAGCTTCAAGTATAACTCAAGAATGTGTTTTCTTACCAAGATTAGCCAAACGAATCTATTTATTTATTGAATGTGCAATACATAGAAAATAAATAGTACTTATTTTAAACAACATACATATGAAAATCTACAATACACGATACTCAAAATTAACAAAATTTATATTAATGTATGATCATTGATTTAAAACTAAGGGAAAAAGGAAGCATTACTTAATAAGATCGATAACACAGTTAGTAATATCCTGAATTGCACATAACATACATTTATTGAAAGGACTCTCCTTTTTTTAAAATGTCATCACCTTTAAAGTGAAATTGGCTTAATTATTATACAAATGATTTGCTCCCTAGTTTCACCATCTGGCTCTCCATATCCATCTCCATATTGGTAGAAATATTGTGCTGCCCTTGGTATATCAACTAAAACTTTCCTAAAAGACTTCACATAGTTTGAAGATAGAGCGTGTTCTTTATTCAATTTCTTCCAATAATTTCTTATCAAACATCTAATATAATCTCGAGCAACTAATTCTGTAACATTTTTCTCTTTCACATAACATTGAATTGATTTTGGAACATCTCCTCTTTGGATCTCTGCCTGTAATAAAAATATGAGTAGCATTCCATTATGTACGTATATACCATTTATAAAAAAAGAATAGAAAACATCAATATTATAAATTTATTAAGAAATAAATGCTTGCACTTACTGTGCTTGTTCCCAAATCATTATAAAGTCGAGCAAGCATGCTTGAATACCGAACAATAGGTGGATAGAACTCCAAGCTTTTAATGGCTTCGAAAGTCAAATCATCACTTAGGCAATATGTTGTAATTAGTGTACAAATTCCTGATATGGTAACTCAAGCATTGTCCAAGTACTCGTCCAATGTAGGGGTGTATCCATTATGATACCACATTGCTTCAATGACATATGCTCTGCATAAATCGGCCAACTATAATACAATCATAAAATATTTTGGTTAGAGAAGTTATCCTAATTAGACCATCTTAGCAAATTAAAATATTTTGTTACTAATTTGTAGCTTACATACACAATTTTATGTCTAAAAAATGGAATCGGAAGAAGAAGCTTGAATACATTCATAAAAATGTAAAATACATGCTAATTAAAATAATTATTATATTACCATTCGTTTTAGGCATGGAAGAATGTCCAACACATTGTCCTTTGAAAATGAGGAGGCAATATCATCCATTGTATTAAAAAGTGTTGTCAAACATTTCTTCATATAATCTGAAAGTTCTTGCGTTGCAGCTATATTCCATTTGGGAGTTCCAATTTTATTTTACAATATGTAAGCTGAGGACTATTTAAGTAAATATATTTGATTGCATTTAGTGGTTGTTTAGTTATTATTGTTATCAATTTTTTTATAATAATAGCTAATTAAAACTACTTTATGCATATCAAATGATTTATTCCACTTCCTTACTCTTCAATAGCATTTGTAAATAGCTTTAATTCATCCAAGGTACCATAGATATCATAAATATCATCAATTGTTGTTATGAGACTATTAATTTTGGTTATTGCTTTTCTGCTTCTCCAGAGTTCAGGCTGAAATGTAAAGCCTATGGCCCATAAGTAGTTCTCCACCAATCTATCTCTTACAAAGTTAAGCTCACCACGAACAACATTGAGATTTCTCCACCACCTAAGGATCAAATGAAGAGGCATCAATATTTCTCAAAATAATTATAAAAAGATTGCACACATATACATAAATGAGAAACACAAACTACCTGGACAATTCCTGAAGCTCTGTCTTGTAGATACTTTGCACCATATTGAAATCAAGTTTAGCAAACTCAAGCAATGTGGGATTAAAGTTCTTTTGTTTCTCATATGCATCAATGAACCATCTAGTATGTAACCTTGACCTTCTCTAATGCAAGGGTAGCTCTAAGGCATGTTCTATTTTTTCAACAAGTTGTATACTTAGTAAGGATCTATCATGGTATTTTAAATGCTTCGTTGCAATTTTTCCTGCCTTATCCAATTCATCCTCTCCTTCCATCGCAAGGAAGGAAGCCTCATACAAGTTAAGCATTCCTTTGACATCTAATTGATTGTTGAGATTGAAACTTTCTTCCTCTTTTTTAAAGCAGCTGATCAAATCATCAAGTCTGCCAATTTAAAGAACGTTTTAGGCATACTTGTTACTAATATGGCATAGAATTGAAATAGTATTTGAAGTTAAGGTTAGTTTTATTTTTTAGAGTTTATGTCATATATTGAGAAAACATATAGATGTAAGCCAAATTTCTAAGTATATAGACATTAGGATAGCTAACTGATAGAAATAATAAATTACAACAAAAAATGAAATATTATTATTATCATTAGCATCTAAATAAGATAAAATTAAAACTAACTTAAAATCTTGTATTTTTCCTATAATAATCTTATAAAATTGTTAGGTATAGCTTATTTATTAATTAGATTAAAATTCTTATTATTATTTTAAAAAAATACATTTCATAAATATTTCTTTATCTGAAAGTAAGGCACGAGGTCAATTATAGGTTAGTAGGAAATATTTCAATATATAGATAAGGGGGGAATAAGGATAATATCCCATACAAATTTTAGTTTCAAGAAAATAGTAGAATAGATGTGAATGCGTGACTTCCATTATATCTTGAGAACAAAAGAGCTACCACATAAACCAAACTCTTAAGTTACATTTACATTGAATTAATAAACTTTAAATGAAAAATTGGCATGCATACATTTTTTAGTACTTAGTATTGAAGCATTATGGATACCATGTTCTCTAACAAGTCTAAAGAGCAAGGAAAAATCGTGAAGGTTGTTATTCTCTATCAAATTGTTGATATTTTTCATCGATGAACTAATAGAACTCAACAAATTCTTGATCTCTGCATCAAAATGGTAACCAAGTCCTAGCTGACACAAGGTATCCACAAGCTCAAGTTGTTCAGTAAGACTATGCTGCTGGTTGATCAAATATCTTACTTCCACCATAAAATTTTCCCTTTGGTCTATATTCTTTTCCTCCTGCATAATTTAGAGATTATTCAACAACTCATATTATATTAGACTCATTCAGCAAATAAGTAATATTATTCCTATAACATTAATATGTATTTTAAAAACAACTATTATTATTAATTTAACATTAAAGATATAAGTTTAGCAAACTCAAGCAAATTGGCTTTTTGACTAAAACTAGAAGAAAAGATGTTGAAGTTACAAGTAAAATTATCACTATTAAATTTTTTAAATTTGTTTGAAAGAAAATAAATATTAGAGTAAAAAAGTAAATTATTTAATTTTCATGTCTTTAATCCAAACAAAATAAAGCTGTTAATTTTGTTCTCCAACTGCTAGCATGACCCAAGTACTAATTATGAAAATTAAAAGAGCATACCCACACTTAGTGTAATATCAGTTTTGCTCCAGGTTCGTCCGGGACGAAGTTGGATTGTCCCGGGATGATCGGTACAAGTTTGGTCAGAATTGTGAAAATTGAGCAGTTCGTTTGGACGAAATGTTGGATAGTCTGGACGAAAATTTTCCAGAGGACCCGTCGCTGGGGACGATAATTAAATCTCGTCTGGACGACATTTGTCCAGAGTCAGATCGTACCGGGATGAAGTGCGATCATCCAGGACGATCAATCTGGATATATATGGAAATAAGATATTTTGAAGAGAGAGAAAAAGCTGAGGAGAGAGAAAAACGAAGGAAAAAGTGGAAAAGTTGATTTTTGGACGACGCGGAGCTGTTTTCTTCCGTTGAGACTGTTCAGAAAATTGCTGTACGCAAGGTAAGGCACAATCCGACTTTCTCAATTTTCAGAACCGTCGCTGTTGACGGTATTTTCTGTCCGGATTTCGTTTTTGTTAGCGATTTTCGTCCGTATTTTCCGACTGGTTTAGTTTTTACCGCGTAACTTTCTGTATATCGTTGACGTGCCGGGTGTGCACATTTTGAATATATTTTGGAAATTTTTGTCCGGACCGTTTTGATTTGGCGGCGTTTTATTCCATATGTATTTTTCTGTGTGAATATTAAATGTTGTGACAGTAGAATAAATGTTCTGAAATGTTGTTATCTACATTTTGTGTGAATTTGATATTCTGTGATTTTTCAGGAAAATTGTGTAAATTTCATACACTACCGTTATGCTGCCCGATTTTTGGGTGATTTCTGATTTGTCCGGATTTCTCCTGATTTGATATGCTATCTGTATATGCTATAAAAAGGGAGTTATAAGGGGCCTGGATCATATGAGATTCAGTTAGTGTCTGGGAAATCTGAAATGAGCTCAATCTGAAATCTGATATATGTTCTGTTCCGGATCCAAGGAAATCTGTTTAGGTGCTATAAGCACTATATATGTATTCTGGTGCTACAAGCACATCTGTTCTGGTGCCGTGAGCACAAAAGGGAGGCATAAGGGGCCGGAATCCGTAGAGATTCCGTCAGTGTCTGGGAATTTAGCTATTAATTATATATCTGATATCTGATATCTGATTTGAAAGGATTTCTGATTTTCGTATCTGTTCTGTAAGCCAATCTGATTCTGATTTGATATGAGTTTTGATTTCCGTACGATATAATTTGATATGATCTGTAAGATATGATTCTGGCACGATTCTGTTCTGTTCCGATATGATTTGAATCTGATTTCTGTACGATTCTGATTCCGTTAATGTGATATGTCTGATCTGTTCTGTTTCTGATTTGATATGACTTCTGTTCCCGTACAGTTCTGTCTGATTTGATATATGTCTGATTTTGTTCTAATTTCTGTACGGATTTCTGTCCGATGTGTTTGGTTTTGGATTCTGAGAATTTTGATTGGAGGTTTGTTGCTTTGCTGAGCTGTTGAGCTCACTCTTATTTTCTGGTAGTTTTTTAGGTTCTGGGAAAGGGAAGGAAGTCCAGGACTAGATTTCAGAGTCTGATCAGTATAGGTATTTTGTTCTTTTGATTTTTGTACATTCATGGCTCTTTTTGCTCTGTTTCTTTCTGTCAGCCATGCATTGTATTTGTAGATGATTGTTTTGAGGAAAAGAAAGAAAAATATAGATGATTTGTTCCGCTGAATTTGATGTTTTTAGTAGCTCTGATCTGTTTTATATGTATAATATTTGGAAGATTCAGTTCAGTAAGCAAATTCCAAAGCCAGATCCTGGTTAGTTCGTTAAGCTGGTCGCGACCCGGTACAGGTGGGATCCGTCTCGAGTTGGGTCGTGACAAGCTTTTGGGTGGTATCAGAGCATTGGTTTTGGAATTTGGTTGGATTGTAAAACAGAGCTATAGGAAGTGATCTGTAGTGAGTCTGTCTGGGGTAGTTTTGGTTTGTTTGGCTTTTTATTGTATTATTTTTGTGATAGTTTTCTGGATTTTTTAGATTTTTCTGTATGGATCAGCCAGACTCAGACATGACAGATGGGCAGAGTGTCAGTCAGGCAGCACCAGTGAGGAGTACAGCCCCAGTGGCCGGTGCTGATACACTATCTCAGTTTGCTACGCTCGTGCTCAGATGATGAGCGAGACTCAGAGCAGAGCTTCTACCGTCAGATCTGATGATATTGATAGACATCTGCAGTTATTTTTGAGGTTGAAACCTCCGAGGTTTGAGGGCGCTGTTGAGCCCAGAGCTGCTGAGGAGTGGCTGAGGAGGTTGAAAAAGACTTTTGACGGGATGCAGTGTTCTGCGGATAGGAGGTCCCGTTAGCAGTGTTTTTGCTAGATGGAGAGGCTGAGCATTGGTGGGTTGGCCAGCAGGAGGCCAGATTTCAGGGTAGATTGAACTCTTTGATCACTTGGGAAGAGTTCACTGAGGTATTCCGAGACTGGTTTGTTCCCCCTTCTGCACGACAGCAGATGCAGGAGAGTTTTCTGAGGCTTGTTCAGGGGAGTAAGACGGTGATGCAGTATGAGGCTGAGTTTACTGCATTAGCCAGGTATGCTCCGCAGCTGGTTAGTACTTCTGCTGAGAGGTGCTACAGATTTCTAAGGGGATTACGAGATATTCTGAGGCAGCCCTTGATACCGTTCCGCATTTCCGATTTCTCTGAGCTTGTGGAGCGAGCTCGTCTGATAGAGAATGACCTAATGGCTACTCAGCAGCGGTGGACTGCGAGCAGGAAGAGATTCTGAGACGAGGCTTCCGGTAGTGATTCCTCTGGGAAGAGGAGATTTGTAGCTGGTTCTGGATCCGGAGTCACCAGATCTGACTCCAGGAGGAGTGGAGGGTCATCTGGTACTGCTACCAGTACGACGAGTTCTGGTTCTGTTAGTACGGCACCTGTGTGCCAGAGTTGTGGACGGCGACACCATGGCCAGTGCTACAGGATGGCTGGTCTGTGCTTCCGATGTGGTCAGCCAGGACATCGGATTGCAGAGTGTCCACAGATGGGATTTGATCGGCGTTCTGAGTTCCGATCTGAGGGTTCTGTTAGACCTGCTGGTTCAGCAGGGAGACTGTTCCTCCGCATCCTGAGGGGTTTGCTGGTAGAGGTGGTGGTTCTAATTCTGTACTACGGAGACCACCTACTGTTCAGAGGGAGCAGAGCAGTTCTGTTGCTTCAGCTCCAGCCCCAGTTCAGCCACAAGTTTACAGTCTGAGTCAGCAGGAGGCTCGTGATGCTCCAGATGTTGTGACAGGTATGATTTACATTTTTGATCAGCCCTGTCGTGTTTTATTTGATTCTGGAGCCAGTCACTCTTTTCTGTCCGAGCACTGTTTTGAGATTTTGCATTTAGACTCGTTTTTGCTTCCGGTTTCTTTGTCTGTGATTTTACCGGCTGGAAATCCTTTGATTGCTCGAAAGTTTTGCTTGTGTGAGATTGACATTTCTGGCAAGAAGTGGAAATCGAGTCTGATTCTGTTGCCGATTTCTTCGTATGATGTGATTCTTGACATGGATTGGCTGAGTCAGTATGAGGCCCAGATAGACTGTCTGAAGAAGCAAGTGAGTTTGCTTATGGCTGGAAATAGATTTGTATTTCAGGGCTTACGAGGTGTTCTCTCCAGTCTGATTTCTGTGTTAGAGGTAAGCAGAATGTGGAAGAAAGGATGCCCAGTCTTTTTGGCTTCGGTGCGGGATCTGAACCTGGAGGTTGGTTCTGTTTCTGAGATCCCAGTAGTACGGGAGTTTGCTGATGTTTTTCCTGAGGAGTTGGTTGGTTTACCTCCGGATAGAGATGTGGAGTTCTCTATCGATATTTTTCCAGGTACCGCTCCTATATCAAAAGCTCCGTACAGGATGGCACCGAAAGAACTTTCTGAGTTGAAAGTTCAGCTTTAGGAGTTGGTTGACAGAGGCTTTATCCGTCCTAGCGTTTCTCCCTGGGGAGCACCTGTTCTGTTTGTGAAGAAGAAGGACGGGACACTCCGTATGTGTATTGATTACAGAGACTTGAACAAGGTCACGATCAAGAACAAGTATCCTTTTCCTCGGATCGATGACTTGTTTGATCAACTTTCCGGATCTTCTGTATTTTTGAAGATTGACTTGCGATCCGGATACTATCAGGTGAAGGTGAAGGAAGTTGATGTGGTGAAGATGGCTTTCAGTACTTGGTACGGGCACTACGAGTTCTTGGTTATGCCTTTTGGGGTAACCAACGCGCCTGCTATTTTCATGGATCTGATGAACCGAGTGTTCAAGGAGTTTCTGGATCAGTTTGTGATCGTCTTCATCGATGATATTCTGGTATATTCTGCTTCTGAGGATGATCATGCCAGACACTTGAGCATTGTCTTGGAGACCTTGAGGCGGCATCAGCTGTATGCCAAGTTCTCCAAGTGTGAATTCTGGCTGAAGAGCATTTCTTTTCTGGGGCATGTGGTGAGCGGAGAAGGCATTTCTGTTGATCCCCAGAAGATTCAGGCGGTTGCTGATTGGCCGAGACCGACTACGGTATTTGAGGTACGTAGTTTCTTGGGCATGGCCGGATATTACAGGAAATTTGTGAAGGGATTTTCACAGATTTCGACTCCTCTGATGAGACTGACGCAGAAGTCAGTAGCTTTTGTTTGGACACCGGAGTGTGAAGCTAGTTTTCAGAGATTGAAGGACTGTTTGACTTCAGCTCTAGTGTTAGCACTTTCGTCAGGTACGGAAGGTTTTCAGGTGTTCAGTGATGCTTCACTGAAAGGTTTGGGATGTGTGCTGATGCAACACGGAAGGGTAATTGCTTATGCTTCTAGATAGTTGAAACCACATGAGAAGAATTACCCGACACATGATCTGGAATTAGCTGCAGTGATATTTGCTTTGAAGATTTGGCGTCATTACCTGTATGACGTCAGATGTGAGATCTTTACCGATCATAAGAGCCTGAAGTACATTTTTACTCAGAAGGATCTGAATCTGAGGCAGAGAAGGTGGCTCGAGTTGATCAAGGATTATGATCTGACTATTCAGTACCAGCCTGGGAAGGCTAATGTGGTAGCGGACGCTCTGAGCAGGAAGTCTTCTGGATTATCAGGTATTCAGCTTACTTTTGATGACTTTCTGATTCGAGACATGGAGCGCTTGCAGTTGGAGGTGATTTCCTCCAATGGTTTGGATTTGGCTCATCTGAGTATTCAGTCTACTTTGGAGACAAGGATTTAAGAAGCCCAGAAGTCAGATTCTGATTATTCGAAGTTGATTGTTCAGATTGGATCTGGTAAGACTCCTGAACTTTGAATTTCTGATTCTGGTGCTATTTTCTGTAAGAACAGGTTGTGGGTACCTGTGTTTGGGGATTTGAGGCAGGAGATTCTGTATGAATCTCATCATTCTGGCTATACTATTCATCCAAGTAGTGGTAAGATGTATGCTGATATGAAGCTTTTGTTCTGGTGGCCTGGGATGAAGAAGGATGTGGCGGAGTTTGTGTCGAGATGCGAGGCCTGTCAGTTGGTGAAGGCAGAGCATTAGCGACCAGGTGGACTGTTGCAGTCGTTGCCTATCCCTGAGTGGAAGTGGGAGGAGGTAACGATGGACTTTGCGATGGGTTTTCCTCGATCACGGCAAGGACATGATGCCATCTGGGTGGTCGTAGATCGATTGACGAAGTCTTCCCATTTTCTTCCGATCAGACAGACTGATTCAGTAGATCGCTTGGCACAGGTTTATGTTAAGGAGATTATCAGATTACACAGTGTGCCTCGCGTGATTGTATCTGATCGAGATGGACGTTTTACTTCCAGACTTTGGAAGGGTATTCAGCAAGGCTTGGGTACTAAATTACATTTCAGTACAGCTTTTCATCCTCAGACTGATGGACAGTCTGAGAGGACTATTCATGTACTTGAAGATCTGTTGAGGCTTTGTGTTTTGGACTTTGGCGGAAGCTGGGAGGATCATATCCCTTTGATTGAGTTTTCTTATAATAATAGCTTCCAGTCCAGTATCGGTATGGCACCGTATGAGGCTCTGTATGGCCGGAAGTGCCGGAATCCTTTGACTCTGACGGAGGTCGGAGATAGACAGGCTTTGGGTGCCACTTTTGCTGATGAAACTGTTCAAAAGATCATCTTGATTAAGGAAAGATTGAAAGTGGCTCAGGACCAACAGCAGAAGTATTATAATCAGAAGCACAGGTTTATTGAGTTTCAAGTTGGTGACTTTGTGTATGTCAAAGTCAGCCCGATGAAGGGTGTGAGTAGATTTGGCCAGGTGAGCAAGCTTAGTCCAAGGTATGTTGGACCTTTTGAAATCCTAGAAAGGATTGAGAAATCTGCTTACAGACTGTTGCTTTCTGATTCGATGCCCGACGTGCATAATGTGTTTCACGTATCCACTTTGAGGAAGTGGGTATCCGACTCTGGGAAGAAGGTATCTGCTGATGAGGTTGAGATTCAGGAGAATCTAGCGTACAAGGAAGAATCAGAGTTGATTTTGGCGTACGACGTCCGAAGCTACGAAGTAAACAGATTCCGATGGTTAAAGTCCAGTCGAAGCACTGTACTGCACGGGAAGCGACTTGGGAGAAAGAGTCGGACATAAGGAAGTTGTATCCGTATCTGTTTTGATGGAGTTTTGATTGGACAATGTCGAGGATGACATTTTTTTTGAAGTTGGGGAGATTGTAATATCAGTTTTGCTCCAGGTTCGTCCGGGACGAAGTTGGATCGTCCCAGGACGATCGGTACAGGTTTGGTCAGAATTGTGAAAATTGAGCAGTTCGTCTGGACGAAATGTTGGATCGTCTGGACGAAAATTTTCCAGAGGACCCGTCGCCGGGGACGATAATTAAATCTCGTCTGGACGACATTTGTCCAGAGTCAGATCGTACCGGGACGAAGTGCGATCGTCCATGACGATCAGTCTGGATATATATGGAAATGAGATATTTTGAAGAGAGAGAAAAAGCTGAGGAGAGAGAAAAACGAAGGAAAAAGTGGAAAAGTTGATTTTTGGACGACGCCGAGCTGTTTTCTTCCGTTGAGACTGTTCAGGAAATTGCTGTACGCAAGGTAAGACACAATCCGACTTTCTCAATTTTCAGAACCGTCGCTGTTGACGGTATTTTCTGTCTGGATTTCATTTTTGTTAGCGATTTTCGTCCGTATTTTCCGACTGGTTTAGTTTTTACCGCGTAACTTTCTGTATATCGTTGACGTGCCGGGTTTGCACATTTTGAATATATTTTGGAGATTTTTGTCCGTACCGTTTTGATTTGGTGGCGTTTTTTTTCGTCTGTATTTTTCTGTGTGAATATTAAATGTTGTGACAGTAGAATAAATGTTCTGAAATGTTGTTATCTACATTCTGTGTGAATTTGGTATTCTGTGATTTTTCAGGAAAATTGTGTAAATTTCATACGCTGCCGTTATGCTGCCCGATTTTTGGGTGATTTCTGATTTGTCCAGATTTCTCTTGATTTGATATGCTATCTGTATATGCTATAAAAAGGGAGTTATAAGGGGCCTGGATCCTATGAGATTCAGTTAGTGTCTGGGAAATCTGAAATGAACTCAATCTGAAATCTGATATCTGTTCTGTTCCGAATCCGAAGAAATCTGTTTAGGTGCTATAAGCACTATATATGTATTCTGGTGCTACAAGCACATCTTTTCTGGTGCCGTGAGCACAAAAGGGAGGCATAAGGGGCCGGAATCCGTAGAGATTCCGTCAGTGTCAGGGAATTTAGCTATTAATTATATATCTGATATCTGATATCTTATTTGAAAGGATTTCTGATTTCCGTATCTGTACTGTAAGCCAATCTGATTCTGATTTGATATGAGTTCTGATTTCCGTATGATATAATTTGATATGATCTGTAAGATATGATTCTGGCACGATTCTGTTCTGTTCCGATATGATTTGAATCTGATTTCTGTACGATTCTGATTCCGTTAATGTGATATGTCTGATCTGTTCTATTTCTGATTTGATATGACTTCTGTTCCCGTACAGTTCTGTCTGATTTGATATCTGTCTGATTTTGTTCTGATTTCTGTACGGATTTCTGTCCGATGTGTTTGGTTTTGGATTCTGAGAATTTTTATTGGAGGTTTGTTGCTTTGCTGAGCTGTTGAGCTCACTCTTGTTTTCTGGTGGTTTTTCAGGTTCTGGGAAAGGGAAGGAAGTCCAGGACTAGATTTCAGAGTCTGGTCAGTATATGTATTTTGTTCTTTTGATTTTTGTACAGTCATGGCTCTTTTTGCTCTGTTTCTTTCTGTCAGCCATGCACTGTATTTGTAGATGATTGTTTTGATGAAAAGAAAGAAAAATATAAATGATTTGTTCCGCTGCATTTGATGTTTTTAGTAGCTCTGGTCTGTTTTGTATGTATAATATTTGGAAGATTCAGTTCAGTAAGCAAATTCCAAAGCCAGATCCTGGTTAGTTCGTTAAGCTGGTCGCGACCCGGTGCGGGCGGGATCCGTCTCGAGTTGGGTCGTGACACTTAGTCTTTTAGTCAAAGATCTTATATCGATATCAAAGCCTTCTTATTTATGTAAAATAATTTATGATTGAATAACATAGATTAACCAAACATGAAAAATGATTAAAAGGGTATATTTTGTTTAAACAAAATCTTAAATAGAATAAAAATTTGTTTATGCACTATTAATATTAATTGAAATATCTCTAAGGGTTCGTTTGGGTCAGTTTTTGACAACTATCATTTTGTTACTTTCAAGAAATTTTTGCAACAAAAATTTATTTAGAAAGTAGTAAAAAAGTTCTTCACAACTCAAGTGGATATAATATAAAACGTTCTTCACAACTACTCAAAGCAATTTTGAAGATAACTAAGCCATCACCATGAAATCAATTGGCAGTGATTGTATGTAGCTATCATTCCAAATAGTTGGCTTATAATTTGCTGTTCTACGAACAGCTGGAGAAGAAGAAGTTGTGCTAGCAGTTGAATGGCAGTGTATGTGATGAAAATTTATTCTTCTAGCAGAAGAAGATGTTGCAGTAGCAGTTGAGAGGCAGCGTATGGGATGAAAATTTATCATTATTCGCTGAAGAATAGGAAGCGATGGTGAGGAAGAGGAGCTCAAGAGTGGCTGCTTCTTGCTGAAAGGAAACAAAAAAAGGGGAAGCTGCACAGCCATATTAATATGCTTTAAATCAACTAATGAAGTATGCACTTGATAACAAATGGAGGGCCTTATACCTATTTATATATAGAAATAAATTACTAATAACACATGCAAAAATTAAAATAACGCAATGTAAGTTCTTATAAATAAAATAATGACAACTACTACGAGTACATAGAAAAGTACAACAATAACAAGTCTTTATCTCACTATATGGGATCGGCTACATAAATCCTTGTATACTTTCATAAAAGAAGATGACATTTTCATATTAAGCGGTGTCGGTGATTCAACGTCTGCAATAAATAAAATCTAAAAATGTGTCAATGTCAATTTTTTTTTTACTTAATTAGCTTAAACATGATATGAGATCCTATCCTTTTCACTAGTCCTGAAGAAAAAAGAATCAAAGCAAAAAGAAAAGAACAAAACAATAGCTAGGGATCACAACATTGTGAAGAAAACAAGTATCATTTATTCTCTCATAAATGTGCTAAATGCAAAAACAGTAAAATTTTGGAAGATTAAACATTTGGGATTTTTATCTGCCACTTCTAGGGGTGCAAACGAGTCGAGTCGAGTCGAACTCGAGCTAGGGGGTGTTTGAGTCGAGCTCGATAATCAAAACCTGAGCTCGAGCTCGAGCTCGAACTCGAGTCGAGTTCAAAATCTGAGCCCATCGTAACGTCCGTTGTCTCAAGACCTGAGTTCCGCCCTCGTGGTCACGTCCGGCATCATCCAGCTTGTCCGTCGTCATCCAAGCTCTGCCGTCGAGAACTCAAGATTCATCTCCCGAACTCACAGCGTCCGTCGTCGAGAACCGACATCTCGAGCTCGTTCAACGTGTTCCCGAGATCCAACGAGAAATGAATAAGCTCTATCGTCGAGATCCATCATCCTGATCTCGCAGTCGCATCTTCTCTTTGTCCCGAGATCGTCCGCCATCAAGAAACGACTTCTCGAGCTCGTTCGACGTGTTCCTGAGCTCCGTGGTCGAGAACTCGAGATCCGTCGTCTCAAGGTTATCGTCCCAAGATCTGACGTGCAATGGATGAGCTCTGCCGTCAAGATCCATCATCCTGCTTTCGCAGTCACATCCGCCCTTTGACCCGAGCTCGTCCACTGTCGAGAATCGAGATCCGCTCGTGCTTCGTTGTTGTTTTGGATTTTTCACTCGCCATATTTGGATTTCCCGCCCGCAAGCTCCGCCATCGAGCTGCTCGTTGAGCGGACGAGTCAAGTCTGATGTATGTTTGAGCTCGAGCTCGATTAGCCGTCGAGCTCGAGCTCGATTAGCCGTCGAGCTCGAGCTTATATTCGAGCTCGACTTGCGAGCTCGATAAGCTCAACTCATCGAGCCTATTACCGAGTCGAGTCCGAGCCGGCTCACGACTCGGCTTGACTCGGTTGCACCCCTAGCCACTTCTACCTCACTGAACCCCAAAATCTTCCAATGATATATCACGTGGAACTTTTTTTTTTGTTAGGCAACGTTGACGTAATATTGATAGTTTGTCTTGTCATAATATAATATGTGCACTATTTTCGCATGGAAAATTTATTTTGAATGTAAAATATGAAGAAAAATCTTTCATGATGCCACTTATCAAAATATAATTAGCCTACTGGCAGATGCCGTTTGTCCTCATAATTCTTTACTTTTTATGAGATATTTTATTATAAATATTTTTTGCATTTCCCATATTTCCCATATTTTATGGGCTTAATCTCTTATCATCTCAGATCTCCTTCCCTTTCATCCACACATTACCAGGTAGAATAGAATGATTGCTATCAAAACACATATGTGGCACCATCGTAGGATTAGATCCACCAGAGATTTGAAGATTATATGTTTTAAAAATTAGAATTATAATATTACTTAACACCTTATAGTTGTTGCGCGTCAAAATATTCATGTAAAACTATAAGTGACATCATATCTTTTATATGAAAAACCATAAAAGTAAAAAAACCACGAGGCCTTAATTCTACATGTATTTATATTTGATTACAAGTGAAACGCTTCCTCGAGACAAAGCATTGATATATATATATATATATGGGGTTGAAGTTGGTAGGAATCCAGCATAAACCCAAGTGTTGGAATTGGGAGTCAAAATTGATGTTGGTAGCGTGCGTTGGTCCTGTAAGTGATAGCGTATGTTGGCATTATTAGTGGTGGCAGATGATGAAGCTAATAGGTGTTGGAGTAGCCAGTGATAATAACTAAAATATTATAGATCGGAGGACAGTACTCGACGGACAATGGAGGTTGAAGGACCATAGTTGACAGGCGATGGTTATAATATTCATAGCCAGACGATGGTGAATGTAAGGTTCGAAGATGGGCGATGGTGGTTGGATGTTCATAGTCAGACAACGGTGGTATGAAGGTCGTAGTCAGAAGATGATGATTGGAAAGTCGTAGTCAGGCAATGATGATGGAAGGACCGTAGTTGGGTAAAGGTAGTCCTAGGATCATAGCCGGAGGCCAAGAAACGGACGAAGGAGGGTTGGAAGGAGAGTAGTTAACTGGTGATGATTAGAGGGCCGTAGTTGGGTGACACTGGTTTGAGGATCGTGTTGGGGAAGATGAGGAGGAGTGAACATTACAATGACGAAACAAGCAAGAAAGTATAAGTAGAGGAAAGTAAAGGACACTAGGATTTAGCATGAAAAAATCTAAAATATGAAAAAAAAAAAAAACCATGGAGCCACACCGCACAAAGAAATCCACTATAAAAATTAGGATAAATAAGTGCTTATCTCTCTTCTCTCGCACTATCTCCTTCCGCCTCTTCTCACTTGCACTGTTCCCAATGTATACACATTTAAAATAGAAGGGAAAGTCAAGTAAAATAACCCCAAGCGATGCAACCCTTCAGAAAAATGAGAAAGAAAATCATTCAGTCAGTCTCGCAGCGTTGTGGCACTGGTTTGGGGCGTTGCGGTGCTCAAACATCTATCTTGCACTACTGCGGTGCAATATTTATACCGTTGTGGCACTCTGTTCCCTGTCGTTCAACGCTAGGGCGCTCAAGAACACAATGCTGGGGCACTCAGGTACGCAACTTTGGATTGCTCAGGTACACAATGCCGGGGTGTTGTACAAATTTTTGGGTGCAAATCACCCGAACCCAAGCAGAGAGTAAACCCTCCACACCACTAATGAATACGAAAAGATATGAGGTTCAAGACAATTGAATAACTAGATTGATCAACACATTCAAATTCCACACATTACAATCTCCCACTTGGAACTGATTGCAATCAACCCTTCTTCCGATTTATAACACCAATCACAGTAACGGTAGTGCGTCTCACTCATGCTCTCATCCTTTATGAATACTATCTGAAGCTACACATAGATTAATTTTATCAACTGTACCCATCTTCGTCAGCATGTCTGCAGGATTCTCTGTCATGTGTATCTTCCCCAAAGATAAATGGCCATCTTCCAAAAGCGATCTGATGAAATAATATCGAAGATGGATGTATTTCATCATGGCATGAAATGCATTATTTATTTCTAGATGTATAGTACTCATATTTTTACTTTACATCTTCCCATTCCTTTGCCGCTTGACAAGTTCTAACAAAAAATTTTGTAACCTAAGCATCTCCTTGCTAGCCTCAATGATAACAATGTACTCTGCTTTTGTGGTTGAATGTAACAATCTTCTGTAACTTGGAAACCCAACTGAATGTAGTTTTTCCCAAAATGAAGATATAACATATTATTCTTCTCCTACCATCAAGATCTCCAGCAATATCAGAATCTACATAACCTTGTATATTTACAAGCTTATATTACACAAATTTATTTTAAAAAATTGGAATCTGAAGAAAAATCTTGAATACATTTTTAAAAACTTAAAAGGCATGCTAATTGAAATAATTCTTATATTACCATTTTTTTATGCATGGAAGAATGTCCAACTCTTTTTTCTTTGAAAATGAGGAGGCAATATCATACATTGTATTAAAAAGTGAGGTTAAGCATTTCTTTATGTAATCTGAAAGTTGTTGCGTTGTACGTATATTCCATCTCGAAGTTCCAATTTTATTTACAATATGTTAATTGAGGAGTATTTAAGTAAATATACTTTATTGCATTTTGTGGTCATTTTGTTACTATTGTTTATCAAATTTTTATAATAATAGCTAATTAAAAATACTTTATGCATATCAAAAAAATTATTGCGCTTCCTTTCTCTTCAATACCATTTGTAAATAGCTTTATATCACCAAAGGTACCATGGATATCATAAATATCATCAATTGTTGTTATGAGACCATTAATTTTGGTTATTGCTTTTCTTCTTCTTCAGAGTTTAGGCTGAAATGTAGAATCTTTGGGCCATAAGTAGTTCTCCACCAATATATCTCTTGCAAAATTAAGCTCACCATGAACACATTGAGATTTCTCACCCACCTAAGGATCAAATGGATAGGCATCAATATTTCTCAAAATTATAATAAGAAAATTGCACACATATACATAAATGAGAAACGCAAACTACCTGGACGATTCCTGAAGTTCTGTCTTGTAGATATTCTGCACCATATATATTGAAAAGAAGTTTAGCAAACTCAAGCAATGTGGGATTAAAGTTCTCTTGTTTCCCCAACTAGTATGTAACCTTGACATTCTCCAATGCAAGGGTATCTCCAAGGCATGTTCTATTTGCTCAACAAGTTGTGGACATAGAAAGGATCTATCATGGTATTTTAAATGCTTCATTGCAAATTTTTCTACCTCATCCAATTCATCCTCTACTTCCATAGCAAGGAAGGAAGCCTCATACAAGTTAAGCATTCCTTTTACATCTAATTTATTATTGAGATTGAAACTTTCTTCCTCTATTTTAAAGCAACTTATTAAATCATCAAGTTTGCCAATTTAAAGAACATTTTATGTATACTTGTTACTAATATGACATAGAATTGATATAGTATTTGAAATTAAGTAAGGAGAGTTTTATTTATTAGTATTTATGTTATATATTTAGAAAACACCTAGATGTAAGCCAAATTTCAAAATATATAGACATTAGGATAGCTAACTGATCGATAAAATAAATTACAACAAAATATGAAATATTATTATCATCATTGGCATCTAAATAAAATAAAATTAAAACTAACTCAAAATCTTGTATTTTCCCTATAATAAGCTTAATAGAACTTTTATATATTGGTATTATATTAATTAGATTAACATTATTATTATTATTATTACTTGAACAAAAACATCTCACAAATATTTCTTTACTTGAAAGTAAGGCATGAGGTCAATTATAGGTATCAAGGTATGTGGAAAGATTCCAATATATAGATAAAGAGGGAATAAGGATAAAATCCCATACAAATTTTAGTTTCAATAAAATGATAGATCATATATGATTAACAAAAGTGGGAACGTGTAACTTCCATTATATGATGAGAACAAAAGTGTTGCCACTTTAACCAAACTCTTAGGTTACATTTACATTGAATTAATAAACTTTAAATGAAAAATTGGCATGCATACATTTTTTAGTGCATACCTTAGTATTGAAGCATTATGGATATCATGTTTTCTAACAAGCCTAAAGAGCAAGGCAAACTCATGAAGGTTGTTATTCTCTATCAAATTGTTGATATTTTTCATTAATGAACTAATAGAACTCAATAAATTCTTGATCTCTGCATCAAAATGATAACCAAGTCCTATTTGACACAAGTTATCTACAAGTTCAAGTTGTTCAATAAGACTATGTTGTTTGTTGATAAAAAATCTTACTTCCTCCATCAATTTTCCCTTCCATATATATATATATATATATATATATATATATATATATATATATATATATATATATATATATATATATATATATATATATATATATATATATATATATATATATATACACACACATTTTCTCCTGCATAATTTAGCGATTGCTCAACAACTCATGCTATATTACACTCATTCAGCAACTAAGTAATATTATTCATATAACATTAAATATGTATTTTAAAAAATAACTATTATTATTACTTTAACATTAAAGATATAAGTTCAATTGCATGCCATTATAACTTAAGAAGATACATTATCTAGTAAAGTTTGTGATTGGATGCTTAATTATAATGGTGATAATAAGTCAATTGAGCTATTTTTTAGCGAAAGCAATTGGCTTTTTGACTAAAATTAGAATAAAAGATGTTGAAGTTACTGGTAAAATTATCACTCCTAAATGCTTGAAATTTGATTAAAAGAAAATAAATATTAATGTGAAATAGTAAATTATTTAACTTACATTTCTTTAATCCAAATAAAACTACTAATTTTGTTCTCTAACTGCTAGCATGACCCAAGTACTATGTATGAAAATCAAAAGAGCAGATCTACACTTATTATCTTCAACCAAAGATCATATATCTAGATCAAAGCCTTCTTATTTATATAAAATAATTTATGATTGAATAAAAAAGATTAACTAAACATGAAAAGAAAAAAAAAGATTAAAATGATATATTTTGACTAAACAAAATCTTAAATAGAATAAAAATTGTTTATGCATGTCATTTTATAAACACTATTAATACTAATTGAAATATCTCTATCTAAGGCTACATTTGAGACAGTTTTTGATGACTGTCATTTTGCTGCTTTCAAGAAATTTTGTACTAAAAAATTGCTTTAAAAAGTAGTAAAAAAAATTTCACAAACACAACTCAAGTGGGAATATAATAGAAAAAGTTCTTCATAACTTCTCAAAGCAATTTTGAAGATAACTAAGCCATCACCATGAAATCAATTGGCAGAGATTGTATGTAGCTATCATCCCAAATAGTTGGCTTATAATTTGCTATTCTACGAGCAAGAGAAGAAGATGTTTCACTAGCAGTTGAGAGGCAGCATAGCATATGCAAGGTTTTCAGAACCGGACCGGACAACGAACCGGTGGAAGGAGAGGTTCACGGTTCGACCGGTCGAACCGGATGACGTAATAAATCATAATATTATTTAAAAAATAAAATAAAAATCAATTTTTCCTGTAATTCATTCATTCAACATTCTATTTTCATAGCTCCTAATTAAAATAACATAAACATGACATCAATTAAGTTTATGAAACATAAACAAATAGCATATACTATAAGTGTCTCTTCAAATAAGTCAATAAAACATAAACAAATGCATAACTTTTGTCATCACACAAAATGTTCAAAATTCAAACATAAATATCAAAATAAATCTAGAAGTCATCTCTTAGATTTGAAGCATCAAAAGTTATATCCATAAATCCTTGTTCATCAAAACATTCCCCTCCAAAAGCATCAATATCTTCATTGCCAATTATTTCATTGTCATTTCGAACATCCTCTAGGACATCAACATCTGCATTTTAGGAATATAAAATATTATATATATATTAAACATCTTTTTCAAATGATATAACTTAAACTAATTATGAACTTACTTTGAGGTTCTTTAGTAGAACTAGTATTAAGTTCTTCAGCAACAGGAATAACATCTTCTGCATATATTTCATTCTCTAAATTCTCCAAAATAAGCTCTGAAACCGGTTCTTCATCAAGCACCCAAAAATCCACCATCTCTATGCTTGTATAATCCAAAGGATCGTAGTTTCTTTTTTTTGTTTGTAATCTAAATATAATTAAATGATCATTAATCCATACAATCATACAAAAATGATCAAATGACATATAAATATAATTAAAAGTTATATATTCATACCTATGCCTTAAATTGAGGTTGTACCGAACAAATACTAGATCATTTAGTCTTTGATGCTCTAAATGATTTCTTCTCTTGGTATGAATTTATTCAAATACACTCCAATTTCTTTCACATCCAGAGGATGAAGAAGTTTGACTAAGAATTCTTACAGCCAATTTCTGCAGATTTGGTGCACTTGAGCCAAACATCTTCCACCATTCATCTAAAAAAAGATTAACATTAGTTAATTAATATTTGATATACAAGAAAGAGTAAATGCATTCTAACAATTTTATTTCACTTACCAGGCTGCATTTCTTTGGCCATCGTTAGAGAAATTGGTTTGCCAAAACTTTCCAAATTATCACGAAAAAGCCTAACTTCATTCATTGTTGCTGTTGATTGAGGGCATATATCTTTATTCCCAATCATTTCAACTAAACCTTGCATCACTTCAGATTTCATGCAAAAATTCTCTTTATCATATTGAAAATGTGGATTTAGAAAGTAAGCTGCACAATGTATGCCTTGTCTTAGTTGACGATCCCATCTCCTCTTTATAATGCTTGTGTAAGGTTTGTACAACCTTTTGGAATTTTTAAACATTAACTTGATTGCTTTCCTTGCTCTGTACATTCCATCATAAAGAAATCCCATAGATGATTTTTCATCAGAATCCACAATTCTCAATAATCGAATTAAAGGCCCAGTCAATTTGGAACTTACCAAACAGTCATTCCAAAATTTTGTATCCAAAATGATCGATGAAACTTCTTGCCCTTTTAATGTTTTGGAGAGCTTTGAATCAAAGAAAGCTTTGCTTGTTATGAAAGCCTGCAAATCAAGCTTGTGTTCATATAAGCTTTTCAAAGTTATGAAAGTTGTAGCAAATCTAGTAGCTCCGGACCTTATAATTTCTTTCCAACCTTCTCTTTTTCTTAGCCAAGCTAGAATAAAGACATGATTGTAGACAAAAACTGTAACTTTTGAAGCTCTTTTCGCAAGATCTTGAATATGATTCATGTTTCCAAAATCTCTAAGAATAAGATTTAAACAATGAGCAGAACATGGAGACCAACAAATGTTACCAAACCTTTCATGCAGTAATTCCCCTGCCTTTTTATAATTTGCAGCATTATCTGTTACAAGTTGTACAATATTTTCTGGCCTAACCCATTCAACAACTTCGCAAAATAATGAACATAATGTTTTGGCATCCTTAGTGATATCAGAAGCATCCACAGATTTCAAGAATGCAATGCCCCTTGGACAATAAACAAGAAAATTAATCAAAGTTCTATTCCTGTTATCTATCCATCCATCTGCCATGAGTGTGCAACCAATTTCTTTCCAAGATCTTCTATATGAATCTATCAACAGCTTGCATTCCTCTTTACAATCTTGCAGAATATTAACCCTCAACTTATGATAGGATGGCAACTTATAACCAGGGCCAATTGCAGCTATCGCATCAACAGCTTTCTGTGCAAAAGCAGAATTTATGACATTAAATGGAATGCAACTGTCGTAAAACCATCTCCCAACTGCCAAATCAGCACGGTGTATGGCTTCTTTGGATGCCATTACACTTTTCAATGATGGTTGAGATCCAGGTTTAGTTCTTGGTGCAAAAAAGTTATCTATGTCATCTTTCTTTCTCTTCCCTTTATGAAGTCCTTCATGATGTGCATCAGAGGCTTGTGACTTGGGAAGTGATGAAGAGCCCATTTCCTCATCTATATGTTCATCAACAAAAACTGTTGTGTTTTGCTCTAACTCCTCCTGGGTTTGTTGTTTTTTCTTGCCTATTTCTCTTAGATTCTCTTGCATCTGATGACGAATGTCATGTGGAACTTTTTTGCACGAAGCTATGTTACCTCTTATCCCTGCTAGATGTTGTTTTATCCTATTAATTCCTCCACCTTTGTATATAATCCCACAATGTAGACATCTATATTGTTTTTTCCCATCTGTATCTTTACTTTCACTACAATGACCCCAAGCAATATCGATCTTTTCACGCACATTATGAGACGAAACAGTTGGTTGATCCATTCTGAATTTACAACAAAATATTTAAGATTGCAACAAGCAATATATAGAATTGGCATATTTCTATGAGACGAAACAGTTGGTTGCGAAGAATATTTAGAATAAGAATCAAAATACTCCTTCTGAAATTTATTAATATAACTTAACTTCTAAGTTCTAACTCAATTGGCATATTTCTAATTTCTCTCTACAATGAAAGAGCACTTGTTTAATACTTTCATCTCTAAATCCAACTATCATAACACCGCAATAGCTACTTCAAAGTTCAAATATTGACAATATCACTTATCAATTATCATGCAAAGAACAGAAAGGTGGAGGATTCTGATTTCTGGTATGATTCATGCAGAGCAATTAAACTTTGGTAAGCTGAAAAGTTCACTCAAAGCTGTGATATTGGTAAGAGAAAAGAACTTCAAATGAGAGATTAAAAGAATATTGGTATAAAAGAAAATTCAGGTCTAGAAGCAGTAGAGCTTGTGCAAGAGAAATAATGACTGAAAACCAGATAAGCCCCAAGAAACCAACCAGGCCTTCATGGTGGCTGGCCATAAAGAGGATGGAACACAATTTTAAAGAACAAATAGGACACTATTTTCAGTAATCAATTACTGCAATAAGAGCCAATAATACTCCTTCAGGCTCCAATGGGTCTGGCTAACAAGCTTCTGCCATGACTAAAACTTCACAAAGTTAAAAATAGTAAAGTTCCAAATACAAGATGATAGTACTTCTTCAGATCACTCTTGTTGGAATTTGTGATTGTTGATCCATCTAATGCTCCATTTTGGCATTTTCCACTCAATAATGATTATGAAAGCAAGAAAAAATTTTGGACTTTGGAGAATAAATGCAAGCTTAAATGCATAAAAAATAACCCAAAAAATTTTTTTTTAAGAACCTGCGGTCTGCGGCTGGGCGGGGCTGCGCTCGACTGCTCGGGTAGGAGGCCAAACGAGAGTCTCGTTCGCGGCAGAAGCTCCGTCGGGATTTTCCGAGGCGGCTGGGAGGTCGGAAGCGGAATCTCCGTCAGGATCGTCTGAGGCAGGCGTCTCCGCGTCTCGTTCCGTGACTTTCTCCCTTCCCGACTTCTTCGTTCGCGACTTCGTGTATGCTAGGGTATACGAGTTGAGTAGCGACACTTATACCAAGTACTGATACGAAAAATTTTAAGCCGTTGGATCGCAGATCAAGGGATCAAATTTCATCATTAACGAACCGGCTGGTTATTTCATAACCCCCCGGTTCGGCGGTTCAACCAGAATTTAAACCGGTTTTTGCCCGGTTCTTGAATCAGCCGGTTATTCCTTCTCCCTGGACCGCCCGCTGGACCGGTTCGCGGTTGAACCGGGCCGGTCCGGTCCGGTTCTGAAAACCTTGAGCATATGTGATGAAAATTTATTCTTCTAGATGTTGCAATAGCAGTTGAGAGGTCGCGTATGAGATGAAAATTTATCATTATTCGCTGAAGAACATGAAACGATGGTGAGGAAGAGAAGCTCAAGAGTGGCCGCTTCTTGATAAAAGGAAACAAAAAAGGGGAAAGCTGCACAGCCATATTAATATGCTTTAAATCAACTAATGAAGTATGCACTTGATTAAAAAATGGAGGCCTTCATACCTATTTATATATAGAAATAAATTACTAATAAGACATGTAAAAATTAAAATACCGCAACGTAAGTTCTTACAAATAAAATAATGACAACTACTACGAGTATATAGAGAAGTACAACAACAACAAGTTTTTATCTCACTATCCGGGTTCAGCTACATTAATCTTTATATACTTTCATAAAAGAAGATGATATTTTTCATATTGAGCAGTGTGTTGATTCAACGTCTGCAATAAAAAAAAAATTTATAAGTTGTTTATAGTTTAAAATTTAAAAAAGCGTCATTGTAAATTTATTTATTTATTTTTTTTGGTACTTAGCTTAAACATGATATGAGATCCTTTTCTTTTCACTAGTGCTGAAGAAGAAAGAATCAAAGCAACAAAAAAATAACAAAATAATAGGGACCACAACATTGTGAAGAAAACAAGTATCATTTATTCTCTCATAAACGTGCTATAAGAAAAATCAGTAAAATTTTGGGAGTTTATACATTTGGGATTTTTATCTGTCACTTCTATCTCACTGAACCCCAAAATCTTCCAATGATATATCACGTGGAACTTTTTTTTTTTTGTTTGGCAACGTTAGCATAATAATGATAATTTTTCCTGTCATAATATAATATATTCACTATTTTCGTGTGGAAAATTTTTTTTGAATATAAAATAAGAAGAAAAATCTTACACGATGCCACTGATCACAATATAATTGGCCTACTAGAAGATGCTGCCTGTCCTCTTCATGCAATTTGGAAGTTGTTTTATTATAGCTGTATTCCATATGGGATTTCTAATTTTATTCTACAATATGTTAACTGAGGACTATTTAAGTAAATATATTTGATTACATTTAGTGGTCTTTTGTTACTATTGTTTATCAAATTTTTATAATAATAGCTAATTAAAACTACTTTATGCAAATCAAGTGATTTATTGCACTTCCTTTCTCTAAAATAGCATTTGTAAATAGCTTTAATTCATCCAAGGTACCATAAATATCATAAATATCATCAATTGTCGTTATGAGACTATTCATTTTGGTTATTTCTTTTCTACTTCTCCAGAGTTCAGATTGAAATGTAGAGCCTATAGCCCATAAATAGTTCTCCACCAATATATTTCTTGCAAAATTAATCTCTCCACAAACAACATGGAGATTTCTCCACCACCTAAGGATAAAATGGACAGGCATCAATATTTCTCAAAATAATTATAAGAAGATTGCACACATATACATAAATGAGAAACACAAACTACCTGGACAATTCCTGAAGCTCTATCTTGTAGATACTTTGTACCATATTGAAATCAAGTTTATCAAACTCAAGCAATATGGGATTAAAGTTCTTTTGTCTCCCATTTGCATCAATGAACCATCTAGTATGTAACCTTGACATTCTCCAATGCAAGGGCATCTCCAAGGCATGTTCTATTTGTTAAACAAGTTGTCGCCTTAGTAAGGATCTATCATGTATTTTAATTGCTTCATTTCAAATTTTTCTTCCTCATCCAATTCATTCTCTCCTTCCATAGAAAGGAAGGGAGCCTCATACAAGTTAAGCATTTCTTTGACATCTAATTGATTGTTGAGATTGAAACTTTCTTCCTATGTTTTAAAGCAGCTTATCAAATCATCAAGTCTGCAAATTTAAAAAACATTTTAGGCATACTTGCTTCTAATATGACATAGAATTGATATAGTATTTGAAGTTAAGTAAGGATAGCTTTATTTATTAATATCTATGTTTTATATGTAGAAAACACTTAGATGTAAGCTAAATTTCTAAATATATAGACATTAGGATAGCTAACCAATATACAAAATAAATTACAACAAAATATGAAATATTATTATCATCATTAGCATCTAAATAAGATAAAATTTAAACAAACTCAAAATCTTGTATTTTTCCTATAATAATCTTAATAAAACTTTTATATATAGGTAATCCATTAATTAGATTAGCATTATTATTATTATTTTGAAGAAAAACTTCTCACAAATATTTCTTTACTTGAAAGTAAGGCACGAAGTCAATTATAGGTAAGTAGGAAAGATTTCAAAATATAGATAAACGAGGGATAAAGATAAAATCCCATTCAAATTATAGTTTCAAGAAAATGATAGAATATATATGAATGTGTGACTTCCACTATATGCTGAGAACAAAAGAGCTACCACTTAACCTAAACTCTTAGGTTACATTTACATTGAATTAATAAACTTTAAATGAAAAATTTGCATGCATACATTTGTTAGTGCATACCTTAGTATTGAAGCATTATGGATGTCATGTTCTCTAAGAAGCCTAAAGTGCAATGCAAAATCATGAAGGTTGTTATTCTATATCAAACTGTTGATATTTTTCATTGATGAACTAATAGATCCCAATAAACTCTTGATCTCTACATCAAAATGAAAACCAAGTCCTAGCTGACACAATGTATCCACAAGTTCAAGTTGTTCAATAAGACTATGTTTCTAGTTGATCAAAAATCTTATTTCCTCCATCAATTTCTCCCTTCCATACATATACTTTTCCTCCTGCATAATTTAGTGATTTAGAAAATAAGTAATATTATGACTATAGCATTAAATATGTATTTTAAAAAATAACTATTATTCTTACTTTAACATTATAGATATAAGTTCAATTGCATGCCATTATAACTTATGAAGATACATTATATAGTTTGTGTTAGGATGCCTATAATGGTGATAATAAGTCAATTGAGCTATTTTTTGGCCAAAGAAAATTAGGGTTTTGACTAAAATTAGAAGAAATGATGTTGAAGTTACAAGTAAAATTATCACTCCTAAATGCTTGAAATTGGATTGAAAGAAAATAAATATTAGAGTAAAAAAGTAAATTATTTAACTTTCATTTTTTTAATCCAAATAAAATGACTCAAGTACTAAGTGTGAAAATCAAAAGAGCGGATCCAAACTTATTGTCTTCATTCAAAAATCTTATATGTAGATCAAAGCCTTCTTATTTATATAAAATAATTTATTATTGAATAAAAAAGATTAACTAAACAAGAAAAAATGATTAAAATGGTATATTTTGAATAAACAAAATCTTAAATGGAATAAAAATTATTTATTCGTGTCATTTTATAAACACTAATAATACTAATTGAAATATCTCTATCTAAGGCTTCGTTTTGAGTTGTTTTTTATGACTGTCATTTTGATGCTTTCAAAAAAAAAATTTACTAAAAAATTGCTTTAAAAAGTAGTAATTTATTTTTTCCAAACACAAATCAAGTGTAGATATAATAAAAAAAGTTCTTCTTAACTACTCAAAGCAATTTGGAAGACAACTAAGCCATCACCATGAAATCAATTAGCAGTGATTATATGTAGCTATCACCCACAATAGTTGGCTTTTAATTTGATGTTCTACGAGCAGGAGAAGAAGATGTTGCACTAGAAGTTAAGAGGAAGTGTATGTGATGAAAATTTATTCATCGAGCAAGAGAAATATTGTAGTAGCAGTTGAGAGGAAACGTATGGTGGAATGGGATGTAAATTTATCATTATTTGTTGAAGAGCAGGAAATGATGGTGAGGTAGAGGAGCTCAAGAGTGGCTGAATGGAGCAAAAAAAGGGGAAGCTGCACAACCATATTAATATGTATTAAATCAACTAATGAAGTATATATGCACTTGATAACAAATGGAGGCCTTTATACATATCTATATGTATAAATAAATTACTAATATCACATGTAAAAATAATAAGAACACAACGTAAGTTCTTACAAATAAAATAGTGACAACTATTACCTTGAACAAATATACTAAATAGTAGTAGACATTAATATGTCATATATACCATCATAAATGAAGATGACATGTTCATATTGAGCTGTGACCTCCAAAAATTCAAGCCCCAGACTCTTTTTTTTTCCTTGTTGGGAGAGTTTTAGGTTTTGGGGTAGATTTTTCATAAAACATATTGGGTTTGTAGATAGGACACTACCCAGATATTTCACCCTTATTTTGTGAGGACTTTATAATATGAGTTCTAGTTTCCTATAGGCGCAAGCCCCTATAGTTAATTACCCCTCTCGATCACGAGAGAGAACTTTCAATTAAGGTTAATCGTAAAAAATATATCGTACAGGTGGATACATGATATATGGCGTATAGTATCAGCATGGGCTATTATTTGAAAATTTGATATTTAAAATTAAAAATTTCACCATCTTGCACTTAAAGCAGATGGTTGTGGGGGTGATGATGAGCCCGATCAAGATCCCATGGTTTCGTCTTCTCGGGCCATCGTGGTCCCCAATCTATTTATTCAGAGGAGGTAGTCAACCCAACCTGACAGAAGGATCATTGTTGGCAGCCATGAGTTTCGTCGTTCAATGGTACCTTTTAGACCTAGGATAGATGTTTACTTAGGGGAAAAAAATTTGAATATACCTTAGCTAACAGAGGACTTTGTGCCCAATCGATCATATCATATTGATTCATATCTCAAGGAATTAGTTCCATTGGGGACCATAAGAACTCTGGCCATTGTGATAATTCAGTGGTGTCATTTGGCGGCAAATCAACCTATTCAGAGGGGCTTAGGCATAACTGTTTACCTGTTGTGTCATTTGGTTGCAAAACCATTGGTTAAAGGTCATGTGCCTCATCCTTGCTGGCAAGCGACTATTTGAGAATGAATCATAGTGATATTCTTGATCAAACATTAGCTATTTATGAGTTGAAGTGATATTTAAATTTATCATTCTCGATAAACTATTATAGAGGATGCATGAGTTTTGCTTTAAGTGTTTTGATTATTAATTTTGTTTTTAAATCTTTTGGGTTTGATATTTATTGAGTTTTGAATTTTGTAGGTATTTGGGTGGCATTTTCTTGTTAGTGAACCCCTCCGATTGAGATTTTTGTCAACATAGCTATCATCGGGACATTACTGTGCAATTTTTATTTTTATTTTTTTGTTGAACCTTCTTGACTGTCAGTTGCTGATAGAGGATTAGGTTCTTCGTGGGGTTTATATCTTTTTTAGAGATTTTCATGGTTATCGGTCTTGAAATTTGAAATCAATTGATGTTTAATTACATCCACTTCATTAAGATTTCTAACTGCAACCAACCAAATGAGGCCTTAGTAGAAACAAAAATAAAGTTAAAGGGTGAAATGTACAACTTTAAGAAGATAAAATTTAAAGGGGACAAAAAAAGTTCTGATTGCAGGACAACCAATTAACTCTCTAGCAATAATTGTTTTTTTTTTCAGCATAAACACTTGCTTTTTAGAATTTAAACAAGAATATGAATCATGAAGTCCTAAATTCATTATAGACTATCACCCTGGCAATGAAAAGACTTCTACCTGGAGCATTACATTTCAGGATCAGAACACCATCTAAACCATAATGCACAAGTGACATAATTTTGGGAGTTTTCAGTAAACTTTCACCATTTATATAATTCAAATATATATCGTTGAGATTTCATAGTGAATTAGATGTCAAATTTTTCAAAAAATAACTCAAAGAATTATTATCAATCAATTACAGATATAAAATGTTGCGTCCTGGAATATTTGTGGTGGTTGAGAAGTACATAGTTTAATGTCTTAGAGTTGTACAAAAATCCAGCACACAAACAGGTAGAAAAGGTGGATGCATTAATCACAGGAGACACCATAACTTTTACGTGGAAACCCCTTAAAAGGGGAAAAAACCATGGGGCTTGTCCCAGTTTGAATGAATCCACTAGTCTTTGTAGTTGATTACAAATGAGGCCTTTCCTTGGGAGAAGACCTTGGTTCGAAGTAGCAAATTATACATTATATAGAGTGCATTATATGGTATAAGTTGGAAGAATCAGTGCTGATATGTTCATTTGGGCAGTTGGACCACCGGTGGCTAGCGACGTAGATTGGAAGGCCCGTAAGTGGATGACAGTAGTCGAAAAGACTATAGTCGACAGGAGATTGGGGTCAGAATGACCATTGTCTAGCAAGGGAGGTCGGAAGGACCAAGGTAGGAAACAGAGGTTGAAAGGACCGTAATTCCAGTAGATCTTCGGGCATTAGGTGGTGGTCCGGGAGCACTCCAGTATGCGACGGTGGTCTGGCAGTGACACTTCAGAGTCAGGGGGTACTCCGGCTTTGGATGGTGCTTCGATGTTTTTTGATGGTCTGATGGTGGTTTGACACAACTCTGGTGTCCCTTGGTGGTGCGGCAGAACACCGTCGTCCCTTGGTGGTTTGGTGGTGCTGCAGAACTCCGACGATGGTGCGATAGAACCCTGATGGTGTTGCGGTAGAACCCCGACGTCCCTTGGTGGTCCAACGATGTTGCGGCAGAACTCCGGTGGTGGTGCGGCAGAACTCTGGCGGTGGTGCGGCAGAACTCCGACGGTGTTCGAGGAGAAGCTAGGTGGTTGGAGCTTTCTTCTTTCTTCTCTCTTCCTTCTTCCAAAACTGCTTCGGGTCTTTAATTTTGACCCATCTGAGCTCAGAATGAGTCGATTTTTGTGTCATTAGATTTTTAATTCTGAGACGATCAAATTGACTATAAGCTTGCTGAAATCAGAGTCCATATGACCTCAATATTAATTTTGGAAGTTTCCAACTTGATTTTGCCTCGAGATTCGTGTCATATCAAGATAATTTTTTTGATGATGTATCAGTTGCCCCCTATTTTCGGACGTCAAAGTTCCAAAAGTCCGAAAATACACATCACAACTTTTAGAAAATTTTTGACGCCACTTGAAAATCTTGAATAGAGTGTAGAAGTTCTGAATATTAACTCATAAAGTATCAAAATATTATAAATTCATGTTCGACTAATTGTGAGCAAGAGAATTTAATTAGAATGGTTTTGCTTGCATGCATTAAATTAATCCAATCAGTATTGCTTTAGACTCATCGTTTGTATTAGATAATTTTTATTATCTAGCAATTGGATGGTTTATCAAAGTTATTAGTACTAGGATCGTGAATGATTCTTTCAACTTCCAATATTCAATAACTATGAGTAAGATAAATCATAGAGCTTGAGCTATTGTATATTGTTCATAATTATATGCCAGAGGTTAAAAATATTGCTCTGTGCCCCTCTTGAATTGGAACTTTTATTTGGTCCGGTCACCTAACGTAGCTCTACGGTCGGAGGCCAGTAAATTAGTGTCACGTGTTCTCACTATTTATTGCGCGGCCCGACAACCTTACTCGGAATGGAGCCGGGATTGTTATGTTCGCGTATTGCTAGGTATTACTTGGTATTGCTAGGTATTGGTCAATTTTACTCGGCAATAACTAGAAATACCATTTTGTGAAGACCAATACCGAGCAATACAGAGCAATACCAAGAAATACCGAGTTTTTCTCGGTATTGCTCAGTATTGGTCTTGACAGAGCGGTATTTCACGTTATTGCCAAGCAATACCTGGCAATACTGAGTAATACCAAGCAATACCTAGAGCAATACGCGAATATAGCAATCCCGGGTCAGGTCGTCGGGCCGCGCGGAAAAGTGTAAGAGCACGTGGTGACTTATTATTGGCGTCCGAACATAGACCTACGTCAGGTCACCTGACATAATAATTATTCCTTTAATTAAGGTGGCTGTTATGCCCCTACTTCCCCTATTATTTATTTATTTAAGGCATTTGGAATGCCCTTGTGTCTCTTGATTAAAGGGACTATTTAGACGCGTCACATTATTATATTAATTTTTTAATATCAATTTATGTTAAACGTTATTAATGTTAAATGTTCTTAATATTATATATTAATATTTCTATTAACATTTCAGTTTTTAAGTAAAGATGATTCCACTTCTTTTAATTTATTAAGAAGTATTAATATACATTATTATTGTTCATTTATGTTTCCTGATTTTTTAAGTTCCCAAATAAAAATCAGAAACATTATTAAATGACTTTTTGAATTCTTGTATTTATGAGGATAGTAAATTTTTGCCTCTTTAAATTCTCAAAATTATTTAAAAAAAATTATTGAAATTTTTAGAGAGACTTTTCATCTTCCCCTCACATAACTATAAATACCTCATTTGAGGTATGAAAATTTGCACCTCCCCCTCTCTTCTCTTCTTTCTCAAGCTGAGGCCTTTCCGCAGGTTTGTTCAGGTGGGTATCCCCTGTTCAGCTCTAGGGCCTCTCATTGAGTAGAAATTTCCTCCTCTTTCTTCGTCTCTTCCTATATAGAGGTCATGATGGGCACCATCCTTCGAGAGATCCGATAACAAAAAGAGATTTATATCCTGCTGCCTAGAATGACTTTGAGAGGGTGTCTAGCAAGGGAGCTATATCATATGATGTTGCATTCACCATTACTGGCTATGAAGGTTGGAAAGACTATAGTAGGAGGGTAGGTTGTTGTCAAGAGGGAGGTCAAAAGTTCAGTGATGAGTGGAAGTAGGGCATCGGGTATAAATCCGATGAAAGTCCAGCGACGGGTAAAATTTCGACGAAAGTTCCATAACGGGTAGAAGTCCAATGATGGGAGAAAGTGTAGTGATAGATATAATTTTGATGAAAGTCCAGTCCAACGATGGGAGGAAGCCCAGTATCGAGTGGAAGACCGGTGTCGCTTGAAGGCCAGACATAAGGCCAACGTCACTTGGACGTCGGGCGGAAAGCTAATGTCACCTATAAGTCGGGCGAAAGACCAGTCTCACTTGGAGGCCATGCAGAAAGCTAATGTCACTTGGAGGTCGGGCAGAAGACCGGCATCACTTGGAGGCCGGGTAGAAGGTCGACGTCACTCCAAAGTCAGGTGCAAGACTGACGTCACATGGAGGTCGGGAAGAAGGTCAACATCACTCCGAAGTCGGGTGCAAGACTGATGTCACATGGAGGCCGGGAAAAAGGCCGACGTCACTTGGCAGAAGATTGACGTCACTTGGAGGATGGGTAGAAGGTCGACGTCCCTCCGAAGTCGGGTGCAAGACCAGCATCACATGGTGGCTGGGCAGAAGGCCGATGTCACTTGGAGGTCGGGCAGAAGACCGACGACACTTGGAGGCCAGATAGAAGGCCGATATCACTTTGAAGTTGGGTGCAAGACTTGCATCACTTAGAGGCCGGACAGAAAGCTGACGTCACTTGGCAGAAGACAGGCGTCACTTGGAGACCGGGTAGAAGATCGATGTCACTTTGAAGTCTGGTGTAAGACCAGCGTCACATGGTGGCTGGGTAGAAGGCCGACGTCACTTGGAGGTCAGGCAGAAGACCGATGTAAAATGGAAGCCGGACAGAAGGCCGACGCACTTGGAGGTCGGGTGGAAGACCAGCATCACATGGTGGCCGGGTAGAAGGTTGACGTCACTTGGGGCCGGGCAAAAGACCAGCTTAACTTGGAGGCCGGGTAGAAGACCGGCGTCACTTGAAGGTTGTTTAAAAGTCTAGCGGTAGGAGAGCACTATTATTTCTTTCAACCTAGCTTCCAGTATAGATCTTCCCCTGGTCCTGGGCTAGGGCCCCTCTTTGTGTTGAAATAATTTTGAGGATAAATTATTGGGGGAGTTCTAAAGATGTGACAAAGTTTGACATTATCGTAAAGTTCTTTGTCAAATAATAGAGGTCAAAAGAACCATAGTCTGCGAGCGGCAAAGGCCAGGAAAGACTTTAATTTGGTGACATAGGTGGAAAAGATTATTTTCAAGTGATGAAGGATGAAAGGATCGTATTCAGGCTATGAAGATTTAAAGGACCGTAGTCGTCAAAGGTTGTAAAAATCATTATCTTGCGATAGAGGTCAGATGAACCATATTAATGGGAGTTGAATGGCCTGACAGAGTTGGTCAGGTGATGCACTGATTGTAGTAGCCTGAAAAAGGTCGAGAGAACCCACAAATGATGTATGACCCAGGATTGTATGTTAGAGCTCTGCTCGATAACATTAACCTATATTGAAGAGGTCTAGGAAATCCACCAAGGATGTATGACACTTCCATATTAGAGAACTACCCGATGACTTTAAATCGGGTGGAAGATGTCGAGAGAATCCACCAATGATGTATGACCTTTTCAAGGTTGTATGTCAGAGCCCTGCTCATTGGCGTTAATCTATATGGAAGAGATCAATAGAATCCACCAATGATGTATGACCTATCCAAGATTATATAGTAGAACACTGCTCAATGACATTAACCTATATGGAAGAGATCGAGAGAATCCACCAATGATGTATGACCTATCCGAGCTTATGTGTTAGAGCTATGCTCGATGACTCGAGAATCCACTGAGGATGTATGACCTATCCAAAGTTGTATGTCAGATCCTTTGCTTGATGATATTAACCTATGTGGAAGAGGTCAAGAGAATCCACTAAGGATGTATGACCTATCTGAGGTTGTACGTTATAGCCTTTGCTCGATAACGTTAACCTGTGTGGAAGAGGTCGAGAGAATCCACCCAGGATGTATGACCTATCTGAGGTTGTATGTTAGAGCTATGCTTGATGACGTTAACCTGTATGGAATATGTCGAATCGAATCCCCCTAGGATCGATTTTTCCTTGATCGGGAGGGGGAAAATGTCGCATGTATCCTGAATCAAATGTTAAGAATAGTCTATCTTAAGACCGTTACTGCCTTTTTGAGGTCAAGATTAAGACCTTACCCAAGGAGTAAAATTCTCGTAAGGGACTATATAAAGCTTATAGTTATTAGAAGCATCCTTGCATTTGTTAGGATTTTTTTGAAGTATCATCTTGATGAAAAAAAAACATCAGAGGATCTTTTTTATCACAGTTGTAGTCAAAGTTGCCCCCAGTCCGCATTTGATTCTTATGATATTGATGTAGTAATGAATGATGTCAGGAAGTTGATAAGGGTGATCTTTTGAGATTGGAGCAATAATTGCCTCCCAGTCGGGAATCACTTTCCCGCATACGGCACAAAACTGTTATGTCCTAGAATATTTACAGCGGTAGAGAAGTATATAGTTTAACATCTTAGCGTTGTATGAAAATCCAGCACACAAACAGTTAGAAAAGGTGGATGCATTAATCACAAGAGACACCATAATTTTTACGTGGAAATCCCTGAAAAGGCGAAAAAACCATGGGGCCTGGCCCAGTTTGAATGAATCCACTAGTCTTTGAAGTTGATTACAAATGAGGCCTTTCTTTGGGAGAAGGCCATGGTTTGAAGTAGCAAATATACATCATATAGAGTGTATTATATGATATGAGTTGGAAGAATCAGTGTTGATATGTTCATTTGGGCAGCTGGACCACCGGTGGCTAGCGATATAGGTCGAAAGGACAGTAATTGGATGGATCATAATAGGATGATAGTAGTCGAAAAGACTATATTTGGCAGGAGATTGGGGTCAGAAAGACCATTGTCTAGCAAGGGAGGTTGGAAGGACCATGGTAGGCAACGGAGGTCGAAAGGACCGTAGTTCTGGCAGAACTTCGGGTATCAGGTGGTGGTTCGGAAGCACTCCAGCATCTGGGTGGTGGTCTGGTAGTGGCACTTCAGAGTCAGGGAGTACTCTGGATTTGGATGGTGCTTCGATGTCTTTTGATTGTTTGATGGTGGTTTGACACAACTCCGTGTCCCTTGGTGTCCGATGGTGGTGCGATAGAATCCCGACGTCCCTTGGTAGTTTGGTGGTGCTGCGGTAGAACTCTGACGGTGGTGCGGTAGAACCCTGATGGTGGTGCAGTAGAACCCTGACGTCCCTTGGTGGTCCGGCGATGTTGCGGCAGAACTCCGACAGTGGTGCGGCAGAACTCCGGTGGTGGTCGAGGTGGAGCTAGATGGTTGGAGCTTTCTTCATTCTTTTCCTTCTTCTCTCTTGCCCCCCCCCCCCCCCCCAATCTTTTTCCAAGATAAATGGGGTTCTATTTATAGATTTTTTGTAGTGGCATGTCTTGTAAATAGGTAGAAGATCAGGGGCAGTTTGGGAGTACTTCGTATGGCCGGCCAATATTGATTCCTACAATCGATGGACAGTTGGTTGTCTTAATGATATATATATATATATATATATACCCTCCTTTAATAATATATTTTACTTTCATGAGCATAGATTGCATTTCATTGGGATCCGGATGGCATTCAGTATCCGCATAGAATAATTCATCCTCATTGAAGGCCCCATTTTGGCTCTTTGCTCAAGCAAGGATGTGCACTTGATTCAAATATTTGTAGCTTGAACAAGTAAATTTACTATATGTTTTGGCTGAATAATTTGGCATGATGGAGAGTGTATTTGCTTTAGTCTAGAAAGACAATTTCTTTGAAAATATTCCCTACTAAATTATTATTCATTAAGAATGATGAAGTTTAAAATTACTGACTAATGTGACATATAACATTATAAAATTATATCTGAAAGTGGATGAAGCTAATAATTTCATCATATATTTAATTTACTTATTTGTAGTTGGTGAAATATGATACTTAGTTGAAAGAAACACTGTTGTCCAAGATAGGAAGAAAGAAAAAAAAACGAGTTCTTAGTCCACTACTAAAAAATGGTTGTTTTCACAATACCTATAAATTTTAGATACAATATATATAACATTTAATTTATATAAGATAAATTATTTATATCCTTCATATTGTTTGGTTTTTATACCTTGAGGTTGATTTTAATTTCTTGTAAATGAGGAAAATATATTATTTTATTTTTAAATGAATGATTAAAATGTTAATATATTGGCATATATATTAGATTTCTCAATATTCTATCGTGAGTGTCAAAATTTATCCTGACCCGAAACTCCACCTGTACTTGACCTGAAAAATTTTGGGATCGAGTCAACCTAATTGTCATATGGGACAAGTTCGAGATTCCGACCCGTTTATAAAAAAGTAAAAAAAATTATTTGCTTGAATTTAATAGAGGTTAGTTAAACAAAAACAAACAATATCTCGCAATATATAAGTACCAAAAAAGATGAAGTTTTGAGTTTCAACTTAATATAGGTTAAGCTGAAGAAAAGTGGACACTATCTCACAATATATGGGTGGATCAATTGAAAATTGAAAATTAAAAATTGAAAATTTCTATAAAGTGATGGTGGATCTTTATTTATTAAGCATAATTCTCACATTAGGTTGGATCACATAAAATCAATTCTCATAAAGTGAGGTAAATCATTCACTACTCTTTTTTATTTGATTTAGAATGCTATATTGGCACGCTTAAATCATGGGGTTTGCTCTTCGATCAATGAATTGTTTTAATCTACACACATATAGCATATTTGCATGTTATTTCAATATGTTTTATATCATTTCAGCATTTTACATGACATCTTATATTATCTTGAAACAACATCATGGAAATCCATATTATAACATAAGTTCTTAAAATATCAGTCATAATATACACATCAACATGATATGTGATTTCCTTATACATGTCAAAATATTAAATAGACTAGTAACATGTAAAAAAGAAAATACTTGTATTAAATAGTTGCCTACGAATACTTAAGTGAAACCCTTGAATCCTCTCCTTCCTACACTTGCACATATTTCTTTAATTCATAAATGTCTCACTTGACAATAAAACATCATTTTTAAATACAATGTAATATTAATATACATAAATTGGAGCTAAATTTAGACTTTATTTTTTTAAAACTTAAATGTCAATTATGCACCATTTAGGATTCGTTTGGAATAGTTTTTTTATGCTTTTTAAAACAGCTTTTTAGTACAATAATTTTTAGTTTAAGATTTTTTTGCATTAAAAAGTCGCATCAGAAAGAAGTAAAAAATTT
Source organism: Dendrobium nobile (assembly GCA_022539455.1). Taxonomy (NCBI): domain Eukaryota; kingdom Viridiplantae; phylum Streptophyta; class Magnoliopsida; order Asparagales; family Orchidaceae; genus Dendrobium; species Dendrobium nobile. The sequence goes on along the minus strand of CM039735.1, from coordinate 88,843,742 downwards.
GGCTTCATTTGGGACAACTTTCATATTGCTTTATAAAGCAGCTTTTTATTACAATTTTTTTAAAAGAAAATTTTGCATTAAAAAGTTACTTTAGAAAACAGTAAGAAAGCTCTATTGTGATCAATTCCTCCTCTGCTGGAAATTGTTCTAATGTTGTGGCTATTTTAGATTGTGATCCTATTTTGATTCCAGCTGAGGAGGTGGTAGCGTCTGAGGGTGATTTACCTTTGTTTATGTCTCCTCAGGCGGATCCTGTTGTTGTCGGGCTCGAACATGTTGTCTAGACCTCTCATTTTTGTGCTAGTGACGTTGGTGGTGGTTTTAATTCTAAAATAGCTTTGTCTCGTGTGGGTACTGTGTATGCCCCATGTGTTTTGGCTAAGGCTGTTGCGCCTGCTGTGGTTGCTGAGCAATCTGCATCCTCTGTTTCTCCTGCTGTGTCGTCTGGAGAGTGCTTACCATTTCCCTTTATTTCTCCTATTTGGATTGCATCTGATTGTGGTGTGGCTGTTAATCGGGCTGTTTCTTCCTCTTCAGTTAATTTGGTTTTAGATAAGCCTGTGCAATTGGATTTAGCTTCTAATGATGGCGTTGAGGGTAATGATAATTTTTTTAATATCCCTATTTCTGTACTGTCTAATGCCAAAATGCAAGAATATGTGGCAAAGTCCCTTAAAAACTCGATTTTGTTTCAAACTGACTGGCTTAATTTATTTAGAGGATTACCTTTCTTCTCATTCTAGTGGAGAAGAAGGGGATTGTCTTGACTTTGAAAAAGATGTTGTAGGCCATTTTCCTGGTCGTGGTCGTGTTCGTGGTCGGTGCTGGGGGCCTCCACCCTGAGTCCCCTCTCGATGCTTTCTTTGATCCAGTTGGTGTTTTTGGGGTTTTTAATTTGTACCTTGTGATTGTTGTTTCTCGGGATGCTGACATGTTCATGTAGTTATTGTACTCTTTTATTTGAATAAATATATGTTTTTTGTTAAAAAAAAACAGTAAGAAAGCAGTCCCAAATAAAACTTTAATCTCTTCATATCTTCTAGAACTTAGTTTTAATCACATATTAAAATGGTTCTTTTCAAAATTAGATTGAATCTAAAAATCTTAAATTATAAAGCCAATCACTTAATATTCAATTGATTAAATCAAAATAATATTATCTAAAACCCAAAATTAGTTTTGTTATTCTTAAACTTCTTGATGAACTCCAACAACATACTTTTCATCATTCAAAATAAATAAATAAATAAAGCAAAAATTCTTGCAAGAAATTCACTTAATACCTTATATAATGAAATAACGATATATTTCTTTTTTATTACCTTATTTCCCTTAAAACCCTAACCTCATTAATCTTCTTCCTCTTTTCTCCTAAAATAAATTTATGTGATGTAAAATTACCCTTGCTCTCGATTTTTCCCTTTATTTTCTTTCTTACACATCTCTTAATTTGCATGTAAAGGTTTATGGAGAGTTTACACACCATGTTTAAATTTAACCATGATTGTACATCTTAAAATTAAAAAATTTCAATTCAAGCTAAGCTAATTCGGTTCAAGATAAATCATGCTGCTTCAAGCCAAGTTAACTCAATCTACTTAGTTTCATACTTGTAAGTCTATAAAAAGAACTCACCTCAAGTAGGTGACCCCATGATCCCAAACATCTATCATAGTGTGTGAGTAAAGTTCATTAGTCGACCCCAACAACTATCTATTTATGAATTTATACTTGATCACTACTAAAGAAGGGACAACTTTTCACTATTGATTTGTTTCTCAACTATCCCAAGCTAATGCCTTCAACAAGTCGGGCCCTCTGATTGTACTACACAACAATTATATTTTTAAAATTATTTTTTATATAAATACGTATGTAGCCAATTTTGTAAATAGGGGGTCGTGGGATGAGCTCTACTTATGTAATTTCATAAACTCAAATCTATTTTACTAAAATCTTAAATTTCTCTCTCTATAAATTTTTTTCTCACTTTTTTGTCATCTTTTTTACATAATATTCTCAACATAATTGGGTGCATTATTGCATTTTTCTTAAAAGGAGTTTTATGCAAATTCCCTCAACATTATTAAGAGTTTTTTACCATAAAGCACAAATGACAAGAAATTAGTCAAAAAGCTTCCCCTATACAACACAAAATTCTCAATCTTGCTGAAGCTAATAAAAAGATTTTAACAAAAAGCAAAAATAGACCTCCATCAGAATAGTAACAATGATCATTTTGCTAAAGAAAATCATTAGAACAAACTTCTCCATACACATAACTCACCTTAGCCTATTGGTTGAGAGCTTAGGCTTCCAACTAAGAGGTCTTGGGTTTGAGTCTATGTATGCGTTGTGTGTGTGAGTTTGCTTTCAATGACCTAAATGTCCAAAAAAAAAAAAAACTTCTCCATACTAATTACAAACAAAAACTGCAATGAAAAGAAAGTCCTTTGAAACCAAAAACTTACCACCTTCCTATAATTTAATCTTCAAGGTAATAACATAGAAAATGAGAAAAAATTTTATTTGCAGAAAATTTCACAGTTCTTTGGTTGCAAAAGAACATGAAAACAAAGTCTTTGAAGCAACAAATAAGGCACCAAATTTGTCAACATCCATCCATTTGCCACAGGACAACCACGACATTTTTTTTCATGTGCATATTAATATCTAGAAGGCCTCATGGTGAGGTATGCATCAGTCCCTTTCCCTGTGCGTGTGTGAGGAAGGTGAGATACATACATCAGCATATGGTTTATGTAATACCACTTTAAAGAAATGATATTATGCTCTGATCTGTTTAGAAAAAAATGCAACCAGCAATAGTAAAGATCTATATTAGTTTCAAGTGCATATTAATATCTATAAGTGTGTGTGGGTGCACATGTGTATGTATATAGAGAGAACGAGAGAGAGAGAGAGAGAGAGAGAGAGAGAGAGAGAGAGAGAGAGAGAGAGAGAGAGAGAGAGAGAGAGAGAGAGAGAGAGAGAGAGAGAGAGAGAGAGAGAGAGAGAGAGAGAGAGAGAGAGAGAGAGAGAGAGAGAGAGAGAGAGAGTTAAAACCACATATAGAAGTAAATAGTAAATGATGATGATGATGATTAATGGACAGTGGTATATTAAATAAACATCAAAAAATAATAACAAATCAGCTAGGCATCTATAATTATTACTATCAATATGTTAGGATGGTGATTATACTTTAAGCAAAAAGGAAACAAAAACTAGAAGAAGAAGAAAAAAAAAACATTAAGGGTAAATATAGCACACATAAGTTTATGTGGCTCGGTGAGATCCATCTATATCTATTATTGCACATAAAATAAACATTTCATTAAGCTTAATAAAATAATTTATATAAAGATATAGATAATAATAGAGATATTATTTTATTTTATTGCATGTAGGTGCTTGATTGTGTGAATCAAAGAAGAATCAAATTTAGATTAGATATGCCCATTTAACCCAACAATGTAAGAGGTCATTTGGGATCATTTTTAATTTTTATTATTTATTTTATTTATATTTATATTTTGATATGAAATAAAATATATTTAATATCTTAAATATATTTAACTTTTTAATTTTATTGAATATCAATTAAATTTATTTATTCGGTGGTGGTAACCATTAATGGGATAGTGATGGTGGCTAGCGAGGTGATGATGATGCAGATGGTCGTTGGTAGTGATGGTGGCAGAGATGGCCGACCAGTGGTTATAATTATTTTAAAAACTCTCAAAACACTTCAAACTCACTTGAAAGACCACCCTATATGGTATCACTCTAACTGAAATAAAAGTTTTTCAAGTATCATGAACCAAGAACACACTCAATCACATGGCATCATTATCTGAGTCACACGCTCTCAAGCTTTGCTCACTTCTGATAGTAACCAACCAAACCTCATAGGAGTTGCAAACATCTTGAATCACTCCACCCCAGCCAAACCATTGACTATGATACCACATGTTAGGGAATGGAACCCAAGAGAATCCAAGTTGGCCCAAATACACTAATGTTCAATATTCTAATTTCCCTTAACAACTTTCAAGGCCTTTTGGCCTTTATATTTCATATTACCATAAGTTTTATTAAGAAGCTCAGGCTATGACTATTGACCTCATTTTTATATGAGGTCACTAGGATCCTAGAATTAATCCAGATTCAAATCAATCCTAACTTGTGATTAATTCAAACTCATGCCAATTCATATCTCAATCTACCTAGACTTCAATCAAATCCAGAATTCAAACCCTCCAGATCAATCTAGATCTTAGGATCTATCCTGACCCTAGATCAATCAAGACCTTAGGATTTATTTAGACCTTAGACCTATCTATATCCTAGATCAATCTAGGCCTTAGATCAATCCTGATTCAATTCAATCTATATCTCAAATCCATTGAGATATCAAACCCATTCAATCAAATCAATCAAAAGTTTCAATCATCTAATCTTCAATCAATGGCCTGCATTCATTCATCAATAATCCTATAAATCTCTACAATCAATCATATGTCCAGTGTTCAATCAACTTATATCTCATACATTCATGTACTGCAGTCATATACTCTAGTGCATGGCCTCCTATAACTCATACATACCCTGACCTCAATCAAGATCCAAGTCCACTTCACTAAGAACCCCAGTTTTCTATCTTGTGTACTGTACTAAGCCTTAAATCTAAATCAAAGTTTAAATCAAACACTCAATCTACAATCAAATTCAAATGTTTCAACCATCCTCCAGTCACTGCCCTGCACTCAATCAATCAATGATCTTGCAAATCTAAACATATATCAATAACCCTTAAATCCATCATCAAAAGGATTCTAAACCCAGCAAGCTTCTTTAAATATTTCTCTTAGTGAAATGGACTTAACTAGTCATCATATATCCAATAATATCAACCATTTTGATCTCATATAATGATTCTAATTTATGTTCTAAATCTACCCAAACATTTCTCAACTCAACCTTTAATGACTTTGACTTGGTCAAGTCATAATATTTGGTCAAACCTCTCTATATATACAATCCTACTCATGCAAATTGATCTGCCCCTTGAATCCTCCTATGAATCACCTCAAAGACACTCAAACCCCCTCCTATAACTCAACCTTGACTAAGGTTTACTGGTCAAACCAGTCAACTCAAGGTTCAAAACCATTACTTGGTCAAACTCCCCTCTCCCATTTAGTTTCCCCTATACTAGCTCATTCACACATACCTAAATGACTCTACACTACACCTAGACTCCATCCCAGTTGATTTAACCCTTGTTGACCAGTCAAAAGGTCAATAAGAGTTTAAATGAACCCTACCCGGTCAAACCCTTTAACCCGATCTTGTTGGCTGAACCCATGCCCATCCAGCCATTTGGAGAGACTCTAGAACTCACCTAGATGCCAACTCAGCCACCTATGACCCCTTTGACCGGTCAAATGGTCAATGAGAGCTCAAATAAGCTCTAAAGGTCAATTTCAATCAACCCAACTCCCTAGACTAAACCAGGCCCTTCCAGGCCATAGGATCCATTCCAGAAGCTTCTCTGGACTCAACCAAACCTAGCAAGACCTCTTAGTGCGTCTCCAGCTCAGCTCTAATGGCTCATGGTCCCCCATGCATGTGGGAAGGACAACCCATCCTTGCCACCTGAGCTGCTCGTTCCCTGGAACTCTAAAGGCCAGGGACAGGTGTCCAGCATCCTCCCAGCCCTTCGTTTTGGCTCTAAGCTGTTAAATAGGGCAAGAGGAACAGATTCACTCATTGGGACCTATTTTTCTCATTTCAGTGCATCTCCATATCTTTGAGGAATTCGTTTTGATTTCCCTGAGCTCTCCCTTCATTTCTCCATCATTTCCTAGCGTCTGAAGCTTGCTGGAGACAAGATCAACAATGATCTGAGCCTTAGTCTACCTCCAATTCCTTGAACTCTCGCTCCAGTGATCCTCCAAGCTCAAGGTCATTAAGGAAATTAAACGGTTACAGTCCAAAAATTCAACCGTCCTTAAATTATCCAAATCCGTCGATTATATTGCGGTAAATCCTATACTTTAGGTTCTTATCTATGTTTCTAAATAGACATCTATATAGGACATTTTAAATCATAAAAATTATTCCCCATTCTTTTCCTCATCTACTGTCATCTAGATCTCGCTTATCATGCCATTTAATGGATTATACAATGAATTTAAAACAAAACCTAAAACTAGGGTTTACGCTGGTCGGGCGAAGAAGATGAAATCTCGATCGTTTATTTTGCCTATTTGATTTCAACGGCCAAGATTTGGTTGTCCTTGCACTCCGTGCGATTACCGGACCCGTTGGATGAATGGATTTATTTGGCTCGATCTCGTTCATTCATTCCAAACAGCGAGATTAAATGGTGACCGTCCGATCCCTTAATTGAAATCAAACCACAGGATTCAATTCCGTCCGTCAGATTAAAACCGCGGGATCGAACAACTTTTTCACCTTGCTGACTCATTTAAGTGGACTGTCCCATTTGACCGCCGCCTTCCACCTGGCCCAATCACTCGCCGACATGTGTAAATCCTGACTTAAAGATTTATTTTAATTATATTTAATGTCAGAAATTTAAAAAATCATATAAAATAAATTATTCAACCATTTTTTATATGTAACCACTTGTATTTCTCGGAAATAAATTTCCTATTTTCTAAAAATAAAATCAAACTTTAATTTTCATTATTTTAAAATATTTTTTTTACCTTAAGTATGTTTTAAATTTTCTTAATTATATTTTAATTAAATGTTTATTTATATTTAGATCTAAATGGCATGATCTAGCTTTAAATGGCATGGTGAAGAGATTTATATGCATCTTGAGTGTCTTTGTATGAAATTATTTTGAATTTCATTAAATTCCTATTTGAATCCTCTTTTAAATAGGTTATCACTTAACCTAAACATTTTAAAAGAAAATTCATTACTAATTGAATGATTTTCCAATGATTACATGCATACACTCTGAGATATCAGTAAGTAATTATATTCAAGTGCATTTAAACTTCATTGAGTATTTAGAGGGCATTTATTCTAATCACTTTTTTCTAATTCTTCTTGATTGTCCTCTAAATCCTCAATGATTTAATTTCAAATAAACTTTAATGTGCTATGTTGTATCTTTCATTCATCATAGTACCATTGAGTTAAGCCAAAGATATGATTGCTTATTGAATGAATTTTCAAGTATAATCAAGGCATGTTTTAGATATAATCTTAAAATTCACCAATTCATCATTCTTCATAGTTTTAGTACATTTGTTTCATGGTTTTTATGCTTTGGTGTGTTTATAATAAGTGTTCAACGGGTTAGTGAACATGATTTTTAATCCCATAACCTAGTGATACTAAGGACAACAACTAAGGTGTGTCTTAGCTAACATAGTCAATCTAGGGTGAACTACACACATCCATTTTGGATGAAACATAAAACTTAGAAAACTAGTGTCATCTACCCAATGATCTAATTCACCTTGATTTTACATTAAACAACCTTCAAACAACTAGTAGATTTAAGTCACCCTTCATTAAGGGTCTTAATTTTTAATAAATTCAAATAAATCAAATAAAATGCATAAAAATCTAAAATAAACTTTATTCAATTTCAATCAACTCTAAAGCTATTCTACAATCATTTAAAATCAAAACTAAAATCTAAAATTCATTAAATAATAATTAACCATTAATCAACACTTAATTAACCCTTAATTAAATCTTAATTAAATAATCATAATAATTTAAATAAAATCTTTAAAAAATCAAATTAATTCTAATGAACCCTAAACTAAGTAAATAATAAATTAAAAATCAATTTTGAACATAAATCCAATTTAAACTCTAATTAACTTCCTAAATACCTTAATTAAATATTAACTAAATAAATGCTTGAAAGTTCATATAAAATTCCAATAAATATTAAAAATATAAAATAAATTCATTTAAAAATAAAATAAAATTAGAAACATACTAATTTTAATTTTAAATAATTTTCTAATTAAAATTCATTAATAATTCATTATTTAAACAATTTCATTAATAACTAACTAAATATAATAAATAATTCCAAAATTTAATAAAAATTCTAATAAAATCAAATAAAAATAAAAAAAAAATAAATTTAATTAAAATAAAAATTATAAATAATTTTAATTATTAATCCATTAATAATTCATTAAATAATCCATCTCCTTTTAATAGTTAATTAAATAACATTAGTAAATCCTAAAATTGTTTAAAATTCGTTTTAATTCAAATAAAATTTAGAGATTAATCTACCTAATTTGAATAAAATTTTGTAATAATTTTACAATTTAAATCCTTTAATAAATCACTTTTCTTTAATAAAATTCATTAAAAATTTAATAAATGATTAAAAAATTCTAAATATAACAATAAAAATCCACAATAATTTAAATTAAATTCTAATTCATTTAATCTAAATTAGTTTGATAATTTGATTGATAAGATTTATCTTAATCAATCAAATTTGATTATTAATTTAGATTTAATGAATTAAGTTCTTTCATTCCTAAAGCTTGATTCCTTTTGTAGGGCTTTATGCATTTTGATTTTAAAATACCCTTAATACATCTAAATAACCAAAAAATATCCTATGTATTGCGCACGACTCCTTTTAGGAAGGCACTAATGCATTTGAGTATGGAGATCTTCAAATAAATATCATAATACACGGACCTTATGTAACATACACGACTCCTTAGGGAAGGTATGTTACATTGCATTTGTAAGGTCCCTTTTCTCTCTTTCTAATAAAATTTTGAGGACTCTCAAATGTACGCTTGTCTTCTTTATAAGATGAGTGTTCATTTTGAAAGTCCCAGAACTTATAAATTAATAACTTCATGCACTTAGGGAGTTATCAATCTATAAGTTCTTTAAAATTAAAATAATAACTTTGACATTTAAAATTGGAATAATTTAAAATTTAAATATATATCACTTACTTTAATTAAATTTCCTTTTAGCCTTTAATAATAAACTTTAATAATACATGCAATCTAAACATAAATTCTAATAGGACCTATCCAAGCCACACAACCTCTTTCACACACTTAGATGTTTGCTAGGACAACCAACTTTAGCCTAGGCTAGGCTGGTGGTTTGTTTTGGTTTATTTGTTGGTTTCTTGCTTAGAGGTCACCCATGTATATCTGCTTACTTTTTTGTAAATCATAGCATGCATATTTATTTTCTTTTAATGCACCAAAGCGTAGAGTGAATAAGTGAGGGTCGTATACCTTACTTTTTATGTCTTTACTTTCCTGTATTTTTAACCGTTCACAATGCACTCATCGTATGCATAACTATATAACTACTTTTACTTACCTGCTTTTATATTTCTTTTAAATAAAATGTTCTTAGGATCTGATGTACTTATAAAGAGAATTATAAAGTTTAATTTCCTAGATTTTTGTATATAGATTGAGTTGTACAGTGTCTTGAGTCTGTAAAAGAACCAAAGATGATTGCTTATATACATACAAGTGAGGCTCCAAAAAGTAATATCCTCTCTCAAGGGGATGTACCTTTTTGGAATTCCACAGAAGATCCGGAGCCTGAAGACCTTAAGCAGTCATATTTGGTTATACTCTCTTATAGGTTTAGAACCCAGGTTTGTTGTCGGTGGGCCTGGCTACCTTTACTTTACTGCAGACCCTGGGGTATAACATGTAAATTTTATATTAATAAAATCACCTCTTATATATATATATACAACTGTTCATGCATCATTAGTATTCGAGTAAATTTTTAGTTTTCGTAAGCATATCTCATTGCATTTTATTTAAATTCTTTAACCATTCCTTGATTCCTAGAATAGAGCTATCTCAAATCTTGTATTCATTGGTGAATTGTTGTGATTAGGATTGTTAGCTGGCAACCCAATCTAGGCTGGTGGTAAGTCCAGATTGTATACACTTTTCTCTTTGCACATTTCTTCTTCTAACTAAATCTAAGCTTCCAAATCTAGTGTTGAAGTCTATAATCTAAAGCCTGATAATGAAAATTTAAATTAGCTCAGATTTTAATTAAATTTGTATATAATTTTGAAATTAATTAGTCTTCATTTAAATTGAGAGTATTCTCTTAGAAGTTGTAATTAATTATAGGGGCTTGCCCCTATAGGAAGTCTTGATCCCAGAATAATCTAAACCCTTTCTTAGTTTCCTTTTTACGATAGGCGAAAAATCTGTGAACATAGATTTGCCTTATCCATATTTTAAATTCAATTTCATAATCAAAAGATATAAGGATATTCGATTTGCTTCATAGTGAATTGAATATCAACTATATTTGATTATGGAAATGAATCTATGATTCATTAATCTAATTGGGATGATAGGATAATATGCTTGTCATCCTTCAGGATGATTTGTATATTCCATATGATGCACCCGATTAGAAGAATGAATTATAGTCTACATTCTTTAAAATTGATATAAGGACATCAGTCTACCCTTCGGGGTGGTATAATGTCTAACTATGTAGCTTTAATTGAAAGAAAATATTCAAATACAAATAAAGCAAATCGTGTGAGAACTAAAAAGCAATTTTTAAAAAATAAAGAAAAAAATATCTCACAATGACATTTACCTTGGTGGTGTTCAGCAATAAGTAAAACCATCATAAAGAATACTTAAAAAACTTTAAGTAAAATATAAATAAAAACACTCCAGAATGAATAGGTGATAAAAGATTAGATAAGTAGATGGTAATTACTTTATAATAAGATATTAGTTACAAAGAAAATACTTATGAATTGGAATTAAAAAAATAGATCGTTATTTCTTGATCTTTCTATTATTTCTGTCTCTATTCCTAAAATTTCACTTATCATCACAATCCAACATAATATCCTGGTCAAAACATATATTGAATAAGCACATTTTGCAACATCATAGTCGGAGGAATCCACTTACAAAATGCAACCATGAAGCAAAGAATGTAAGGTAAAGCTTACAATTCAGTCCTTGAATATAGACTTGAAAACCAAGATAAGCACAAGGGACAAGTTTGAATAAATAACTCTATAGCAATTGTACAATGAAATACTAAAAGAAAAGGCAAAAACATAATTATTGTTCAATTACTGTCAAAACATCCATTGATCAAGTAATGCATTTAAGAAAAATTATCAAGAAAATATGTTATATCGTATTGGAACAGACATCATAAGGCAAAAAGGTTTTGAATTGTGTAACACATTTTGATCTGTATGATTGTGAAAATCTTTGGTTTCAATCATGTAAATAACCCTTTGGTTATTGAATAAAAGTTTATTTTGATGCATAATGGATTCAATTCTTTCATCTTGGATTCAATTCTATCATATGACTCTTCTTAGTTCCTCTTCTTCTGCATATCCATTGATTTCTTCCCTCATGTAACAATTGTCAACACTCGTTCTTTTCCTACTTTTCTTCTGTGTTACAATGATCAGTTACATGATGAGTTACCACCACCTCTAAACAAAATCTACCTAACTATTGCAAGAATCATAAAGAACACAATGAACTAAATGACAAATAACAAGTTATTGTTGATCTAAAGCAGAAAACTCAAATGCCATAAATTCATATTAATATTTATATCATAGAAGCCAAGGAATAACTCTAATTTTTATAAAATAACCATACCATCTACAGATAATACATGTCCTAAAATTTAGATAAATTTGGTACCTAAGAATAATGAAGCCTTCCAACACTAAGAGTCACAAATGTGCATTAATTTCTAAGAATGACATTTGATAACTTGGACTTTGTTTGGAATGGCTTTCTTACTACTTTATGAAGCGACATTTTACAAAGATGCTTCAGAATGAAGAAAGCCATCCCAAACAAAATCTTAATCTATTATTATAATAAACAAAATCTTAATCTATTATTATAATTTAGGATTAAGATAATACCATATGTTATGGAACTTTCAAAAATTTTGGGATTAATTCTTAAGCATAGAATCAACCATAATTTGGGGAATCTTTAGTAAACTTTCTTCATTTGTGTACTTCAAATATATGTCATTGAGATTTCAAAGTGAATTAGATGTTAAATTCTCAAAAAAATAACTCATAGAATTATTATCAATCAATTACATATAGAAAATATAATATATAAATTTCATCTCAACTATATATACCCATAGATAAACCTAAAATTAGTTTAATTTAGAGTTCTATTTTTTATAACATTAAGGGAAATTTGTCTCAAACTTAACTACAATTATAAGATACTCTCAACTAAAGTCTCATAATTATCATCGTCACCAAAAATTTGATGGTCGCATATCCATCATTGGCAAAAAAAATGAGGAGAAATCAAAGGCAGAGAAAAAGAAGATCATAAAGAAAAGAAGGAACATATTACATAGTCGGGCACCATAAAGTATCTCCTTAGAGTGCTTTCTTATGATGAATCTCCTCTAAAAACTTAAGGGAGAATATTTCTTCATTTTTGGAATACGCTCTCACACCTCACCGTTATCTATAGAAGAGGAGCTCAAATTTTTTGACTTCTCACTCCATAAAAAAGTATTAGACACTTATTTATGGACGTTATTCCAAAACCCCTGATCACTTCACTAGCCATATCTCCAACCTCTCCAACTCAGTACATGACTCAGTGGAGTAGAAGATTGAGAAATGTGATTCTCTATCAAATTATCATATTGTTTAATAAACTTAAAGGTGAAATGTAACAAACTTATAGATATGAAGCATATGACTAGCTGATAGATAAATTTGTTATACAGGTTAAAGAATCATGATTGGTAAGAAATTCATCTCCACATCTTAAATTTCTAACCCCAAAGGCCATATGAAAATTGTAAAAGCCTCTTTTATTCCAAAAAAAAAATTAATAATAATAACTTATTTGCGAAGGTTGGAGCTTCTTCAACCACGAACACAAAGTTAACGTCAAACTCATGAGAAACTTCATTACTCCAGAACCTTTGTGATATGGAATGAGGTCCTTATTTACCATAAAATGGGTATTTGGGCTTAAATTTTATTTGAGGTGGTAGTCATCTACCCTTCTATTTTTTGAGCTTCAAGTATAACTCAAGAATGTATTTTCTTACCAAGATTAGCCAAATGAATCTATTTATTTATTGAATGTGCAATACATAGAAAATAAATTGTACTTATTTAAAACAACATGCATATGAAGATCTACAATACACGATACTCAAAATAAACAAAATTTATAATAACGTATGATCATTGATTTAAAACGAAGGGAAAAAGAAAGCATTACTTAATAAAATCGATAACACAATTAGTAATATCCTGAATTGCACATAACATATATTTACTGAAAGGACTCTCCATTTTTTAAAGTGTCATCACCTTTAAAGTGAAATTGGCTTAATTATTATACAAATGATTTGCTCCCTAGTTTCATGATCTGGCTCTCCATATCCATCTCCATATTGGTAGAAAAATTGTGTTACCCGTGGTATATCAACTAAAACTTTTCTAAAAGACTCCACATAGTTTGAAGATATAGCGTGTTCTTTATTCAATTTCTTCCAATAATTTCTTATCAAACATCTAATATAATCTCGAGCAGCTGTTTCTGAAACATTTTTCTCTTTCACATAACATTGAATTGATTTTGGAACATCTCCTCTTTGGATCTCTGCCTGTAATAAAAATATGAGTAGCATTCCATTATATATATACAATTTAAATAAAAAGAAAAAAACATCAACACTATACATTTATTAAGAAATAAATGCTTGCACTTACCGTGTATGTTCCCAAATCATTATAAAGTCGACCAAGCATGCTTGAATAACGAACAATAGGTGGATAGAACTCTAAGCTTTTAATAGCTTCGAAAGTCAAATCATCACTTAGGCAATATGTTGTAATTAGTGTACAAATTCCAGATATGGTAACCCAAGCATTGTTCAAGTACTCATCCAATGTAGAAGTGTATCCACTATGATACCACATTGCTTCAATGAAAAATGCTTTGCATAAATCGGCCCACTAATTACAATCATAACTTATTTTGGTTAGAAACGTTATCCTAAATAGTTCATCTTAGCAAATTAAAATATTTTGTTACTAATTTGTAGCTTATATATCACAATTTTATGTCTAAAAAATGGAATCTGAAGAAGAAGCTTGAATACATTCTTTAAAACTTAAAATACATGCTAATTGAAATAATTGTTATATTGCCATTCGTTTTAGGCATGGAAGAATGTCCAACTCTTTTTCCTTTGAAAATGAGGAGGCAATATCATTCATTGTATTAAAAAGTGCTGTCAAACATTTCTTCAAGTAATCTGGAAGTTGTTGCACTGCAGTTATATTCCATCTGAGAGTTCCAAGTTTATTTTACAATATGTTAGTTGAGGATTATTTAAGTGAATATATTTGATTACATTTAGTGGTCATTTTGTTACTATTGTTTATCATTTTTTTAATAATAATAGATAATTAAAACTACTTTATGCATATCAAATGATGTATTGCTCTTCCTTACTCTTCAATAGAATTTGTAAATAGCTTTAATTCTTCCAAGGTACCATAGATATCATAAATATCATCAATTGTTGTTATGAGACAATTAATTTTGGTCAATGCTTTTCTGCTTCTCCATAGTTCAGGCTGAAATGTATAGCCTACGATCGATAAATAGTTCTCCACCAATCTATCTCTTGCAAAATTAAGCTCACCACGAACAACATTGAGATTTTTCCACCACCTAAGGATTAAATGGAGAGGTATCAATATTTCTTAAAATAATTTTAAGGAGATTGCACACATATACATAAATGAGAAACACAAATTACCTGGACAATTCCTGAAGCTCTATCTTGTAGATACTCTGCACCATACTGAAATCAAGTTTAGCAAACTCAAGCAATGTGGGATTAAAATTCTTTTGTTTCCCATATGCATCAATAAACCTTCTAGTATGTAACCTTGACATTCTCCCATGCAAGGGTAGCTCCAAGGCATGTTCTATTTGTTCAACAAGTTGTGAACTTAGTAAGGATTTATCATGGTATTTTAAATGCTTCATTGCAAATTTTCCTGCCTCATCCAATTCATCCTCTCCTTCCATGGCAAGGAAGGAAGCCTCATACAAGTTAAGCATTCCTTTGACATCTAATTGCTTTTTGTGCTTAAAAATTTCTTCCACTTTTTTAAAACAGCTTATCGAATCATCAAGTCTGCCAATTTAAAGAACATTTTAGGCATACTTGTTACTAATATGACATAGAATTGATATAGTATTCGAAGTTAATTCGAAGACTTTAATTTTTTAGTATTTATTTCATATATTGAGAAAACATCTAGATGTAAGCCAAATTTCTAAATAAACTTTTGGATAGCAAACAAATAGATAAAATAAATTACAACAAAATAAGAAATATTATTATCATCAATAGCATCTAAATAAGATAAAATAGAAACTAACTCAAAATATTGCATGTTTCTATAACAATCTTAATAAATGTGTTACATATAGGCAATCTATTAATTAGATTAACATTAATATAATTATCAATATTTTGAACACAAACTATTCACAAATATTTCTTTACTTGAAAGTAAAACACGAGGTCAATTATAGGTAAGTAGGAAATATTTCAATATATAGATAAGGGAGGAATAAGGATAAAATCCCATACAAATTTTAGTTTCAAGAAAATGATAGAATAGATGTGAATATGTTACTTCTATTATATCCTGAGAACAAAAGAGCTATCACTTAAGCCAAACTCTTAGGTTACACTTACATTAAATTAATAACCTTTAAATGAAAAATTGACATCCATATATTTGTTATTGCATACCTTAGTATTGAAGCATTATGGATATCATGTTCTCTAACAAGCCTAAAGAGCAAGGTAAAATCATGAAGGTTGTTATTCTCTATCAAATTGTTGATATTTTTCATCGATGAACTAATAGAACTCAATAAATTATTGATCTCTGCATCAAAATGATAACCAAGTCCTAGCTGACTTAAGGTATCCACAAGTTCAAGTTGTTCGGTAAGACTATGCTGCTGGTTGATCAAAAATCTTACTTCCTCCATTAATTTCTCCCTTTGGTATATATACTTTTCCTCCTACATATTTAGAGATTATTCAACAACTCATATTATATTATACTCATTCAACAAATAAGTAATATTATTTCTATAGGATTAAATATGTATTTTAAAAAATAACTATTATAATTACTTTGACATTAAAGTTATAAGTTCAATTGTATGCCATTACAACTTAAGAACATACATTTAAAGTTTGTGTTTGGATGCTTATAATGTTGATAATAAGTCAATTGAGCTATTTTTTAGCCAAAGCAAATTGGCTTTTTGACTCAAATTAGAAGAAAAGATGTTTAAGTTACAAGGAAAATTATCACTCCTAAATGTTTGAAATTTGATTGAAAGAAAATAAATAAAGTAGTAAAAAAGTAAATTATTTAACCTTCAATCCTTAATCCAAACAAACAAAACTGTTAGTTTTGTTCTCCAACTACTAGCATGACCCAAGTACTAATTATATATCGAGATCATAGCCTTCTTATTTATGTAAAATAATTTATGATTGAATAACATAGATTAACCAAAGATGAAAAAAATGATTAAAATGGTATATTTGATTAAACAAAATCTTAAATAGAATAAAAATTTGTTTATGCATATCATTTTATAAACACTATTAATACTAATTGAAATATCTCTAAGGCGTCGTTTGGGACAAGTTTTGACGACTGTCATTTTGCTACTTTCAAGAAATTTTTGCAACAAAAAAATTTATTTAGAAAGTAGTAAAAAAATTGGCCCAAACACAACTCAATTATGGATATAATAGAAAATGTTCTTAACAACTACTCAAAGTAATTTTGAAGACAACTAAGCCATCACCATGAACTCAATTGGCAGAGATTGTATGTAGCTATCATCCCAAATAGTTGGCTTATAATTTGCAGTTCTATGAGCAAGAGAAGGAGATGTTGCACTAGTAGTTGAGAGGCAGCGTATGTGATGAAAATTTATTCTTCTAGCAGGAGAAGATGTTGCAGTAGCAGTTGAGAGGGCGCGTATGGGATGAAAATTTATCATTATTCGCTGAAGAACATGAAGCGATGGTGAGGAAGAGGAGCTCAAGAGTGGCCGCTTCTTGCTAAAAGGAAACAAAAAAGGGGGAAGGTGCATAGCCATATTAATATGCTTTAAATCAACTAATGAAGTATGCACTTGATAAAAAATGGAGGCCTTTATACCTATTTATATATAGAAATAAATTACTAATAACACATGTAAAAATTAAAATAACGCAACGTAAGTTCTTACAAATAAAATAATGACAACTACTATGAGTATATAGAGAAGTACAACAACAATAAGTTTTTATCTCACTATCTGGGTTCAGCTACATTAATCTTTATATACTTTCATAAAAGATGATGATATTTTTCATATTGAGCGGTGTCATTGATTCAGCGTCTGCAATAAACAAAAATTTATAAGTTGCTTATAGCTTAAAATCTAAAAAAGCGTAAATGTCAAATCTTTTTTTTTTTTTTTACTTAGCTTAAACTTTATATGAGATCCTTTCCTTTTCACTAGTGCTGAAGAAGAAAGAATCAAAGCAATAAGAAAGAACAAAACAATAGGGACCACAACATTGTGAAGAAAACAAATATCATTTAATATTGTACCTCACTAAACCCCAAAATCTTCCAATGGTATATCACATGGAACTTTTTTTTTTTTGTTTGGCAACGTCGAGGTGATATTGATAGTTTTTCCAGTCATAATTTAATATATTTACTATTTTTTTCGTGAAATTTTTTTTTTTGAATATAAAATTAGAAGAAAAATCTTACACGATGCCACTGAGCACAATATAATTGGCCTACTGGAAGATGCTGCCTGTCCTCATAATTCTTTGATTTTTTGGAGTTATTTTATTATAAATATTTTGGGCATTTCCCCTATTTCCAATGTTTTGACGACTTAATCTCTCTTCATCTCAGATCTCCATCCTTTCATCCAAACATTACCTGGTAGAAAAGAATGATTTCTATGAAAACACATATGTGGCTCCATCGAAGGATAAGGTCAACCAGAGATTCAAGGATTATTTGTTTTAAAATTTGGATTTTTAATATTATTTAAATTTTATAGTTGTTGTGAGTCAGAATATTCACGGCAATAGAGAAAAAGAGAGTTCAATGTCTTAATTTTATACATATATCTAGTACACACATATAACTAGAGAGAAGTGTAAGAATCATACAAGATATCATATCTTTCATTTGAAAATCCACAAAAGTAGAAAACCAGGAGGCCTTAACAAGTTAAAATGATTAATTCTACTTGTATTTATATTTGATTACAAGTGAAATGCTTCCTCAAGACGAGGCATTGATATCATGCAAAAAATATATTATGTGGTTGAAATGGAATCCAGCATAAATCCAAGTGTTGGAATTGTGAGTCAAAGTTGATGTTGGTGGCGTGCGTTGATCCTGTAAGTGATAGCATGTGTTGGCATTATTAGTGATGGAATATGATGAAGCCAATAGGTGTTGGAGTAGCTAGTGATAATAGCCAAAATATTATCGGTCGGAGGACTAAACTCGACGGATAATGGAGGTCAAAGTTCCATAGTTGACAGGTGACGATTATAGTAATAGTAGTCATACGAGGGTTGTTATAAGGTTCGTAGATAGGTGATGGTGGTTGGAAGTCGTAGTCAGACAACGGTGGTTGGAAGGTCATAGTCGGACAATGATGGTAGAAAAGTCGTAGTCAGGCAATGGTGATCGAAGGACCGTAGTTGGGTAAAAAAAGCCTTAGGATTATAGCCGGGGCCAGGAAACAAGCGATGGAGGATAATAGTCGGTGGGAGATGGAGGTTGGAAGGATAGTAGTCAACCAACGATGATTAGAGGGCCGTAGTTGGATTATAGTGGTTTGAAGACCATGTTGATGAAGATGAGGAGTGAAAATCACAATGATGAAACAAGCAAGAAAGTATAAGCAGGGAAAAGTAAAGGACACTAGGATTCAGTGTGAAAAAATTCAAAATATGGAAAAAAACCATGGATCCACACTGCACCAAAAAATCCACTATAAAAATTAGGATAAATAAGTACATATCTCTCTTTTCTTTCACTCTCTCCTTCTCTTGTCACATGCACTATTCTCAATGTCTACACACTAAAAATATAAGAGAAAGTCAAGTAAAATAACCCCAAGGGATGAACCCTTCAGAAAAAATAAGAAAGAAAATCATACAATCAGTCTCGTAAGTGTTGTGGCGCCGATTTGGGCATTGTGGTGCTCAAACATCTATATTACACTGCTTTAGTGCCATATTTATACCATTGCCCATTGCGGCGCTCTGTTCTCTATCGTTCAGCTCTGGGGAGCTCGAGAACACAATGCTGGGGCACTTGAGTACGTAGCGTCGAGGTGCTTAGGTACACACTGCCGACGAGTTGTACTAAATTTTGGGGGCAAAGCACCCAAATCCAAGTAGGGTGTAAACCCCCCTCACCCCTCAATGAATATGACAAGATTTGAGGTTCAAGACAACATAATAATTAGATTGATTAACACATTCATATTCCACACATTGCAATCTCTCACTTAGAACTAATTGCAATCAACCCTTCTTTCGATCTATAACACCAATCATAGTACCGGTAGTGTGTCTCACTTATGCTTTCATCCTTTATGAAGACTAACTGAAGCTACAAATTGCTTCATTTTATCAACTGTACCCATCTTTGTCAGCATGTCTGCATAATTCTTGGTCGTGTGTATCTTCCCCAAATATAACTAACCATCTTCCAAAAGTGACCTTATGAAATAATATCGAAACTGGATGTATTTCATCCTAGCATGGAATGCATTACTCTTTTCTAGATGTATAGTACTCATATACCCGGAGCCACCATTTGTCCCACCGGTGCTGCTTTTTCATTTAAAATGATTTAAAATCATTTTAAATCTTTTTTAAATCCAAAAAATCATAGATAAATATTAAAAATTATTTTAAATATAAAAAATATATTTTATATAATAAAATTGTCATAAAATTAATTATTATATTTTAAAATCAATATCAATATAAAATATTACTTTTATCTTAAATTATTTAAATATTAAATATTAAGTATTTTATAATTAATATTTATTTAAATAAGATTAAATATTTTGAGATATTCAAGTATTATATCCTAAATTTTAAGATATTTCAAAATTCCAGGAATAATATTAGAATAATTAATTTGAAATTAATATTAATTTAATATATTTTATCTAATTATTTTAACTTAAGTTTTGATTAATAATTAATATCATTTAACTTAAAATATTCGATTAACCCATCTAAAAGTTAAAACTTATTTCAACTTATTTTAAATTATTAAATTATATATATATATATATATATATATATATATATATATATATATATATATATATATATATATATATATATATATATATATATATATACTTTAATTTGAAATCAATTTAATTTAAGCTATATTTATTTCAAATATTTAATAATATTTAATTTAAATTTTATTTAAATATTCTTGAAAAATTAAAATCCAAATTTTTTTTAAGTAAGTTAAAATTTAGAAATGTTTAAGATTATATTCAATTTGATTTAATAATTATTTTAATTATCAATTAATTTAAATATATTAATTAACCTAAAACTTTAAAAATTTAAAATAAATTCATTTTAAATCATAAAAATATAAATAATTTATCAAATTTTTCAAAAAATTAAGAATTTTAATTTAAAACTATTTTCAAAGTTTAAAACTCAATTTATTTTGATTAACTTTAATTATTTTAATATCCTTAATATTTAATTAATATTAATTAAATATTATATTAAATATTTTGAAAATTAAAATTTTATTTTTAAATTTCTTTAAGAGTCCAGTGGGTCTCTCAACCCCTCAAAATTTATTTTAATAATATTTTTAATTATTTTATTTTAAAATATGTGTTTGTATATGTATGTATCTATATGCATATATATTTTAAAATCTATTTTTAAATCCTTAAAAAAATTTTGAGAGATCCATTTGAAGTTTTAAGCATAGATTGAATTTTTGAATAGAAGTCATTGGGGAATGTGTAGTGAGTGATTATGTTCTAATCATTCACTAATCAAAAACCTATTATCTTAATCATTATCAGTCCTTGCATGCTTAGGTTATGCACACACCACCTAGCCTAGGCTCTCCTAGCTCTAAGGACTTGATTATGTTGTTATGAATATTTTCTTACATGTTAGTCAAGGGTTAGTTAAAACAATTGATTTGAACCCACTAAACTTAGTGTCATTAAGGACAATAATTAAGGACTTTTATTTAAAGGACTTAGAATAATTGCAAAAAAATTAGGATTTACACCCTCTTGACTTGAAATTTGAACCACTTAAACTTAGTGACACTCTCAGCCTTAGAAAAACTTTTTATTGGTTTTAGAGATCATTATGACCCTTAATCAAATTTCCTAAGCTTAAACCTTTAATTAAGCCATTAAAACTTCAAAAAAGTGTAATAAATCCATTTTAAATCCAAAAAATATATAAAACCCCTCTAACTGACCAAAATTAAACCCTTAATTAATGAAAAGTAAAACCAAATTGATTTGATAGTAATTATGCATTTAATTTAATTTTAATTAAAAATCAATATTTTATTAATTTATTTAATTAAAAATAATTTAAAATTCCAAAAATTTCCCAAACACTTGGGAATCTCTTCTTAGGTCATCCCTGATCTTTGGAGCTGATTTCAAGGAGTTGGGACCTCATTTGGACCAAAATTGTAAAAAGGCCCTCTAATTAAGCAATTTTAGAAATTCATTAAATACCTCAAATTTCAAACCTTCATAACAAAATAAAAAAAAATCCAAATCAGTCAAAATCACTTTCATTCAACTCATAATAGTGTCTAGTATTTATTAAAATTATTAAAATTCCAGAAATCTGTCAAAATCGAAAAGTCAACAAACTGGTCAGCTCAAAGTCAAAACTAGTTCAAAACTTCAAACCTTCGTAATAAAATGCAGAAAAATCCAATTTCAACGTACTTATAGTCTAACTGATTGTATTAAGATATAGTATTTTAATAAAATGCTAACTTTCCAGAAAACACCCTTAATAAAAAAAAATCAATTTTCAACCCCTTAATTAAATGATTAGAATAATCCAAAAAATTCCAGAATTTGGTTTTTTTTAATTCTAAACTCCAGGAAATGTTAGTTTAATGTTTAAAAAACTCAACAAACCTTTTAAAACATAACAACCATCCCAAAGATAAAGTTTATTGGCTGGACTACTTAGGGCTGCGGGGCTAAGTGTCCTAAGGAGGCTGGTTCCTTGAGCCTTGTGGCACAACGCCATGAATGGATTCTAAAGGGTGTTAAACCTTAAAATATATTAATCATTAATTATTTAACCTTTTAAAATCTCTAATTCAATTACATTAATTTGGTTTATATGCTGGACTACTCCGGGCTGCGGGGCTAAGCTTCCTAAGGTGGCTGGTTCCTCGAGCCCGGTGGCACAACACCACGAATCAATTAATGACAAACTTAAATTAATCAACTTTAAAAATCAGCAATCAAACCTTTTTTTAATAAAATATATTAACTTTCAATCTTTAATTAAATCAAAACACTTAATTAAATCGGGTACCATTGGGTAACCCAAGCTTACGAGGCTATTTGCTTAGCCCCAAGGAAGGTGAAATAAACTTCACGGCCTCAGTGTGAAACAAAGGTGGTTTCCAACAAATAATTAAGAATTAATTCTAAAATTTATTCAAAGTCATTAAGATTTAAATTTTAATTAAATATCCCTTAAACCTTTCAACCAATCGAACCTTATGTAACTTTAATCTAATAATCCTATTTAGGACATATCAAAACCGCACAGCCTACCTCACATACTTTATATGATTTGCTAGGATCACCGACTCTAGTTTTAGGATAGGCCGGTGTTTACTTTTTCACTGTGTCGGGTTTTCGAGTTTTCATTGCATGTTGTTTTCTAGTTTAGAATTGGCATGTTTACCTACTTACCTATCTACTGCACTTTTTACTGTGGTTGCTTGCACGTTAGATTTACTTCTAGGTTAGGGGCGAATTATACTTGTTCAGTTTTATGCAGGTGGCCATGCTCATACAAGGAGCTGAAATTAAAGGGGATAATTAATAAAAAATTATATACTCTTTGCACAGGTGCTTCAGAAGACGCTTAAGACCCCTTTTAAATAATAAGAGCATGGCCAAGTGTGGCTAAAAAAATTGCATTTCAAATTTCATATAATAACTGCTTAAGATTGTTTATATAATTGCTGATTATTAGGATAACCCTACAGGATCGAGTCTAGATTTTTTTTTTCAATTAATGTAAATTAAATTTGATAAGGTTGTAAATTCTTTAAAATGATTTAAGATTTGGGCATAAAATCCAATTTGAATTCCAAAGAGGTGAAGACAACCTTAAAGGGGAGAGTCTTTCGCCATTTGGTAGTCAAATTAGGATGCTTTCTAAATATCCAAAGAGGAAAGATAACACCCCGTTCAAGGGGGAGTTTCTTTCAATTTGGATATTCGGAACCGACGAATCAAGATGTTCATGAGAAGATGAAGAAATAGGCGACGAGAAGAATCCCAAATCTCAAAGTCATTTGAGTCTTAGAATAGAATCCGGATAGTTGTCAGTGGTGCCCGGCCACTTTAATTTTCTGCAAAATTCTGTGATGTAATAATAAGTGGCACTTGCCATATGAACATTCAATTTGATATATTTAATTTGATTGATTTATTTTAATTGATTGCGCATTAGAAATATCTGTTTTTCTAGTCTTTTTACTTGCATGTCGTATTTGATTTGACCTGGAATACGATTGTAGGCTCTTAGGGGTTTGTCAAAAAATTCTTCTACTTTAATTAAATAAAATTTTTAAGATAAGATAGAAACTCTAAACGGTCTTAAGAAGTAAGCTCAGACTCGCCAAATGTTTTTCATGCATTCATATTGTACATTCTCTACCTTGTTAGGCATCTCCCCGCCTGCAGGTTCTGGCAGACCACCTGGCCTATGAGGGTGCCGATCTGTCAAGTGGATGTTATGCAATCTCTAGGGAAAAACCTATTTTCTAAGCCAAAAATTTTAAAACTGCTATATATCAATTTTGCATTCAATCGAGTCAATTAGCATGCATCGTATTAGTAACAAATTAAAAAGAGTATAATATTTAATTATATTTATTTAGACATCAAATACCCAATATAAGTCTAAGGGGCCAATTAGGATCCGCTCTAGATGTCGGCCCCAACTCTCCAAACTCAATCTAATTAACGTCCCGACCACTCTACATAAATTGATCGGACTCATAATTTTAAATCATTTAGGTGGTTTAGCTGGGTTCGGGGTCGGGGTAAGACCAGATTCACACTACATTAGCTAGGTTCGGGGCATTTTAAGTACCCAATTTAGACTTAGGTTCTGAGGCGAGCTCGGGCTATAAGACCTTAACCTCCGGGAATTGAATCCAAACTTTCTAATAAAATTGACCACTTAAACATTAAATCTTTTTCTATCAAACTTAAGCCCAACACTTAGGATAGACTGGGGTGTTCTTTGAATTGTTTCAGAATCCCAAAACACTCCCTACTTCTCCTTTCTTGATTCTAAAAATAAATGCTCACTATTGAACCAATCCCTATACAAATTCCAACCCTTGCCCTCCTTTGATATCGTACTTCAAAATTCTAAATATAATTTATATTAGTATTTTAATCGAGAGTGTTCGTAGGAAAATTTTTAATTTTCCTATGATGTAATTAACTACGAGGGCTTGCGCTCGTAGGAGACTTAGAAACCCGGATCTATATTTCAAAAAATCAAAATTTTAAAAAAATCTTTTATTAATTATTTTTTGGGAAAATTCAACGATCATTATCGTCATTTTCAAACGATCGATAATGATTGATATTTTCTTTCTTCGGAGAGATATATCAATTATTATCGTAGTTTTGATTATAAAATTAATGATCTTCAATCCATATTAGCTTAGCCAAACACTCAATTAAATCCCATTTTGATCTTTCGAGGTCAAATACGATTCTTTTTGGGTTTGACTACGATAATAAAGATAAGGTTAAAGCTTTGTAATTCTAACCAATTGGTGAATGATATCCTCGCCTTTTTGAGACGATATATTGTCCCTAATATTGGGTTCCATTACAAAACTAAAATTCAAAATTTAATATTCCCAAAGATAATTAAGTATTTTTCAAAAAACTATATATATATAATATTTTTCAATCAAAACAGTCAACCACTACATTTTTTTCATGTGCATATTAATATCTAGAAGGCCTCGTGGTGAGGTATGCATCAGTCCCTTTCCATGTGAGTAAGTGAGGAAGGTGAGATACATACATCAACATATGGTTTACGTAATACCACTTTAAAGAAATGATATTATGCTCTGATCTGTTTGGAAAAAATGCAATCAGCAATAGTAAAGATCTATATTAGTTTAAAGTGCATATTAATATCTATAAGTGTGTGTGGGTGCACGTGTGTATGTATATAGAGAGAAAGAGAGAGAGAGAGAGAGAGAGAGAGAGAGAGAGAGAGAGAGAGAGAGAGAGAGAGAGAGAGAGAGAGTTAAAACCACATATAGAAGTAAATAGTAATTAAATGATGACGATGATGATCAATGGATGATCAATGGACAATGGTATATTAAATAAACATTAAAAAATAATAACAAATCAGCTAGGCATCTATAATTATTACTATCAATATGTTAGGATGGTGATTATACTTTAAACAAAAAGTGAACAAAAACTAGAAGAAGAAGAAAGGAAAAAAAAACATTAAGGGTAAATATAGCACACATAAGTTTATGTGGCTCGGTGAGATCCATCTACTATTATTGCACATAAAATAAGCATTTCATTAAGCTTAATAAAAAAATTTATATAAAGATATAGATAATGATAGAGATATTATTTTATTTTATTGGATGTAGGTGCTTGATAGTGTGAATCAAAGAAGAATCAAATTTAGATTAGATATGCCACTTTAACCCAACAATGTAAGAGGTCATTTGGGATCATTTTTAATTTTTATTATTTATTTTTTTTTATTTATATTTTAATATGAAATAAAATATATTTAATATATTAAAAATATTTAACTTTTTAATATTACTGAATATCAAATAAATTTATTTATTTGATGGTGGTAACCATTAATGGGATAGTGATGGTGGCTAGCGAGGTGATGATGATGGCAATGGTCGTTGCTAGTGATGGTGGCAGAGATGGCTGGCGAGTGGTTATAATTGTTTTAAAAACTCTCAAAACACTTCAAACTCACTTGAAAGACCACCCTATATGGTATAACTCTAACTAAAATAAAAGTTTTTCAAGTATCATGAACCAAGAACACACTCAATCACATGGCGTCATTATCTGAGTCACACGCTCTCAAGCTTTGCTCACTTCTGATAGTAACCAACCAAACCTCATAGGAGTTGCAAACATCCTGAACCACTCCACCCCAGCCAAACCATTGACTATGATACCACATGTTAGGGAATGGAACCCAAGAGAAACCAAGTTGGCCCAAATACGCTAATGTTCAATATTCTATATAATGTCCCTTAACAACTTTCAAGGCCTTTTGGACTTTATATTTCATAGTACTAGAAGTTTTATTAAGAAACTCAGGATATCACATTTACCTTGGTGGTGTTCAGCAATAAGTAAAACCATCATAAAGGATACTTAAAAAACTTCAAGTAAAATATAAATAAAAACACTCCATAATGAATAAGTGATAAAAGATTAGATAAGTAGATGGTAATTACTTTATAATAAGATATTAGTTACAAAGAGAATACTTATGAATTGGAATTAAAAAAATAGATTGTTATTTCTTGATCTTTCTATTATTTCTGTCTCTATTCCTAAAATTTCACTTATCATCACAATCCAACATAATATCCTGGTCAGGACATATATTGAATAAGCACATTTTGCAACATCATAGTCGGAGGAATCCACTTACAAAATGCAACCATGAAGCAAAGAATGTAAGGTAATGCTTACAATTCAGTCTTTGAATATAGACTTGAAAACCAAGATACGCACAAGGGACAAGTTTGAATAAATAACTCTATTGCAATTGTACAATGAAATACTAAAAGAAAAGGCAAAAACATAATTATTGTTCAATTACTGTCAAAACATCCATTGATCAAGTAATGCATTTAAGAAAAATTATCCAGAAAATATGTTATATCGTATTGAAACAGACATCATAAGGCAAAAAGGTTTTGAATTGTGTAACACATTTTGATCTGTATGATTGTGAAAATCTTTGGTTTCAATCATATAAATAACCCTTTGGTTATTGAATAAAAGTTTATTTTGATGCATAATGGATTCAATTCTTTCATCTTGGATTCAATTCTATCATATGACTCTTCTCAGTTCCTCTTCTTCTGCATATCCATTGATTTCTTCCCTCATGTAACAATTGTCAACACTCGTTCTTTTCCTACTTTTCTTCTGTGTTACAATGATCAGTTACATGATGAGCTACCACCACCTCTAAACAAAATCTACCTAACTATTGCAAGAATCATAAAGAACATAATGAACTAAATGTCAAATAACAAGTTATTGTTGTTCTGAAGCAGAAAACTCAAATGCCATAAATTCATATTAATATTTATATCATAGATGCCATGGAATAACTCTAATTTTTATAAAATAACCATACCATCTACAGATAATACATGTCCTAAAATTTTGATAAATTTGGTACCTAAGAATAATGAAGCCTTCCAACACTAAGAGTCACAAATTTGGATTAATTTCTAAGAATGACATTTGATAACTTGGTCTTTGTTTAGAATGGCTTTCTTACTACTTTCTGAAGCAACATTTTACAAAGATGCTTCAGAAAGAAGAAAGCCATCCCAAAAAAAATCTTAATCTATTATTATAATAAAAAAATCTTAATCTATTTTTATAATTTAGGATTAAGATAATACCATATGTTATGGAACTTTCAAAAATTTTGGGATTAATTCTTAAGCATAGAATCAACCATAATTTGGGGATTCTTCAGTAAACTTTCTTCATTTGTGTACTTCAAATATATGTCATTGAGATTTCATAGTGAATTAGATGTCAAATTCTCAAAAAAATAACTCATAGAATTATTATCAATCAATTACATATAGAAAATATAATATATAAATTTCATCTCAATTATATATACCCATAGATAAACCTAAAATTAGTTTAATTTAGAGTTCTATTTTTTATAACATTAAGAGAAATTTGTCTTAAACTTAACTACAATTATAAGATACTCTCAACTAAAGTCTCCTAATTATCATCCTCACCAAAAATTTGATGGTCGCATATCCATCATTGGCAAAAAAAATGAGGAGAAATCAAAGGCAGAGAAAAAGAAGATCATAAAGAAAAGAACGAACATATTACATAGTCGGGCACAATAAAGTATCTCCTTAGAGTGCTTTCTTATGATGAATCTCCTCTAAAAACTTAAGGGAGAATATTTCTTCATTTTTGGAATACGCTCTCACACCTCACCGTTATTTATAGAAGAGGAGCTCAAATTTTTTGACTTCTCACTCCATAAAAAAGTATTAGACACTTATTTATGGATGTTATTCCAAAACTCCTGATCACTTCACTAGCCATATCTCCAACCTCTCCAACTAAGTACATGACTTAGTGGAGGGGAAGATTGAGAAACGTGATTCTCTATCAAATTATCATATTGTTTAATAAACTTAAAGGTGAAATGTAACAAACTTATAGACATGAAGCATATGACTAGCTGATAGATAAAATTGTTATACATGTTAAATAATCATGATTGGTAAGAAATTCATCTCCACATCTTAAATTTCTAACCCCAAAGGCCATATGAAAATTGTAAAAGCCTCTTTTATTCCAAAAAAAAATAATAATAACTTATTTGCGATGGTTGGAGCTTCTTCATCAACATGGTGAGAAACTTCATTACTCAGAACCTTAGTGATATGGAATGAGGTCCTTATTTACCATAAAATGGGTATTTGAGCTTAAATTTTATTTGAGGTGGTTGTCATCTACCCTTCTATTTTTTGAGCTTCAAGTATAACTCAAGAATGTATTTTCTTACCAAGATTAGCATAATGAATCTATTTATTTATTGAATGTCCAATACATAGAAAATAAATAGTACTTATTTTAAACAACATGCATATGAAGATCTATAATACACGATACTCAAAATTAACAAAATTTATATTAACGTATGATCATTGATTTAAAATTAAGGGAAAAAGGAAGCATTACTTAATAAGATCGATAACACAGTTAGTAATATCCTAAATTGCACATAACATATATTTACTGAAAGGACTCTCCATTTTTTAAAGTGTCATCACCTTTAAAGTGAAATTGGCTTAATTATTATACAAATGATTTGCTCCCTAGTTTCACGATCTGGCTCTCCATATCCATTTCCATATTGGAAGAAAAATTGTGTTACCCGTGGTATTTCAACTAAAACTTTTCTAAAAGACTCCACATAGTTTGAAGATATAGCGTGTTCTTTATTCAATTTCTTCCAATAATTTCTTATCAAACATCTAATATAATCTCGAGCAGCTGTTTCTGAAACATTTTTCTCTTTCATATAACATTGAATTGATTTTGGAACATCTCCTCTTTGGATCTCTGCCTGTAATAAAAATATGAGTAGCATTCCATTATATATATACAATTTATAAAAAAAGAAAAAAAAACATCAACACTATACATTTATTAAGAAATAAATGCTTGCACTTACCGTGTATGTTCCCAAATCATTATAAAGTCGAGCAAGCATGCTTGAATAACGAACAATAGGTGGATAGAACTCCAAGCTTTTAATAGCTTCGAAAGTCAAATCATCACTTAGGCAATATGTTGTAATTAGTGTACAAATTCCTGATACGGTAACCCAAGCATTGTTCAAGTACTCATCCAATGTAGGAGTGTATCCATTATGATACCACATTGCTTCAATGAAAAATGCTTTGCATAAATCGTCCCACTATAATACAATCATAACTTATTTTGGTTAGAAAAGTTATCCTAAATAGATCATCTTAGCAAATTAAAATATTTTCTTACTAATTTGTAGCTATATAGCATAATTTTATGTCTAAAAAAAGGAATCTGAAGAAGAAGCTTGAATACATTCTTTAAAACTTAAAATACATTCTAATTGAAATAATTGTTATATTACCATTCGTTTTAGGCATGGAAGAATGTCCAACTCTTTTTCCTTTGAAAATGAGGAGGCAATATCATTCATTGTATTAAAAAGTACTGTCAAACATTTCTTCATGTAATCTGGAAGTTGTTGCGCTGCAGTTATATTCCATCTGAGAGTTCCAAGTTTAATTTACAATATGTTAGTTGAGGACTATTTAAGTAAATATATTTGATTACATTTAGTGGTCATTTTGTTACTATTGTTTATCATTTTTTAAATAATAATAGATAATTAAAACTACTTTATGCATATCAAACGATGTATTGCTCTTCCTTACTCTTCAATAGAATTTGTAAATAGCTTTAATTCTTCCAAGGTACCATAGATATCATAAATATCATCAATTGCTGTTACGAGACAATTAATTTTGGTAATTGCTTTTCTGATTCTCCAATGTTCAGGCTGAAATGTATAGCCTATGGTCGATAAATAGTTCTCCACCAATCTATCTCTTGTAAAATTAAGCTCACCATGAACAACATTGAGATTTATCCACCACCTAAGGATCAAATGGAGAGGTATCAATATTTCTTAAAATAATTTTAAGGAGATTGCACACATATACATAAATGAGAAACACAAATTACCTGGACAATTCCTGAAGCTCTATCTTGTGGATACTCTGCACCATATTGAAATCAAGTTTAGCAAACTCAAGCAATGTGTGATTAAAATTCTTTTGTTTCCCATATGCATCAATGAACCATCTAGTATGTGACCTTGACATTCTCCAATGCAAGGGTAGCTCCAAGGCATGTTCTATTTGTTCAACAAGTTGTGTACTTAGTAAGGATCTATCATGGTATTTTAATTGCTTCATTGCAAATTTTCCTGCCTCATCCAATTCATCCTCTCCTTCCATGGCAAGGAAGGAAGCCTCATACAAGTTAAGCATTCCTTTGACATCTAATTTCTTTTTGTGCTTAAAAATTTCTTCCGCTTTTTTAAAACAGCTTATCAAATCATCAAGTCTGCCAATTTAAAGAACATTTTAGGCATACTTGTTACTAATATGACATAGAATTGATATAGGATTCGAAGTTAAGTACGGAGACTTTAATTTATTAGTATTTATTTCATATATTGAGAAAACATCTAGATGTAAGCCAAATTTCCAAATAAACTTTAGGATAGCAAACCGACAGATAAAATAAATTACAACAAAATATGAAATATTTTTATCGTCAATAGCATCTAAATAAGATAAAATAAAAACCAACTCAAAATATTGCATGTTTCTATAACAATCTTAATACAAGTGTTACATATAGGCAATATATTAATTAGATTAACATTTTTATTTTTATCAATATTTTGAACACAAACTATTCACAAATATTTCTTTACCTGAAAGTAAGACACGAGGTCAATTATAGGTAAGTAGGAAATATTTCAATATATAGATAAGGGAGGAATAAGAATAAAATCCCATACAAATTTTAGTTTCAACAAAATGATAGAATAGATGTGAATGTGTGACATCTATTATATCCTAAGAACAAAAGATCTATCACTTAAACCAAACTCTTAGGTTACACTTACATTGAATTAATAACCTTTAAATGAAAAATTAACATCCATATATTTGTTATTTCATACCTTAGTAATGAAGCATTATGGATATCATGTTCTCTAACAAGCCTAAAGAGCAAGGCAAAATCATGAAGGTTGTTATTCTCTATCAAATTGTTGATATTTTTCATCGATGAACTAATAGAACTCAATAAATTATTGATCTCTGCATCAAAATGATAACCAAGTCCTAGCTGACATAAGGTATCCACAAGTTCAAGTTGTTCGGTAAGACTATGCTGCTGGTTGATCAAAAATCTTACTTCCTCCATTAATTTCTCCCTTTGGTATATATACTTTTCCTCCTGCATAATTTAGAGATTATTCAACAACTCATATTATATTATACTCATTCAACAAATAAGTAATATTATTTCTATAGGATTAAATATGTATTTTCAAAAATAACTATTATTATTACTTTGATATTAAAGATATAAGTTCAATTGTATGCCATTACAAATTAAGAACATACATTTAAAGTTTGTGTTTGGATGCTTATAATGTTGATAATAAGTCAATTGAGCTATTTTTTAGCCAAAGCAAATTAGCTTTTTGACTAAAATTAGAAGAAAAGATGTTTAAGTTACATGGAAAATTATCACTTCTAAATGTTTGAAATTTGATTGAAAGAAAATAAATATAAGAGTAAAAAAGTAAATTATTTAACCTTCAATTCCTTAATCCAAACAAACAAAACTGTTAATTTTATTCTCCAACTACTAGCATGACCCAAGTACTAATTATATATCGAGATCAAAGCCTTCTTATTTATGTAAAATAATTTATGATTGAATAACATAGATTAACCAAAGATGAAAAAAAATGATTAAAATGGAATATTTGATTAAACAAAATCTTAAATAGAATAAAAATTTGTTTATGCATATCATTTTATAAACACTATTAATACTAATTGAAATATCTCTAAGGCGTCGTTTGGGACAAGTTTTGACGACTGTCATTTTGCTACTTTCAAGAAATTTTGCAACAAAAAAATTTCTTTAGAAAGTAGTAAGAAAATTGTCCCAAACACAACTCAATTGTGGATATAATAGAAAATGTTCTTAACAACTACTCAAATTAATTTTGAAGATAACTAAGCCATCACCATGAACTCAATTGGCAGAGATTGTATGTAGCTATCATCCCAAATAGTTGGCTTATAATTTGCAGTTCTACGAGCAAGAGAAGGAGATGATGAACTAGCATGTGAGAGGCAGCGTATGTGATGAAAATTTATTCTTCTAGCAGGAGAAGATGTTGCAGTAGCAGTTGAGAGGTTGCGTATGAGATGAAAATTTATCATTATTCGCTGAAGAACATGAAGCGATGGTGAGGAAGAGGAGCTCAAGAGTGGCCGCTTCTTGCTAAAAGGAAACAAAAAAGGGGGAAGCTGCACAGCCATATTAAGGTGCTTTAAATCTACTAATGAAGTATGCACTTGAAAAAAAATGGAGGCCTTTATACCTATTTATATATAGAAATAAATTACTAATAACACATGTAAAAATTAAAATAACGCAACGTAAGTTCTTTCAAATAAAATACTGACAACTACTATGAGTATATAGAGAAGTACAACAACAATAAGTTTTTATCTCACTATCTGGGTTCAGCTACATTAATCTTTCTATACTTTCATAAAAGAAGATGATATTTTTCATATTGAGCGGTGTCATTGATTCAACATCTGCAATAAATAAAAAATTTTAAGTTGCTTATAGCTTAAAATCTAAAAAAGTATAAATGTCAAATCTTTTTTTTTTTACTTAGCTTAAACTTTATATGAGATCCTTTCCTTTTCACTAGTGCTGAAGAAGAAAGAATCAAAGCAATAAGAAAAGAACAAAACAATAGGGACCACAACTTTGTGAATAAAACAAATATCATTTAATATTGTACCTCACTAAACCCCAAAATCTTCCAATGATATATCACTTGGAACTTTTTTTTTTTGTCTGGCAACGTTGAGGTGATATTGATAGTTTTTCCAGTCATAATATAATATCTTTACTATTTTTTCTTGAAAAATTTGTTTAGAATATAAAATAAGAAGAAAAATCTTACACGATGCCACTGATCACAATATAATTGGCCTACTGGAAGATGCTGCCTATCCTGATAATTATTTGGTTTTTAGGAGTTATTTTATTATAAATATTTTGGGAATTTCCCCTATTTCCTATGTTTTATCGACTTAATCTCTCTTCATCTCAGATCTCCATCCCTTCATCCACACATTACCTGGTAGAAAAGAATGATTTCTATCAAAACACATATGTGGCTCCATCGTAGGATTAGATCAACCAGAGATTCGAGGATTATTTGTTTTAAAATTTGGTTTTTTAATATTATTTAAATTTTATAGGTTTTGTGAGTCAGAATATTCACGGCAGTAGAGAAAAAGAGAGTTTAATGTCTTAATTGTATACATATATCTAGTACACACATATAACTAGAGAGAAGTGTAAGAATCATACGAGATATCATATCTTTCATTTGAAAAGCCACAAAAGTAGAAAACCAGGAGGCCTTAACAAGTTAAAATGAATAATTCTACTTGTATTTATATTTGATTACAAGTGAAACACTTCCTCGAGACGAGGCATTGATATCATGCAAAAAATATATTATATGGTTGAAATGGAATCCAGCATAAATCCAAGTGTTGGAATTGGGAGTCAAAGTTGATGTTGGTGGTGTGCGTTGATCCTGTAAGTGATAGCGTGTGTTGGCATTATTAGTGATGGAATATGATGAAGCCAATAGGAGTTGGAGTAGCCAGTGATAATAGCCAAAATATTACTGGTCGGAGGACTAAACTTGACGGATAATGGAGGTCAAAGGTCCATAGTTGACAGGTGACGATTATAGTAATAGTAGTCATACGAGGGTTGTTGTAAGGTTCGTAGATGGGTGATGGTGGTATGAAGTCGTAGTCAGACAACGGTGGTTGGAAGGTCATAGTCGGACAATGATGGTTGAAAAGTCGTACTCAGGCAATGGTGATCGAAGGACCGTAGTTGGTTAAAAAAATCCTTAGGATTATAGCCGGATGCCAGGAAATGAACGATGAAGGATAATAGTCGGTGGGAGATGGAGGTTGGAAGGATAGTAGTCAACCAACGATGATTAGAGGGC
This sequence comes from Dendrobium nobile, assembly GCA_022539455.1. Lineage (NCBI taxonomy): Eukaryota > Viridiplantae > Streptophyta > Magnoliopsida > Asparagales > Orchidaceae > Dendrobium > Dendrobium nobile. Next base: position 88,808,573 of record CM039735.1, on the reverse strand, counting down.
CGTAGTTGGATGATTGTGGTTTGAGGACCATGTTGACGAAGATGAGTAAAGGACACTAGGATTTAGTGTGAAAAAATTCAAAGACCCAAAGAACTAGGATTTAGTGTGAAAAAATTCAAAATATGGAAAAAACCATGGAGCCACACTGCACCAAAAAATCCACTATAAAAATTAGGATAAATAAGTACATATCTCTCTTCTCTTTCACTCTCTCTTTTTCTTCTCACATGCACTATTCTCAATGTCTACACACTAAAAATATAATAGAAAGCCAAGTAAAATAACCCCAAGGGATGCCTTCAGAAAAATGAGAAAGAAAATCATACAGTCAGTCTCGTAAGTGTTGTGGCGCCGATTTGGGCACTGTGGTGCTCAAACATCTATCTTACACTGCTTCAGTTCCATATTTATACCATTGCCCATTGCGGCACTCTGTTCTCTATCGTTCAGCTCTGGGCGCTCGAGAACACAATGCTGGGGCACTTGAGTACGTAGCGTCGAGGTGCTTAGGTACACACTGCCGACGAGTTGTATTAAATTTTGGGGGCAAAGCACCCAAATCCAAGTAGGGTGTAAACCCCCCTCACCCCTCAATGAAGATGACAAGCTTTGAGGTTCGAGACAACATAATAATTTGATTGATTAACACATTCATATTCCACACATTGCAATCTCTCACTTAGAACTAATTGCTATCAACCCTTCTTTCGATCTATAACACCAATCATAGTACCGGTAGTGTGTCTCACTCATGCTTTCATCCTTTATGAAGACTAACTGAAGCTACAAATTGCTTCATTTTATCAACTGTACCCATCTTCGTCAGCATGTCTGCATAATTCTTGGTCGTGTGTATCTTCCCCAAATATAACTGGCCATCTTCCAAAAGTGACCTGATGAAATAATATCGAAATTGGATGTATTTCAGCCTAGCATGGAATGCATTACTCTTTTCTAGATGTATAGTACTCATATTGTTACATTACATCTTCCCATTCCTTTACTGCTTGATAAGTTATGTCAAGAAAGTTTGCAACCAAATCTTCTCATTGCTAGCCTTAGTGATAGCAATATACTCCGCTTCTGTGGTTGAGTGTAACAGTCTTCTGTAACTCGAAAACCCAACTGATTGCAGTCTTTCCCAAAATAAAGATATAACATGTTGTGCTTCTCCTACCATCAAGATCTCCAGCAAGATCAGAATCTACATAACCTTGTATATTTACAAGCTTATATTACACAAATTTAATTTTAAAGATTGGAATCTGAAGAAAAAGCTTGAATACATTTTTAAAAACTTAAAAGGCATGCTAATTGAAATAATTGTTCTAATACGATTCATTTTAGGCATGGAAGAATGTCCAACTCTTTTTGCTTTGAAAATGAGGAGGCAATATCATTCATTGTATTAAAAAATGATGTCAAACATTTCTTCATGCAATTTGGAAGTTGTTTTATTATAGCTATATTCCATATGAAAGTTCCAATTTTATTCTACAATATGTTAATTGAGGACTATTTAAGTAAATATATTTGATTGCATTTAGTGATCTTTTTATTACTATTGTTTATCAAATTTTTATAATAATAGCTAATTAAAACTACTTTATGCATATCAAACGATTTATTGCACTTTCTTTCTGTACAATAGCATTTGTAAATAGCTTTAATTCATCCAAGGTACCATAATTATCATAAATATCTTCAATTGTTGTTATGAGACTATTAATTTTGGTTATTTCTTTTCTACTTCGCTAGAGTTCAGATTGAAATGGAGAGCCTATGGCCAATAAATAGTTCTCCACCAATATATTTCTTGCAAAATTAATCTCTCCACAAACAACATGGAGATTTCTCCACCACCTAAGGATAAAACGGACAGGCATCAATATTTCTCAAAATAATTATAAGAAGATTGCACACACATGCATAAATGAGAAACACAAACTACCTGGACAATTCCTGAAGTTCTATCTTGTAGATTCTCTGTACCATATTGAAATCAAGTTTATCAAACTCTAGCAATATGGGATTAAAGTTCTTTTGTCTCCCATATGCATCAATGAACCATCTAGTATGTAACCTTGACATTCTCCAATGCAAGGGCATCTCCAAGGCATGTTCTATTTGTTCAACAAGTTGTTGCCTTAGTAAAGATCTATCATGGTATTTTAAATGCTTCATTGCAAAATTTTCTTCCTCATCCAATTCATCCTCTCCTTCCATAGAAAGGAAGGAAGCCTCATACAAGTTAAGCATTTCTTTGACATCTCATTGATTGTTGAGATTGAAACTTTCTTCCTATGTTTTAAAGCAGCTTATCAAATCATCAAGTTTGCAAATTTAAAAAACATTTTAGGCATACTTGCTACTAATATGACATAGAATTGATATAGTATTTGAAGTTAAGTAAGGATAGCTTTATTAATTAATATCTATGTTATATATGCTGAAAACACTTAGATGTAAGCTAAATTTCTAAATATATAGACATTAGGATAGCTGACCAATATATAAAATAAATTACAAAAAAATATGAAATATTATTATCATCATTAGCATCTAAATATGATAAAATTTAAACTAACTCAAAATCTTATATTTTCCCTATAATAATCTTAATAAAACTTGTATATATAGGTAATCCATTAATTAGATTAGCATTATAAGTATTATTAATATTATTTTGAAGAAAAACTTCTCACAAATATTTCTTTACTTGAAACTAAGGCACGAAGTCAATTATAGATAAGTAGGAAAGATTTCAGTATATAGATAAACGGGGGATAAGGATAAAATCCCATGCAAATTTAAGTTTCTAGAAAATGATAGAATATATGTGAATGTGTGACTTCCACTATAAGCTGAGAACAAAAGAGCTGCCACTTAAACTAAACTCTTAGGTTACATTTACATTGAATTAATAAACTTTAAATGAAAAATTTGCATGCATACATTTGTTAGTGCATACCTTAGTATTGAAGCATTATGGATGTCATGTTCTCTAAGAAGCCTAAAGTGCAATGTAAAATCATGAAGGTTGTTATTCTATATCAAATTGTTGATATTTTTCATTGATGAACTAATAGATCCCAATAAACTCTTGATCTCTGCATCAAAATGATAACCAATTCCTAGCTGACACAATGTATCCACAAGTTCAAGTTGTTCAATAAGACTATGTTGCTAGTTGATCAAAAATCTTATTTCCTCCATCAATTTCTCTCTTCCATACATATACTTTTCCTCATGCATAATTTAGTGATTTAGAAAATAAGTAATATTATTCCTATAGCATTAAATATGTATTTTAAAAAATAACTATTATTCTTACTTTAACATTATAGATATAAGTTCAATTGCATGCCATTATAACTTAAGAAGATACATTATATAGTTTGAGTTAGGATGCCTATAATGGTGATAATAAGTCAATTGAGCTATTTTTTGGCCAAAGCAAATTAGGGTTTTGACTAAAATTAGAAGAAATGATGTTGAAGTTATAAGTAAAATTACCACTCCTAAATGCTTGAAATTGGATTGAAAGAAAATGAATATTAGAGAAAAAAAGTAAATTATTTAACTTTCATTTCTTTAATCCAAATAAAATGACTCAAGTACTAAGTGTGAAAATCAAAAGAGCGGATCCAAACTTATTGTTTTTAGTCCAAGATCTTATATGTAGATCAAAGCCTTCTTATTTATATAAAATAATTTATTATTGAATAAAAAAGATTAACTAAACAAGAAAAAATGATTAAAATGGTATATTTTGAATAAACAAAATCTTAAATGGAATAAAAATTATTTATTCGTATCATTTTATAAACACTAATAATACTAATAGAAATATCTCTATCTAAGGCTTCGTTTCGAATTGTTTTTTATGACTGTAATTTTGATTCTTTCAAAAAAAAAAATACTAAAAAATTGCTTTAAAAAGTAGTAATTTCTTTCTTCTAAACACAATTCAAGTGTTGATATAATAAAAAAAGTTCTTCTTAACTACTCAAAGCAATTTCGAAGACAACTAAGCCATCACCATGAAATAAATTGGCAGTGATTGTATGAAGCTATCATCCACAATAGTTTGCTTTTAATTTGATGTTCTACGAGCAAGAGAAGAAGATGTTGCACTAACAGTTGAGAGGAAGTGTATGTGATGAAAATTTATTCTTCGAGCAAGAGAAGATATTGCAGTAGAAGTTGAGAGGAAACGTATGGAGATATAGGATGTAAATTTATCATTATTTGTTGAAGAGCAGGAAATGATGGTGTGGTAGAGGAGCTCAAGAGTGGCTGAATGGAGCAAAAAAAGGGGAAGCTGCACGCACAATCATATTAATATGAATTAAATCAACTAATGTAGTATATATGCACTTGATAACAAATGGAGGCGCCTTTATACATATTTATATGTATAAATAAATTACTAATAACACATGTAAAAATAATAAGAACACAACGTAAGTTCTTATAAATAAAATAGTGACAGCTATTACCTTGAACAAATATACTAAATAGTAGTATACAGTAATATGTCATATATACCATCATAAATGAAGATGACATGTTCATATTGAGCTGTGACTCCCAAAAATTCAAGCCCCAGTCTCCCAGTCTCTTTTTTTTTTTTTTTGTTGGGAGAGTTTTATGTTTTGGGGTAGATTTTTCATAAAACAGATTGGGTTTATAGATAAGACACTACCCAGATATTTCACCCTTATTTTGTGAGGACTTTATAATATGAGTTCTCCTTTCCTATAGGCGCAAGCCTCTATAGTTAATTTCCCCTCTCGATCATGAGAGAGAACTTTCAATTAAGGTTAATCATAAAAAAATACATCGTACCCATGGATACATGATATCCGGCGTATAGTATCATCATGGGTTGTTATTTGAAAATTTGATATTTAAAATTAAAAATTTTAGCATCTTGCACTTAAAGCAGATGGTTGTGGGGTGAAGATGAGCCTGATCAACATCCCATGGTTTCGTCTTCTCGGGCCATCGTGGTCCCTAGTCTGTTTATTCAGAGGAGGTAGTCAACCCAACCTGACAGAAGGATCATTGTTGACAGCCATGAGTTTCGTTGTTCAATGGTCCCTTGTAGACCTAGTTTAGATGTTTACTTAAGGGGCCAATTATGAATATACCTTAGCTAATAGAGGACTTTGTGCCCAATCGATCATATCTTATTGACTCATATCTCAAGGAATTAGTTCCATTGGGGACCATAAGGACTTTGGCCATGGAAATAATTTAGTGGTGTCATTTGGCGGCAAATCACCATGTTCAGAGGGCCTTAGGCATAACTGTTTACCTTTTGACCATTAGTTAGAGGTCATGTGCCTCATTCTTGATGGCAAGCGACTATTTGAGAATAAATCATAATGATATTCTTGACTAGACATTAACTATTTGTGAGTTGAAGTGATATTTAAATTTATCCTTCTCGATAAACTATTATAAAGGATGGATGAGTTTTGCTTAAAGTGTTTTGATGGTTAATTTTGTTTTTAAATCTTTTGGGTTTGATATTTATTGAGTTTTGAATTTAGTAGGTATTTAGATGGCATTTTCTTGTTAGTGAACCCCTCCGATTGAGATTTTTTATCAACATGGCCATCATAAGGATATTATTGTGCAATTTTTTTTTTGTTTGTTGAACCTTGTCGACTGTCAGTTGCTGACAGAGGATCAGGTTCTTCATGGGTTTTATATCTTTGTTAAAGATTTTCATAGTTATCGGTCTTGAAATTTAAAATCAATTGATGTTTAATTACATCCACTTCATTAAGATTTGTAACTGCAACCAACCAAATGAGGCCTTAGTAGAAACAAAAATAAAGTTAAAGGGTGAAATGTACAACTTTAAGAAGATAAAATTTAAAAGGGACAAAAAAAAGTTCTGATTGCAGGACAACCAATTAACTCTCTTGCAATATTTTTTTTTATTTTAAGCATAGACACTTGCTTTTTAGAATTTAAACAAGAATATGAATCATGAAGTCCTAAATTCATTGTAGACTATCACCCTGACAATGAAAAGACTTCTAGCTGGAGCATTATATTTCAAGATCAGAACACCATCTAAACTATAATGCACAAGTGACATAATTTGGGGAGTCTTCAGTAAACTTTCACCATTTATATACTTCAAATATATATCATTAAGATTTCATAGTGAATTAGATGTCAAATTTGTCAAAAAATAACTCAAAGAATTATTATCAATCAATTACAGATATAAAATTATTTCGTCCTAGAATATTTGTGGCGGTAGAGAAGCATATAGTTTAACATCTTAGCATTGTACAAAAATCCAGCACACAAATAGGTAGAAAAGATGGATGCATTAATCATAGGAGACACCATATTTTTACGTGGAAACCCCTAAAAAGGGGAAAAAATCATGGGGCCTGACCCAGTTTGAATGAATCCACTAGTCTTTGCAGTTGATTACAAATAAGGCCTTTCCTTAGGAGAAGGCCTTGGTCCGAAGTAGCAAATTATACATCATATAGAGTGTGTTATATGGTATGAGTTGGAAGAATCAGTGTTGATATGTTCATTTGGGCAGCAGGATCACCGGTGGCTAGAGACATAGGTCGGAAGGACCGTAATCGGATGATAGTAGTCGAAAAGGTTGTAGTCGGCAGGAGATTGCGGTCAGAAATACCATTGTCTAGCAAGGGAGGTCGGAAGGACCATGGTAGGCAGCGGAGGTCGAAAGGACCGTAATTCTGGCAGAACTTTGGGCATCGAGTGGTGGTCCGGGAGCACACCAGTATCAGGCGGTGCTCTGATAGTGGCACTTAATAGTCAGGGGGTACTCCGGCTTTAGATGGTGCTTCGATGCCTTTTGATGGTCTGATGGTGGTTTGACACAACTCCGGTGTCCCTTGGTGGTTCGATGGTGGTGCGGTAGAACCCCGACGTCCCTTGGTGGTTTGGTGGTGCTGCGGCAGAACTCCGATGGTGGTGCGGTAGAACTCTGATGGTGGTGCGGTAGAACCTTGAAGTCCCTTGGTGGTCCGTCGATGTTGTGGCAGAACTCTGGAGGTGGTGCAGTAGAACTCCGATGGTGGTCGAGGAGGAGCTAGGTGGTTGGAGCTTTCTTCCTTCTCTTCCTTCTTCTCTCTTGGCTCCCCCCCCTTTTTGGAGTGGCATGTCTTGTAAATAGGTAAAAGATCAGGGGCAGTTTGGGAGCACTTCGTATGGACGGCCGATATTGATTCCTACAATCATACATGGTTCGATGGACAGTTGGTTGTCTTAATGATATCAGAATTTGACGATCTTAGGCTCATTGGATTCGTCTCATCAAGCCTCTCGATTTCACTATAAGCATGTCACTTTGGAGACCATTTGGTAATCCAAAGTGTGGTTTAAACCTTCCAAAAGTTCTTTTGGTCTTTGATTTTGTCCCATCTGAGGTCGGATTGAGTCAATTTTTGTGTCGTTGGATTTATAATTCCGAGATGATCAAATTGACTATAAGCCTGCTGAAATCAGAGTCCGTATGACCTCAATATTAATTTTGGAAGTTTCCAACTTGATTTTTCCTCGATATTCGTGCCATATCAAGATAATATTTTTGATGATGTATCAGTTGCCCACCTATTTTTAGACGTCGAAGTTCTAGAAGTCTGAAAATACACATCATAACTTTTAGAAAATTTTTGACGCCACTTGAAAATCTTAAATAGAGTGTAGAAGTTCCGAATATTAACTCATAAAGTATCAAAATATTATAAATTCATGCTCGACTATTTGTGACCAAGAGAATTTAGAATGATTTATCTTGCATGCATTAAATTAATCCAATCAGTATTGCTTTAGACTCATCGTTTGTATTAGATAATTTTTATTATCTAGCAATTGGATGGCTTATCAAAGTTATTAGTACTAGGATCGTGAATGATTCTTTCAACTTCCAATATTTAATAACTATGAGTAAGATAAATCATAGAGCTTGAGCTGTTGTATATTATTCATAATTATATGCCAGAGGTTAGAAATATTGCTCTGCGCCCCTCTTTAATTGGAACTTTTATTTGGTCTGGTCACCTAACGTAGCTTTACGTTCGGAGGCCAGTAAATTAGTGCCACGTATTCTCACTATTTATCGCGCGGCCCGACAACCTGACTCAGAATGAAGCTGGGATTGCTATGTTCACGTATTGCTAGGTATTACTCGGTATTACTAGGTATTGGTTAATTTTGCTCGGCAATAATGAGAAATACCATCCTGTGAAGACCAATACCAAGCAATACAGAGCAATACCAAGAAATACCGAGCAATACCCAATCTTTCTCAGTTTTGCTCGGTATTGGTCTTGACAGAGCGTTATTTCTCGTTATTGCCAAGCAATACCGAGTAATACCAAGCAATACCTAGAGCAATACCGAGCAATACGCGAATATAGCAATCCCAGGTCAGGTCATCGGGCCGCGCGGAAAAAAGTAAGAGCACGTGGCGACATATTATTGGCGTCCGAACGTAGACCTACGTCAGGTCACCTAACCTAATAATTATTCCTTTAATTAAGGTGGCTGTTATGCCCCTACTTCCCCTATTATTTATTTATTTAAGGCGTTTGGAATGCCCTTGTGTCTCTTGATTAAAGCGACTATTTAGATGCCTCATATTATTATATTAATTTTTAATATCAATTTATGTTAAATGTTATTAATGTTAAATGTTCTTAATATTATATATTAATATTTCTATTAACGTTTTAGTTTTTAAGTCAAGATGATTCCCCTTCTTTTAATTTATTAAGAAGTATTAATATACATTATTATTGTTCATTTATGTTTCCTGATTTTTTAAGTTCCCAAATAAAAATCAGAAAAATTATTAAATAACTTTTTGAATTCTTGTATTTATGAGGATAGTAAATTTTTGTCTCTTTAAATTCTCAACATTATTTAAAAAATTATAGAAATTTTTAGAGAGACTTTTCATCTTCCCCTCACATAACAATAAAACCCCCATTTGAGGTATGAAAATTTGCACCTCCCCTCTCTTCTCTTCTTTCTCAAGCTGAGGTCTTTCCCTAGGTTTGTTCAGATGGGTATCCTCTATTCAGCTCTAGGGCCCCTCATTGAGTAGAAATTTCCTCCTCTTTCTTCGTCTCTTCCTATATAAAGGCCATGATGGGTGCCATCCTTTGAGAGATCTGATAACCAAAGGAGATTTATGTCCTGCTGCCTAGAATGACTTTGAGAGGGTGTCTAGCAAGGGAGCTATATCATATGATGTTGCATCCACCGTTACTAGCTATGGAGGTTGGAAAGACTATAGTAGGAGGGTAGGCTATTGTCAAGAGGAAGGTCAAAAGTTAAGTGATGAGTGGAAGTAGGGCATCAGGTATAAATCCGATGAAAGTCCAACGACAGATAAAATTTCGACAAAAGTCCCATAACGGGTAGAAGTTCAACGAAGGGAGAAAGTGCAGTGATAGATAGAATTTTGATGAAAGTCCCGCGATGGGCAGAAGTCCAACGATGGGAGGAAGTCCAGAATCAAGTGGAAGACCGGTGTCACTTGAAGGCCAGACAGAAGGCCGATGTCACTTGGACGTCGGGCAGAAAGCTAATGTCACCTATAAGTCGGGCGAAAGACCAGTCTCACTTGGAGGCCAGGCAGAAAGCTGATGTCACTTGGAGGTTGGCCAGAAGACTGGCATCACTTGGAGGCCGGGTAGAAGGTCGACGTCACTATGAAGTCAGGTGCAAGACTAACGTCACATGGAGGCCGGGAAGAAGGTCGACATCACTCCGAAGTTGGGTGCAAGACTGACATCACAAGGAGGCCGCGAAAAAGGCCGACGTCACTTGGCAGAAGACCGGTGTCACTTGGAGGCCGGGTAGAAGGCCAACATCACTCCGAAGTCGGGTGCAAGACCAGCATCACATGGTGGCTGGGCAGAAGGCCGACATCACTTGGAGGTCGGGCATAAGACTGACGACACTTGGAGGCAAGATAAAAGGCCGATATCACTTCAAAGTTTGGTGCAAGACTTGCATCACTTGGAGGCCGGACAGAAGGTTGACGTCACTTGGCTGAGGACCAGCGTCACTTGGAGGCCGGGTAGAAGACCAACGTCACTTTGAAGTCTGGTGTAAGACTAGTGTCACATGGTGGTTGGGTAGAAGGCCAACGTCACTTGGAGGTCGGGCAGAAGACCGACGTAACATGGAGGCCGGACAGAAGACCGGCGCACTTGGAGGTCAGGAGGATGACCAGCATCACATGGTGGCCGGGTAGAAGGTTGACGTCACTTGGAGGCCGGGCAAAAGACCAGCGTCACTTGGAGGCCGGGTAGAAGACCAGCGTCACATAAAGGTCAGTCAAAAGTCTAGCGATAGGAGAGCACTATTATTTCTTTCAACCTAGCTTCCAGTATAGATATTCCCCTGGTCCAGAGCTAGGGCCCCTCTTTGTGTTGAAATAATTTTGAGGATAAATTATTGGGGGAGTTCTAATGATGTGACAAAGTTTGACATTGTCATAAAGTTCTTTGTCAAATAATAGAGGTCAGAAAAACCATAGTCTATAAGCGGCAAAGGCCGGGAAAGACTTTAGTTTGGTGATATAGGTCGGAAAGATCATTTTCAAGTGATGAAGGATGAAAGGATCGTATTCAGGCTACGAAGATTTAAAGGACCGTAGTCGTCGAAGGTTGTAAAAACCATTATCATGCGATAGAGGTCAAATGAACCATATTAATGGGAGTTGAATGGCCTGACAGAGTTGGTCAGGTGATGCACTGATTGTAGTAGCCTGAAAAAGGTCGAGAGAATCCACAAATGATATATGACCCAGGATTGTATGTTAGAGCTTTACTCGATAACGTTAACCTATATGGAAGAGGTCTAGGAAATCCACCAAGGATGTATGACACTTCCATATTAGAGAACTACTCGATGACTTTAAACTAGGTGGAAGATGTCGAGAGAATCCACCAATGATGTATGAACTTTCCGAGGTTGTATGTCAGAGCCCTGCTCAATGGCATTAATCTATATGGAAGAGGTCAATAGAATCCACCAATGATGTATGACCTATCCAAGATTATATGTTAGAACCCTGCTCAATGACATTAACCTATATTGAAGAGGTCGAGAGAATCCACCAATGATGTATGACCTATCCGAGGTTATGTCTCAGAGCCATGCTCGATGACTCGAGAATCCACTGAGGATGTATGACCTATCCATAGTTGTATGTCAAATCCTTTGCTTGATGATGTTAACCTGCGTGGAAGAGGTCAAGAGAATCCACTAAGGATGTATGACCTATCTGAGGTTGTACGTTAGAGCCTTTGCTCGATAGCGTTAACCTGTGTGGAAGAGGTCGAGAGAATCCACCCAGGATGTATGACCTATCTGAGATTGTACGTCAGAGCTATGCTCGATGACATTAACTTGTATGGAATAGGTCAAATCGAATCCCCCTAAGATCAATTTTTCCTTAATCGGGAGGGGGCAAATGTCGCATGTATCCTGAATCAAATGTGAAGAATAGTCTATCTTAAGACTGTTACTGCCTTTTTAAGGTCAAGAGTAAGACCTTACCCAAGGAGCAAAATTCTCGTAAGGGACTATATAAAGCTTATAGTTATTGGAAGCATCCTTGCATTTGTTGGGATTTTTTTTAAGTGCCATCTTAATGAAAAAAGCATCAGAGGATCTTTTTTATCACATTTGTTGTCAAAGTTGCCCCCCAGTTCGCATCTGATTCTTATGATATTGATGCAGCAATGAATGATATCAGGAAGTTGATAAGGGTGATCTTTTGAGATTGGGGAAATAATTGCCCCCTAATAGGGAATCACTTTCGCGCAGACGGCGTGAAACTGTTGTGTCCTAGAATATTTGCGGCGGTAGAGAAGTATATAGTTTAACATCTTAGCATTGTACAAAAATCCAGTACACAAATAGTTAGAAAAGGTGGATGCATTAATCACAAGAGACACCATAATTTTTACATGGAAACCTCAGAAAAGGCGAAAAAACTATGGGGCCTGGCCCAGTTTAAATGAATCCACTAGTCTTTGCAGTTGATTACAAATGAGGCCTTACCTTGGGAGAAGGCCTTGGTTTGAAGTAGCAAATATACATCATATAGAGTGCATTATATGGTATGAGTTGGAAGAATCAGTGTTGATATGTTCATTTGGGCAGCAGGACCACCGGTGGCTAGCGATGTAGGTCGGAAGGACCGTAATCAGATGGATCATAATAGGATGATAGTAGTTGAAAAGACTGTAGTTGGCAAGAGATTGGGGTCAGAAAGACCATTGTCTAGCAAGGGAGGTCGGAAGGACCATGGTAGGCAACGGAGGTCGAAAGGACCGTAGTTCTGGCAGAACTTCCGGCATCAAGTGGTGGTTCGGAAGCACTCCAGTATCTGGTGGTGGTACTTATGATTCAGGGAGTACTCTGGATTTGGATGGTGCTTCGATGTCTTTTGATGGTCTGATGGTGGTTTGACACAACTTCGTGTCCCTTGGTGGTCCGATGGTGGTGCGGCAGAATCCTGACGTCCCTTGGTGGTTTGGTGGTGCTGCGGTAGAACTCCGACGGTGGTGAGGTAGAACCCTGATGGTGGTGCAGTAGAACCCTGACGTCCCTTCTTGGTCCGGCAATGTTGCGGCAGAACTCCGGCAGTGGTGCGGCAGAACTCCGGTGGTGGTCAAGGTGGAGCTAGGTGGTTGGAGCTTTCTTCATTCTCTTCCTTCTTCTCTCTTGGCTCTCCCCCCCCCCCCCCCCCCCCACCATATTTTTCCAAGATAAATGGGGTTCTATTTATAGATTTTTTGTAGTGGCATGTCTTGTAAATAGGTAGAAGATCAGGGGCAGTTTGGGAGTACTTCGTATGGACGGCCAATATTGATTCCTACAATCGATGGACAGTTGGTTGTCTTAATGATATATATATATATATATATATATATATATATATATACCCTCCTTTAATAATATTTTTTTCTTTCATGAGCATAGATTGCATTTTATTGGGATCCGGACGGCATTCAGCATCCGCACGGAATAATTCATCGTCATTGAAGGCCCCACTTTGGCTATTTGCTCAAGCAAGGATGTGCACTTAATTCAAATAATTGTAGCTTGAACAAGTAAATTTACTATATGTCTTGGCTGAATAATTTGGCATGATGGAAAGTGTATTTGCTTTAGTCTAGAAAGACAATTTCTTTGAAAATATTACCTGCTAAATTATTATTCATTAAGAATGATGAAGTTTAAAACTACTGACTAATGTGACATATAACATTATAAAGTTATATCTGAAAGTGGATGAAGCTAATAATTTCATCATATATTTAATTTACTTATTTGTAGTTGGTGAAATAGGATACTTAGTTGAAAGAAACACTGTTAACCAAGATAGGAAGAAAGAAAATAAAATGAATTCTTAGTCCACTACTAAAAAATGGTTGTTTTCACAGTACCTATAAATTTTAGATACAATATATATATCATTTTACATAAGATAAATTATTTATAACCTTCATATTATTTGGTTTTTATACCTTGAGGATGATTTTAATTTCTTGTAAATGAGGAAAATATATTATTTTATTTTAAAATGAATGATTAAAATGTTAATATATTGGCATATATATTAGATTTCTCAATATTCTAACGTGAGTGTCAAAATTTGACCTGACCCGAAACCCCAACTCGACTAGACCCAAAAAATTTTGGGATCAAGTCTACCTAATTGTCATATGGGACAAGTTCGAGTTCGTGACTCCGACCCGTTTATAAAAAAGTAAAAAAATTGTCTCATAATATATGTAGGTTGACATAGTTAAACAAAAGCAAACAATATCTCACAATATATAAGTACCAAAAAGGATGAAGTTTTGAGTTTCAACTTAATATAGGTCAAGCTGAAGAAAGTGGACACTATCTCATAATATATGTAGAGTTATTACAATTGAAGATTTCTATCTTTATTTATTAAGCATAAATCTTTAGGGTGGGTCGCATAAAATCAATTCTCATAAAGTGGGGTAAATCATTCACTACTCTTTTTTATTTGATTTAGAATGTTATATTGGCACGCTTTAATCATGGGGCTGTGCTCTTCGATCAATGAATTGTTTTAATCTACATACATATAGCATATTTGCATGTTATTTCAATATGTTTTATATCATTTCAGCATTTTACATGTCATCTTATTTTATCTTGAAACAACATCATGGAAATCCATATTATAACATATGTTCTTAAAATATCAGTCATAATATACACATCAACATGATATGTGATTTCCTTATACATGTCAAAATATTAAATACACTAGTAACATATAAAAAAGAAAAGACTTGTATTTAATAGTTGCCTACAAATACTAAAGTGAAACCCTTGAATCCTGTCCTTCCTACACTTGCACATAATGTCTTTAATTCATAAATGTCTCACTTGATAATAAAACATCTTTTTTAAATACAATGCAATATTAATATACATAAATTGGAGCTAAATTAAAAATTTATTTTTTGAAAACTTAAATTTCAATTATGCACCATTTAGGATTCGTTTGGAATAGTTTTTTTATGCTTTTTAAAACAGCTTTTTAGTACGATAATTTTTAGTTCAATAATTTTTTTGCATTAAAAAGTTGCATCAGAAAGCAGTAAAAAATTTGTCTAAAACAAAGCCTTAGGCTTCATTTGGGACAACTTTCCTATTGCTTTATAAAGCAGCTTTTTATTACAATTTTTTAAAAGAAAAATTTTCATTAAAAAGTTACTTTAGAAAGAAGTAAGAAAGCTCTGTTGTGATCAATTCCTTCCCTGCTAGAAATTGTCTTAATGTTGAGGTTATTTTAGATTGTGATTCTATTTTGATTCCAGCTGAGGAGGTGGTAGCATCTGAGGGTGATTTACCTGCGTTTATGTCTCCTCAGGCGGATCCTGTTATTTTCGGGCTTGAACCTGTTGTCCGGACCTCTCATTTTTGTGCTAGTGACGTTGGTCATGGTTTTAATTCTAAAATAGCTTTGTCTCATTTAGGTAATGTGTCTGCCCCGTGTGTTTTGGCTAAGGTTGTTGCGCCTGTTGTGTTTGCTAAGCAATCTGGTTCCTCCGTTTCTCTTGATGTGCCGTCTGGAGAGTGCTTACCATTTCCATTTTTTTCTCCTATTCAGATTGCATCTGGTTGTGGTGTGGCCGTTAATCGGGTTGTTTCTTCCTCTTCAGTTAATTTGGTTTTAGATAAGCCTGTGCAATTAGATTTGGCTTCTAATGATGGCATTGAGGGCAATGGTAATTTTGTTAATATCCCTATTTTTGTACTGTCTAATGCCGAAATGCAAGATCATGTGGCTAAGTCCGTTAAAAACTCAGTTTTGTTTCAAACTGACTGGCTTTATTTAGAGGATGTCCTTTCTTCTCATTCTAGTGGGGAAGAAGGGGATTGTCTTGACTTTGAAAAAGATGATGTAGGTCATTTTCCTGGTCGTGGTCGTGGTAAATTTAAACGCAGAGGTAGGAAGCAATTGGGCTGATTTTTGGTCGATTGCTTTGATGATTTTGGTGTTGAATGGACTATGATGAGGAGGCCCATGCTTCCCCTCTTTGGCTTCGCTGATTGGAAACTTAGGTGCCTAGTTTGTTGTTTGATGGTTCTTGGTTTCAGTTCGGTTTTGTCACCTATGGATGGTCCATGCTAGCCTCGTGGTCAATGCTGGGGAACTCCACCCTGAGTCCCCTCTTGATGCTTTCTTTGATCCAGTTGGTGTTTTTGGGTTTTTAATTTGTACCTTATGCTTGTTGTCTCTCGGGATGCTGAATTGTTCTTGTAGTCATTGTGCTCTTTTACTTGAATAAACATATGTTTTTTATTAAAAAAAAAATAGTAAGAAAGCTGTCCCAAATAAAACTTTAATCTCTTCGTATCTTCTAGAACTTAGTTGTAATCACATATTAAAATGGTTATTTTCAAAATTAGATTGAATCTAAAAATCTTAAAATATAAAGCCAATCACTTAATATTCATTTGATTAAATCAAAATAATATTATCTAAAACCCAAAATTAGTTTTGTAATTCTTAAACTTCTTGATGAACTCCAACAACATGCTTTTCATCATTCAAAATAAATAAATAAATAAAGTAAAAATTCTTGCAAGAAATTCACTTAATACCATATATAATGAAATAATGATATATTTCTTTTTTATTACCTTATTTCCCTTAAAACCCTAACCTCTTTAATCTTCTTCCTCTTTTCTCCTAAAATAAATTTATGTGATGTAAAACAACCCTTGCTCTCGATTTTTCACTTTATTTTCTTTCCTTCACATCTCTTAATTTTCATGTAAAGGTTTATGGAGAGTTTACACACCATGTTTAAATTTATCCATGATTGTACATCTAAAAATTAAAAAATTTCAATTCAAGCTAAGCTAATTCGGTTCAAGATAAATCATGTTGCTTCAAGCCAACTTAACTCAAACTACTTAGTTTCATACTCGTAAGCCTATAAAAAGAACTCACCTCAAGTAGGTGACTCCATGATCCCAAACATCTATCCTGGTGTGTGAGTAAAGTTCATTAATCGACCCTAACAACTATTTATTTATGAATTTATACTTGATCACTACTAAAGAAGGGACAACTTTTCGCTATTGATTTGTTTCTCAACTATCTCAGGCTAATGCCTTCAACAAGTTGGGCCCTCTGATTGTACTACACAACTATTATATTTTTAAAATTATTTTTATATAAATATGTATATAGCCAATTTTGTAAATAGGGGGTCGTGGGATGAGCTCTACTTATGTAATTTCATAAACTCAAATCTATTTTACTAAAATCTTAAATTTCTCACTCTATAATTTTTTTTTCTCACTTTTTTGTCATCTTTTTTACATAATATTCTCAACATAATTGGGTGCATTATTGCCTTTTTTTTAAAGGAGTTTTATGCAAATTCCCTCAACATTATTAAGAGTTTTTTACCATAAAGCACAAATGACAAGAAATTAGTCAAAAAGCTTCCCCTATACAACACAAAATTCTCAATCTTGCTGAAGCTAAGAAAAAGATTTTAACAAAAAGCAAAAATAGACCTCCATCAGAATAGTAACAATGGTCATTTGCTACAAAAAATCATTAGAACAAACTTCTCCGTACTCACAACTTACCTTAGCCTATTGGTTGAGAGCTTAGGCTTCCAACTAAGAGGCCTTGGGTTCGAGTTTGTGTATGCGTTGTGTGTGTGAGTTTGCTTTCAATGACCTAAATGTCTCAAAAAAAAAAAAAAAAAAAAAAAAAAAAAAACTTCTCCATACTGATTACAAACAAAAACTGAAATGAAAAAAAAGTCCTTTGAAACCAAATACTTACCACCTTCCTATAATTTAATCTTCCAGGTAATAACATAGAACATGAGGAAAATTTTTATTTGCAGACAATTTCATAGATCTTTGGTTGCAAAAGAATATGAGAAAACAAAGTCTTTGAAGCAACAAATAAGTCAACAAATTTGTCAACATCCATCCTTTTGCCACAGGCCAACCACTACATTTTTTTCATGTGCATATTAATATCTACAAAACCTCATGGTGAGGTATGCATCAGTCCCTTTCCATGTGAGTATGTGAGGAAGGTGAGATACATACATCAACTATGGTTTACGTAATACCACTTTGAAGAAATGCTATTATGCTCTGATCTGTTTGGAAAAAAATGCAATCAGCAATAGTAAATATCTATATTAGTTTCAAGTGCATATTAATATCTATAAGTGTGTGTGGGTGCACGTGTGTATGTATAGAGAGAGAGAGAGAGAGAGAGAGACAGAGAGAGAGAGAGTTAAAACCACATATAGAAGTAAATAGTAATTAAATGATGACGATGATGATCAATGGATGATCAATGGACAGTGGTATATTAAATAAACATTAAAAAATAATAACAAATCAGCTAGGCATCTATAATTATTACTATCAATATGCTAGGATGGTGATTATACTTTAAGCAAAAAGTAAACAAAAACTAGAAGAAGAAGAAAGGAAAAAAAAACATTAAGGGTAAATATAGCACACATAAGTTTATGTGGCTCGGTGAGATCCATCTACTATTATTGCACATAAAATAAACATTTCATTAAGCTTAATAAAAAAATTTATATAAAGATATAGATAATGATAGAGATATTATTTTATTTTATTGGATGTAGGTGCTTGATAGTGTGAATCAAAGAAGAACCAAATTTAGATTAGATATGCCCCTTTAACCCAACAATGTAAGAGGACATTTGGGATCATTTTTAATTTTTATTATTTATTTTTTTTATTTATATTTTAATATGAAATAAAATATATTTAATATATTAAAAATATTTAACTTTTTTAATATTACTGAATATCAAATAAATTTATTTATTCGATGGTGGTAACCATTAATGGGATAGTGATGGGGGCTAGCGAGGCGATGATGATGGCAATGGTCGTTGGTAGTGATGGTGGCAGAGATGGCCGGCCAGTGGTTATAAATATTTTAAAAACTCTCAAAACACTTCAAACTCACTTGAAAGACCACCCTATATGGTATCACTCTAACTGAAATAAAAGTTTTTCAAGTATCATGAACCAAGAACACACTCAATCACATGGCGTCATTATCTAAGTCACACGCTCTCAAGCTTTGCTCGCTTCTGATAGTAACCAACCAAACCTCATAGGAGTTGCAAACATCCTGAACCACTCCACCCCAGCCAAACCATTGACTATGATACCACATGTTAGGGAATGGAACCAAGGAGAAACCAAGTTGGCCCAAATATGCTAATGTTCAATATTCTATATAATGCCCCTTAACAACTTTCAAGGCCTTTTGGACTTTATATTTCATATTACTAGAAGTTTTATTAAGAAACTCAGGATATGACAGTTACCTTGGTGGTGTTCAGCAATAAGTAAAACCATCATAAAGGATACTTAAAAAACTTCAAGTAAAATATAAATAAAAACATTCCAGAATGAATAGGTGATAAAAGATTAAATAAGTAGATGGTAATTACTTTATAATAAGATATTAGTTACAAAGAGAATACTTATGAATTGGAATTAAAAAAATAGATCGTTATTTCTTGATCTTTCTATTATTTCTGTCTCTATTCCTAAAATTTCACTTATCATCACAATCCAACATAATATCCTGGTCAGGACATACATTGAATAAGCACATTTTGCAACATCATAGTCGGAGGAATCCACTTACAAAATGCAACCATGAAGCAAAGAATATAAGGTAATGCTTACAATTCAGTCTTTGAATATAGACTTGAAAACCAAGATAAGCACAAGGGACAAGTTTGAATAAATAACTCTATAGCAATTGTACAATGAAATACTAAAAGAAAAGGCAAAAACATAATTATTGTTCAATTACTGTCAAAACATCCATTGATCAAGTAATGCATTTAAGAAAAATTATCCATAAAATATGTTATATCGTATTGAAACAAACATCATAAGGCAAAAAGGTTTTGAATTGTTTAACACATTTTGATCTGTATAATTGTGAAAATCCTTGGTTTCAATCATGTAATTAACCCTTTGGTTATTGAATAAAAGTTTATTTTGATGCATAATGGATTCAATTCTTTCATTTTGGATTCAATTCTATTATATAACTCTTCTCAGATCCTCTTCTTCTGCATATCCATTTATTTCTTCCCTCATGTAACAATTGCCAACACTCATTCTTTTCCTACTTTTCTTCTGTGTTACAATGATCAGTTACATGATGAGTTACCACCACCTCTAAAAAAATCTACCTAACTATTGCAAGAATCATAAAGAACATAATGAACTAAATGTCAAATAACAAGTTATTGTTGATCTGAAGCAGAAAACACAAATGCCATAAATTCATATTAATATTTATATCATAGAAGCCATGGAATAACTCTAATTTTTATAAAATAACCATACCATCTACAGATAATACATGTCCTAAAATTTAGATAAATTTGGTACCTAAGAATAATGAAGCCTTCCAACACTAAGAGTCACAAATGTGCATTAATTTCTAAGAATGACATTTGATAACTTGGACTTTGTTTGGAATGACTTTCTTACTACTTTCTGAAGCAACATTTTACAAAGATGCTTCAGAAAGAAGAAAGTCATCCCAAACAAAATCTTAATATATTATTATAGTAAACAAAATCTTAATCTATTATTATAATTTAGGATTAAGATAATACCATATGTTATGGAACTTTCAAAAATTTTGGGATTAATTCTTAAGAATAGAATCAACCATAATTTGGGGAATCTTCAGTAAACTTTCTTCATTTGTGTACTTCAAATATATGTCATTGAGATTTCATAGTGAATTTGAGGTCAAATTCTCAAAAAAATAACTCATAGAATTATTATTAATTACATATAGAAAATATAATATATATAAATTTCATCTCAATTATATATACCCATAGATAAACCTAAAATTAGTTTAATTTAGAGTTCTATTTTTTATAACATTAAGGGAAATTTGTCTCAAACTTAACTACAATTATAAGATACTCTCAACTAAAGTCTCCTAATTATCATCCTTACCAAAAACTTGATGGTCGCATATCCATCATTGGCAAAAAAAAAATGAGGAGAAATCAAAGGCAGAGAAAAAGAAGATCATAAAGAAAAGAAGGAACATATTACATAGTTGGGCACCATAAAGTATCTCCTTAGAGTGCTTTCTTATGATGAATCTCCTCTAAAAACTTAAGGGAGAATATTTCTTCATTTTTGGAATACGCTCTCACACCTCACCGTTATCTATAGATGAGGAGCTCAAATTTTTTGACTTCTCACTCCATAAAAAAGTATTAGACACTTATTTATGGATGTTATTCCAAAACTCCTGATCACTTCACTAGCCATATCTCTAACCTCTCCAACTAAGTACATGACTTAGTGGAGGGGAAGATTGAGAAACGTGATTCTCTATCAAATTATCATATCGTTTAATAAACTTAAAGGTGAAATGTAACAAACTTATAGACATGAAGCATATGACTAGCTGATAGATAAAATTGTTATACATGTTAAATAATCATGATTGGTAAGAAATTCATCTCCACATCTTAAATTTCTAACCCCAAAGGCCATATGAAAATTGTAAAAGCCTCTTTTATTCCAAAAAAATAATAATAATAACTTATTTGCGAAGGTTGGAGCTTCTTCAACCACGAACACAAAGTTAACGTCAAACTCATGAGAAACTTCATTACTCCAGAACCTTAGTGATATTGAATGAGGTCCTTATTTACCATAAAATGGGTATTTGGTCTTAAATTTTATTTGAGCCCTTCTATTTTTTGAGCTTCAAGTATAACTCAAGAATGTATTTTCTTACCAACATTAGCCAAATGAATCTATTTATTTATTGAATGTGCAATACATAGAAAATAAATAGTACTTATTTTAAACAACATGCATATGAAGATCTACAATACACGATACTCAAAATTAACAAAATTTATATTAACATATAATCATTGATTTAAAACTAAGGGAAAAAGGAAGCATTACTTAATAAGATTGATAACACAGTTAGTAATATCCTGAATTGCACGTAACATATATTTACTGAAAGGACACTCCATTTTTTAAAGTGTCATCACTTTTAAAGTGAAATTGGCTTAATTATTATACAAATGATTTGCTCCCTAGTTTCATGATCTGGCTCTCCATATCCATCTCCATATTGGTAGAAAAATTGTGTTACCCGTGGTATTTCAACTAAAACTTTTCTAAAAGACTCCACATAGTTTGAAGATATAGCATGTTCTTTATTCAATTTCTTCCAATAATTTCTTATCAAACATCTAATATAATCTCGAGCAGCTGTTTCTGAAACATTTTTCTCTTTCACATAACATTTAATTAATTTTGGAACATCTACTCTTTGGATCTCTGCCTGTAATAAAAATATGAGTAGCATTCCATTATATATATACAATTTATAAAAAAAAAAAAAAAAACATCAACACTATACATTTATTAAGAAATAAATGCTTGCACTTACCGTGTATGTTCCCAAATCATTATAAAGTCGAGCAAGCATGCTTGAATAATGAACAATAGGTGGATAGAACTCCAAGATTTTAATAGCTTCGAAAGTCAAATCATCACATAGGCAATATGTTGTAATTAGTGTACAAATTTCTGATATGGTAACCCAAGCATTGTTCAAGTACTCATCCAATGTAGGAGTGTATCCATTATGATACCACATTGCTTCAATGAAAAACACTTTGCATAAATCGGCCCACTATAATACAATCATAACTTATTTTGGTTAGAAAAGTTATCCTAAATAGATCATCTTAGCAAATTAAAATATTTTGTTACTAATTTGTAGCTTATATAACAGAATTTTATGTCTAAAAAAAGGAATCTGAAGAAGAAGCTTGAATACATTCTTTAAAACTTAAAATACATTCTAATTGAAATAATTGTTATTTTACCATTCGTTTTAGGCATGGAAGAATGTCCAACTCTTTTTCCTTTGAAATGAGGAGGCAATATCATTCATTGTATTAAAAAGTAATGTAAAACATTTCTTCATGTAATCTGGAAGTTGTTGCGCTGCAGTTATATTCCATCTGAGAGTTCCAAGTTTATTTTACAATATGTCAGTTGAGGACTATTTAATTAAATATATTTGATTACATTTAGTGGTAATTTTGTTACTATTGTTTATCATTTTTTAAATAATAATAGATAATTAAAACTACTTTATGCATATCAAACGATGTATTGCTCTTCCTTACTCTTCAATAGAATTTGTAAATAGCTTTAATTCTTCCAAGGTATCATAGATATCATAAATATCATCAATTGTTGTTACGAGACAATTTACGAGACAATTAATTTTGGTCAATGCTTTTCAGCTTCTCCATAGTTCAGGCTGAAATGTATAGCCTACGGTCGATAAATAGTTCTCCACCAATCTATCTCTTGCAAAATTAAGCTCACCACGAACAACATTGAGATTTCTCCACCACCTAAGGATCAAATGGAGAGGTATCAATATTTCTTAAAATAATTTTAAGGAGATTGCACACATATACATAAATGAGAAACACAAATTACCTGGACAATTCCTGAAGCTCTATCTTGTAGATACTCTGCACCATATTGAAATCAAGTTTAGCAAACTCAAGCAATGTGGGATTAAAATTCTTTTGTTTCCCATATGCATCAATGAACCATCTAGTATGTAACCTTGACATTCTACAATGCAAGGGTAGCTCCAAGGCATGTTCTACTTTTTCAACAAGTTGTGAACTTAGTAAGGATCTATCATGGTATTTTAAATGCTTCAATGCAAATTTTCCTGCCTCATCCAATTTATCCTTTCCTTCCATGGCAAGGAAGGAAGCCTCATACAAGTTAAGCATTCCTTTGACATCTAATTGCTTTTTCTGCTTAAAAATTTCTTCCACTTTTTTAAAGCAGCTTATCAAATCATCAAGTCTGCCAATTTAAAGAACATTTTAGACATACTTGTTACTCATATGACATAGAATTGATATAGTATTCGAAGTTAAGTACGGAGACTTTAATTTATTAGTATTTATTTCATATATTGAGAAAACATCTAGATGTAAGCCAAATTTCTAAATAAACTTTAGGATAGCAAACCGATAGGAAAAATAAATTATAACAAAATATGAAATATTATTATCGTCAATAGCATCTAAATAAGATAAAATAAAAACTTACTCAAAATATTGCATGTTTCTATAACAATCTTAATAAAAGTGTTACATATAGGCAATCTATTAATCAGATTAACATTATTATTATTATCAATATTTTGAACACAAACTATTCACAAATATTTCTTTACTTGAAAGTAAGACACGAGGTCAATTATAGGTAAGTAGGAAATATTTCAATATATAGATAAGGGAGGAATAAGGATAAAATCCCATTCAAATTTTAGTTTCAAGAAAATGATAGAATAGATGTGAATGTGCGACTTATATTATATCCTGAGAACAAAAGAGCTTTCACTTAAACCAAACTCTTAGGTTACACTTACATTGAATTAATAACCTTTAAATGAAAAATTGACATCCATATATTTGTTATTGCATACCTTAGTATTGAAGCATTATGGATATCATGTTCTCTAACAAGTCTAAAGAGCAAGGCAAAATCATGAAGGTTGTTATTCTCTATCAAATTGTTGATATTTTTCATCGATGAACTAATAGAACTCAATAAATTATTGATCTCTGCATCAAAATGATAACCAAGTCCTAGATGACATAAGGTATCCACAAGTTCAAGTTGTTTGGTAAGACTATGCTGCTGGTTGATCAAAAATCTTACTTCCTCCATTAATTTCTCCCTTTGGTATATATACTTTTCCTCCTGCATAATTTAGAGATTATTCAACAACTCATATTATATTATACTCATTCAACAAATAAGTAATATTATTTCTATAGGATTAAATATGTATTTTCAAAAATAACTATTATTATTACTTTGACATTAAAGATATAAGTTCAATTGTATGCCATTACAACTTAAGAACATACATTTAAAGTTTGTGTTTGGATGCTTATAATGTTGATAATAAGTCAATTGAGCTATTTTTTAGCCAAAGCAAATTGGCTTTTTGACTAAAATTAGAAGAAAAGATGTTTAAGTTACAAGGAAAATTATCACTCCTAAATGTTTGAAATTTGATTGAAAGAAAATAAATATAAGAGTAAAAAAGTAAATTATTTAACCTTCAATTCCTTAATCCAAACAAACAAATAAATTGGTTCTTTTCAAAATTAGATTGAATCTAAAAATCTTAAATAATAAAGCCAATAACTTAATATTCATTTGATTAAATCAAAATAAAATTATCTAAAACCCAAAATTAGTTTTGTTATTCTTAAACTTCTTGATGAACTCCAACAACATACTTTTCATCATTCAAAATAAATAAATAAATAAAGCAAAGATTCTTGCAAGAAATTCACTTAATACCTTATATAATGAAATAACGATATATTTCTTTTTTATTACCTTATTTCCCTTTAAACCCGAACCTCTTTAATCTTCTTCCTCTTTTCTTCTAAAATTAATTTATGTGATGTAAAATAACCCTTGCTCTCAATTTTTCACATTATTTTCTTTCTTACACATCTCTTAATTTGCATGTAAAGGTTTATGAAGAGTTTACACACCATGTTTAAATTTAGCCATGATTGTACATATAAAAATTAAAAAAATTCAATTCAAGCTAAGCTAATTCAGTTCAAGATTAATCATACTGCTTCAAGCCAAGTTAACTCAATCTACTTAGTTTCATACTCGTAAGCCTATAAAAAGAACTCACCTCAAGTAGGGGACCCCATGATCCCGAACATCTATCCTAGTGTGTGAAAAAAGTTCATTAATCGACCCCAATTACTATATATTTATGAATTTCTACTTGATCACTGCTAAAGGAGGGACAACTTTTCGCTATTGATTTGTTTCTCAACTATCCCAAGCTATGGATACCATGTTCTCTAACAAGTATAAAGAGCAAGGCAAAATCGTGAAGGTTGTTATTCTCTATCAGATTGTTGATGTTTTTCATCGATGAACTAATAGAACTCAATAAATTCTTGATGTCTGCATCAAAATGATAACCAAGTCCTAGCTGACATAAGACATCCACATGTTCAACTTGTTCGGTAAAACTATGTTGTTGGTTGATCAAAAATCTTACTTCCTCTATCAATTTCTCCCTTTGGTACATATACTTTTCCTCCTGCATAATTTAGTGATTATTCAACAACTCATGTTATATTAAACTCATTTAGCAAATAAGTAATATTAATCCTATAGGATTAAATATGTATTTTCAAAAATAACTAATATTATTACTTTAACATTAAAGATATAAGTTCAATTGCATGCCATTATAACTTAAGAACATACATTATATAGTAAAGTTTGTGTTTGGATGCTTATAATGGTGATAATAAGTCAATTGAGCTATTTTTTAGCCAAAGCAAATTGACTTTTTGACTAAAATCAGAAGAAAAAACATTGAACTTACAAGGAAAATTATCACTCCTAAATGTTTTAAATTTGATTGAAAGAAAATAAATATTAGAGTAAAAAAGTAAATTATTTAACTTTCATTTCTTTAATCCAAACAAACAAAACTGTTAATTTTGTTCTCCAACTACTAGCATGACCCCAGTACTAATTATGAAAATCAAAAGAGCATATCCACGCTTATTGTCTTTAGTCAAAGATCTTATATCGAGATCAAAGCCTTCTTATTTATGTAAAATAATTTATGATTGAATAACATAGATTAACCAAACATGAAAAAAATGATTAAAATGGTATATTTGATTAAACAAAATCTTAAATAGAATACAAAACTTTTTATGCATATCATTTTATAAACACTATTAATACTAATTGAAATATCTCTAAGGCGTCATTTGGGACAAGTTTTGACGACTGTCATTTTGCTACTTTCAAGAAATTTTTGCAACAAAAATTTTCTTTAGAAAGTAGTAAAAAAATTGTCCCAAACACAACTCAACTGTGGATATAATTTATTATCTATTATTTATGCTGCTAAAATGTTGTAGACAGGAAAACGTTATGGGATCAGTTAAGGAGTTTAGTTCCGGACCCCTCTCTTCCTTGGGTCATCATGGGAGACTTCAACTGTTACAGATCTGATGAAGAAAAAGCTGGTGGCAACTGCTCCCAATCTAGCCAGTTTGATGAGCTAAAAAAAAATATCTTTCATTGTGGTGCGCTAGATTTAGCTTCTGTCGGTCTTTTCTATACCTGGTACAATCAAAGGCTGGACTCCCCCATTCATATTAAATTAGATAGGGTGCTTGTTAATAATTCTATGTTGGATATGTTTCCTTCTACTTTCTATAAAATTTTGCCTACGCATTGTTCTGATCCCTCCCCATTAATCTTGTTAACTTCCAAAAGGGAAAAGAAACCTTCTAGATTCCTGTTTAAAAATTTCTGGATTATCATGGAGGGGTTCCAGGAGGAGGTTATCAATGCATTTGATAGACCTATTAATTCCAGTCATATTGCTGCTTTTTATAAATCTTTGCAGATCCTAAAAAAATCCATGAAGGATAGAAATTGGTCTTCTTCGTGTAATATCTTAAACTCTATGCTAGATTTTAAAGATAAACAACAACATATGGCTGAATTGCAATTAGATCCGTTGAATAGTAATTTAAATTTTCTTTATAAGCAAGCCTGTGACAATTTCAACATTATGAATAAAGCTTGGTCCTCTTGGCTTTACCAAAGGGCTAAGACCAAATGGCTAAGGCATGGGGAAAATGACTTGAGTTTTTTTATATGTTCATATTAGATCCAGGAATAACATTAATGTTATCAAAGAAATTACCACTCCAACTAGTAATTTTGATAAGCATTTGGAGATTGCTAAGGAGATTATCAAACATTACAAAGAGGTTTTTAACTCTCCTAAACCTATTAATGAGAATAATTACAATATTCCTGTGGGTAACAGGATTCCCTCCCATTTGATTAGTTCTTTAATTGTTCCTTTTTCTGAGGCTGAGATTAAAAATGTGGTTTTTGATGGTTCTTCCTGTTCTGCCTAGGTCCGGATGGGTTCACGTTTGAATTTTATAAAAAATCTTGGCACATCATTGGGTTTTATTTGTGTAAGGTCATTAAAAGTTTTTTCTCCTCTGGCCATTTTCTGAAAGTGGTTAAAGCTACGGCCATTACGCTTATCCCTAAAAGACTGCATGCTACTAATATTAATGATTTCAGGCCGATTTCCTTATGCAATGTTTTTATAAAAATATAGCTAAACTTCTTGCTAATAGACTGAAAACTATTTTACCTTTCATTATTCATGAGAGCCAGGCTGGCTTCATTTATAATAGAAGTACTACTGATCATATTTTGCTAGCTTCTGAAGTGCTTAGAGAATTTAATTTTACTATTAATATGTTTTTTGCAAAGCTAGACATTAGGAAGGCCTTTGATACTATTTCCCGAGGCTTTCTGTTAAATAGAATGAGACAAAAAGGCTTCCCTGAGATGTTTATCAATTGGGTTCAAGTTTGCATCTCAGATGTGCATTTTTCGATTTGCTTGAATGGTTCATTGGAAGGTTTCTTCAAATCTTCCTCTGGTCTTAGACAAGGGTGTCCATTATCTCCTCTTCTCTTCTATTTAGTGATGGATGCCTTATCTTGTAGTCTTTTCTCAGATTATTTGGGAAATAACTCGGCTGGTTTTAAAATAAAAGGTAAAACCTTTAACCATCTCATGTATGCAGATGACTTGCTTGTCTTTGGATCTGCAAAGCCTCAAAATGCCATAGGTTTGAATAAAATACTTATGGATTTTGTTGAAGCCTCAGGTCTGTTTATAAACTCTGCCAAAAGCTCTATAATTTTCTCTCACCATGTTGTAGATGCATAATAATTTTGTAACATTATGGGTATTCCTCATAGGAACCATTTTCTTATTTATCTTGGGATACCTATCTCCTCAGACATACTTAATTCCTCTCATTTTCAGCAGCTTTTGTGTAAAATCACTTCTTTGCTTGATGGGTGGAAGGTACGCCTCATCTCTTTAGTTGGTAGAGTGCAATTTTTGAAATTTAATATTTCAAACAATTTAGCCTATTGGATTAGGGGATCCATTATACCCAAATCCATCTGTAAAATGATCTCTAAGCTGTGCTCTAAATTCTTGTTTCACAGGAATATTAAAGGGAAGAATGTTCACATGATTGCTTGGGATAAAACTGTGATTCCTAAGCAGAAGGATGGTTTAGGGATTGCCTCTATCGATTCTCTTTATTATAGTGTTCACTTCTCGTTTATTTGACACTTGCTTACCCAGGATTCCTTAATCAATTCCTGGTTTAAGACCAAATACTTTTCCCCCTAGAAACCTCCGTCGGCTAAAGCTTCTAAATTCTGGAAGAATATTTGTGTCACTGCTCACAAAATTAAGAATGACTTAACATTCTAGATCACCCCTTCCTCTAATTTCTCTTTTATTGGGATCCTTGGTTAAATGGTAAAGCATTATTTGCCAGTTTTCCTGCTGCCAAGCATCTTTCTGTTTTATTGATTAAAGACTGCATCAGAGATAATAATTGGCTTCTTCCTGAATCATTACCTAAGTTTGTTGGTCACGAAATTTATACTATTGATATTAAAGAGCAACCGGCTTTAGCTTGGAATGGCTCTTCTAATCCTAAGTTTAAGGATTTCGTGGACTCATATTATTCCCACTTGAAGGAGGTAACTTGGCACAAATATGTTTGGCACAAGAATTATTCTCTTAGATACTCAATTTTCTCCTGGATGGCTATTTTGCAAAATTTGAAAGTCGCAGATTTGCTGATTAGGAGATCTGTTCAGTTTAATCTGGAATGCTACCTTTGTCACAATGCTCAAGAAGATCATAACCATCTTTTCTTTTTCTGTGATTATACATTTTATGTTATAAATAATCTTCTTCCTGCTTTAAACTCTTTTTTACTTAGACCGAATTTGTTACAGATTTTTGAATACTTGGACAACTCTCTTCATCTTTCCAAATGGGAGAAGTCCTTCAGTTTTCTGATGGTCTGCTGCTCAGTTTATCAGCTTTGGAGAGAAAGGAATAATCGGAGATTTGCTAACAATGGGAATAATCCGGACACAATGATTAGAAATATTAAGAATTCTATTCGAATCAAAGCTAGTTGATGGAAGCATTTCGATCAGATAAAAGAAAAATTCCCGAGCTGTTTGGTTTAGGAATCATTACTAGTTGTTCATGTTTGTTGTGCATGACAAGGAATCTGATTCTGTATATGGTTCCTTGATCTGTTGTTGAGTTGTTTTAGTTTGATGTCAATTGTTTCTTCTGTTTGGCTTCCTTTTCTTAGACTTTTGCTAGTTTGGCTTCTTTTGTTTTTTGAGATTGGTTCCTGTTTATCCCCCCCCCCCCCCCCCCCCCAAAAAAAAGAAAAAAAAAACCCAAAATCTTCCAATGATATAATAATATGTCACGTG
Organism: Dendrobium nobile; assembly: GCA_022539455.1. Classification (NCBI taxonomy): domain Eukaryota; kingdom Viridiplantae; phylum Streptophyta; class Magnoliopsida; order Asparagales; family Orchidaceae; genus Dendrobium; species Dendrobium nobile. The sequence continues at coordinate 88,778,448 of CM039735.1, read as the reverse complement.
GAACTTTTTTTTTTTTGGCAACATTGACGTAATAATGTAATATTGATAGTTTTTCCATCATAATATAATATATGCACCATTTTAGCATGGAAAATTTGTTTTGAATATAAAATAAGAAAAAAAAATCTAACACGATGCCACTTATCACAATATAATTGGCCTACTGGCAGATGCAGCTTGTCCTCATAATTCTTTGCTTTTTATGAGTTATTTTATTATAAATATTTTGGGCATTTCCCATGTTTTATCGATTTAATCTCTCTTCATGTCATATCTCCTTCCCTTCATCCAAACATTACCTGGTAGAATAGAATGATTGCTGTCAAAACACATATGTGGCTCCATCGTAGGATTAGATCAACCAGAGATTCGAGGATTATTTGTTTTAAAATTTGGAATTATAATATTATTTACGATTTATAGTTAACTGTCGATGATTGTTGGAGAAGATGAGGAGGAGTAAACACCACAATAACGAAACAAGCAAGAAAGTATAAGCAACGTAAAGTAAATGACACTAGGATTTAGCATGAAAATTTTCTAAATAGGAAAAAAATCATGGAGCCACACCGCACCAAGAAATCCACTATAAAAATTGGGATAAATAAGTGCAAATCTCTCTTCTTTCGCACTCTCTCCTTGCTTCTCTTCTCACATGCACCGTTCTCAATGTCTACTCACTAAAAATACAAGAGAAAGCCAAGTAAAATAATTTTGATTATTTCTTTTTTACTTCTCTAGAGTTCAGGCTGAAATGTACACAGGGGCGGAACCAGCTTCAATTTTGAGGGGTGGCAAATACAACAAAAAAATAATTAAATATTAAAAAAATATTATTATATATCTATATATTACGACAAGTTTTTTTAAAAAAATTAAGCAAGAAAAATAAAGGAAAAAAATGTAATTAAATAGTCATGAAAATCATGAAAGAGAATATTAGAACTAAATGTGAAGAAATATATAGATATTTTAGGGCAAGATAGGATAAAAGAGTTTTTTAGGGGGGCAAAAAAAAAATTTAGGAGGGGCAAAAAAAATTTTTTTTACTCTCCAATAATTTTTTTTTTTTTTTTGAGGGGGGAGGGGGGCAATTGCCCCATCTAAGCTGGTAGTGGTTCTGCCCTTGAAAGTACAGTCTATGACCCATAAATAGTTCTTCATCAATATATCTCTTGCAAAATTAATCTCACCATGAACAACAAAGAGATTTCTCCACCACCTAAGGATAAAATGGAGAGGCATCAATATTTGTCAAAAAAATTATAAGATGATTGCACACATATACATAAATGAGAAACACAAACTACCAAGACAATTCCTAAAGCTCTATCTTATAGATACTCTGCACCATATTGAAATCAAGTTTAGCAAACTCAAGCAATGCATGATTAAAGTTCTTTTGTCTCCCATATGCATCAATGAACAATCTAGTATGTAACCTTGACATTCTCCAATGCAAAAGGCATCTCCAAGGCTTGTTATATTTGTTCAATAAGTTGCGGTCTTAGTAAGGATCTATCATGGTATTTTAAATGCTTCATTACAAATTTTCCTACCTCATCCAATTAATCCTCTCCTTCCATAGCAAGGAAGGAAGCCTCATACAAGTTAAGCATTCCTTTGAAATCTAATTGATTGTTGAGATGTAAACTTTATTCCTATATTTTAAAGTATCTTATCAAATCATCAAGTTTGCCAATTTAAAAAACATGTTAGGCATACTTGTTACTAATACGACATAGAATTGATATAGTATTTGAAGTTAAGTAAGGATAACTCTATTTATTAATATTTATGTTATATAAGAGAACACCTAGATGTAAGCCAAATTTCTAATATATAGACATTAGGATAGCTAACTGATAGATAAAATAAATTACAACAAAATATGAAATATTATCATCATCATTAGCATCTAAATAGGATAAAATTAAAACTAACTCAAAATCTTTTTCTCTATAATAATCTTAATAAAACTTTTATATATAGATAATCTATTAATTAGATTAACATTATTATTATTATTATTATTTTGAAGAAAAACTTCTCACAAATATTTCTTTATTTGAAAGTAAGGCAAGAGGTCAATTATAGATAAGTAGGAAATACTTTAATAAATAGATAAAGGGGAGATAAGGATAAAACCGCATACAAATTTTAGTTTCAAGAAAATGATAGAATAGATGTGAATGCGTGACTTCCACTATATGCTGAGAACAAAAGAGATGCCACTTAAACTAAACTCTTAGGTTACATTTACATTGAATTAATAAAATTTAAATAAAAAATTGTCATGCATACATTTGTTAGTGCATACCTTAGTATTGAAGCATTATGGATATCATGTTTTCTAACAAGCCTAAATAGCAATGCAAAATCATGACTGTTGTTATTCTCTATCAAATTGTTGATATTTTTCATTGATGAACTGATAGAACCCAATAAACTCTTGATCTCTGTATCAAAATGATAACCAAGTTTTAGCTGACACAATGTATCCACAAGTTCATGTTGTTCAATATAAGACTATGTTGCTCGTTGATCAAAAAACTTATTTCGTCCATCAATTTCTCCCTTCCATATATATATACTTTTCCTCCTGCATAATTTAGTGATTATTTAACAACTTATGTTTTATTATACTCATTTAGAAAATAAGTAATATTATTCCTATAGAATTAAATATGTATTTTAAAAAATAACTACTATTCTTACTTTAACATTAAAGATATAAGTTCAATTGCATACCATTATAACTTAAGAAGATACATTATATAGTTTGTGTTTGGATGCCTATAATGGTGATAATAAGTCAATTGAGCTATTTTTTAGCCAAAGCAAATTGGCTTTTTGACTAAAATTAGAAGAAAAGATGTTGAAGTTAAAGTAAAATTATCACTCCTAAATGCTTGAAATTTGATTGAAAGAAAATAAATATTAGAGTAAAAAGTAAATTATTTAACTTTCATTTCTTTAATCCAAACAAAACTGTTAATTTTGTTCTCCAACTGCTAGCATGAACTAAGTACTAAGTATGAAAATCAAAATAGCAGATCCACACTTATTGTCTTCAATTTAAGATCTTATATCTAGATCAAAGCTTTCTTTTTTATGTATAATAATTTATGATTGAATAACAAAGATTAACTAAACATGAAATAAATGATTAAAATGGTATATTTTGATTAAACAAAATCTTAAATAGAATAAATATTTGTTTATGCATATTATTTTTTAAACACTATTAATACTAATTTAATTATCTCTATCTAAGGCTTCGTTTGAGAAAATTTTTTACGACTATCATTTCGATGCTTTCAAGAAATTTTTGTACAAAAAAATTGCTTTAAAAAGTAGTTAAAAATTTTTCCCAAACACAACTCAAGTGTACTGTATATAATTGAAAAAGATCTTCATAACTACTCAAAGCAATTTTGAAGATAACTAAGCCATCACCATGATATCAATTGGCAGCGATTGTATGTAGCTATCATCCCAAATAGTTGGCTTATAATTTGATTGCAATTTCTAATCCCATTCTTTGGGGATTTTCCTCCCAAAATATTCACTGAAGCTTGAAGAACTTTGATCGGTTGAACGAACTGCATATGTAATCTCATCCTTCTCTTAAGCTGAACAGAACTAGAAGGCCAAAGTTTGAAGTACGTGAAAAACTGACAAAATAAAAAATTGTACCAATATCATTGTTAATTGGCCCAATAATGGGAACAATTATTACGTCCTCCGACCGGGCGTAGAGGAACATCCGGTCGGAGGCCAAATCGGGCCAAAAACGAGAAATATCGAGCAAATACCGAGCAATACCAAACAATAACGAGGAATATCATCACGTGAAGATCCAATACCGAGTTATACCGAGCTATACCGAGCAATACCGAGTTATACAAAAGTTGTACCGAGTTTTTCCTAGAAAAAACTCGGTACAACTCGGTATTGCTCGGTATAGCTCGGTATAACTCGATATTGGTCTTCACAGAGCAGTATTCCTCGTTATTATCAAATAATACCTAGCAATACCGAGAAAATACAGAGTTTTTTAGCGGGATTTTGCCTCCGACCGGACGTTCCTCTACGTCCTTACACCGGACCTAATAAAAGTTCCAATAATGGACTGTTAAGCAAGCACAGTAAACTTATCTAGGCCGGCCCATTATGTAATGAGCTTCTTTTGCACATGCAGCGGGCGATGAACCTCCTTGAGAGGAACAAATTTTAGTTGTGCGTAGCATAATATACGTACTTGGGGATAGTAAATAGGGAGGTTTTACATAATTAGGCACATAATAGTTTTTATGAACTCCAAGTCCAACACCTGTAAAAAAATCTCTAACTACTCTGAAGGCTCATCAATTTCAAAATAATTTTTAGGGCATTGCAAAAATTATCATAATTTTTTCCGAATCAATAAAATTCAGAATATTTGAATCTAAAAAAATTTGCCTAATTGATGGATGAAACTTTATTTTGTTACTATCATATGAGTTATGACAACCTGTAGGATGGACAACAAATTACTATTAGTGGCATCAAGAGTTGACTTGTTTAGGGTTTCCCAAGGCTGGTGCTTTGCATAAGAGAGTCTTGAAGGTCTCTTCCAAACCTCAAGACAAAAAAGAAAAGAAGGAACATATTACATAGTCGGACACCATAAAGTCTCTCCTCAGAGTGCTTTCTTATGATCGTTCTCCTCTAAAAATTTAAAAGGCGAATATTTCTTCATTTTTGGAATTTGCTCACACCTCACCATTATCTACAGAATATGAGCTCAAACTTTTTGACTTCTCATTCCATAAAAAAAGTATCTGACATTTCTTTATGGATGTTATACCAAAACACCCCCGATCACTCACTAGCCATATCTCCAGCCTCTCCGGCCCAGTACATTATTGAGTGGAGGGGAAGTTTGAGAAAAAGTGATTCTCTACCAAATTATCATCTCATTTTATAAACTTAAAGGTGACATGTGACAAACTTATAGATATGAAGCATATGACTTTAGCTAATAGATAACCTATTATATAGGTTAAAGAATCATGATTGGTAAGAAATTCATCTCCAAATCTCAAATTTCTAACCCCAAAGGCCATATGAAAATTGTAAAAACCTCTTTAATTATCCAAAAATATATATGAATTTAACTTATTTGCGAAGGTTGGAGCTTCTTCAACCACGAACACATAAAGTTAACGTCAAACTCATGAGAAACTTCATTAATCCAGAACCTTAGTGATATGGAATGAGGTCCTTATTTACCATAAAATTCATATTTGGGCTTAAATTTTATTTGAGGTGACAGTCATCTACCCTTCTATTTTTGTGCTTTAAATATAACTCAAGAATGTTTTTTTTGGGACATTTCTACCATTTAAGAAAAACTGATACACACAACGCATACACAAAGACTTGAACCCAAGACCCATTAGTTGGAAGCCTAAGCTCACAACCAACAAACAAAGGTGAGTTGTTTCTCAAGAATGTATTTTCTTACCAAGATTAGTCATTTGAATCTATTTATTTATTAAATGTGCAATACATAGAAAATAAATAGTATTTATTTTAAACAACATGCATATATAGATCTACAATACACAACACTCAAAATTAACAAAATTTATTAACACTAAGGGAAAAAGGAAGCATTACTTAATAAGATTACACATTTAGCAATATCCTAAATTGCACATAACATACATTTACTGAAAGGAATAACCATTTTTCAAACTGCCATCACCTTTAAAGTGAAATTGGCTTAATTATTATACTAATGATTCGCTCCCTAGTTTCAAGATCTGGCTCTCCATATCCATCTCCATATTGGTAGAAACATTGTGCTGTTCTTGGTATATCAACTAAAACTTTTCTAAAAGACTCCACATATTTTGAAGATATAACATGTTCTTTATTCAATTTCTTCCAATAATTTCTTATCAAACATTTAATATAATCTCGAGCAGTTGTTTCTGAAACATTTTTCTCTTTCATATAACATTGAATTGATTTTGGAACATCTCCTCTTTGGATCTCTGCCTGTAGTAAAAATGAGTAACATTCCATTTTAAATGTATAATAAAAAAACATTAATACTATACATTTATTGAGAAATAAATGCTCGCACGCACTTACCGTGCATGTTCCCAAATCATCATAAAGTCGAAAAAGCATGCATGAATAACGAACAATAGGTGGATAGAACTCCAAGCTTTTAATAGCTTCAAAAGTCAAATCATCACCTAGGCAATATGTTGCAGTTAGTGCACAAATTCCTGATATGGTAACCCAAGCATTGTCCAAGTACTCGTCCAATGTAGGAGTATATCCATTATGATACCACATTGCTTCAATGAAATATGCTTTGCATAAATCGGCCCACTATAATACAATCATAACTTACTTTGGTTAGAAAACTTATTCTAAATAGATCATCTTAGCAATTAAAAATCTTTTGTTACTAATTTGTAGCTTATATAACACAATTTTATGTCTAAAAATTGGAATATGAAGAAAAAGCTTAAATACATTTTTAAAAACTTAAAAGGCATCCTAATTGAAATAATTGTTATATTACCATTCGTTTTAGGCATGGAAGAATGTCCAACCCTTTTTCCTTTGAAAATGAGGAGGCAATATCATCCATTGTATTAAAAAGTGTTGTCAAACATTTCATCATGTAATCTGGAAGTTGTTGCGTTGCAGCTATATTCCATCTGAGAGTTCCAATTTTATTTTACAATATGTTAGCTGAGGTCTATTTGAGTAAATATATTTGATTGCATTTAGTGGTCATTTTGTATATTAAATTTTTATAATAATAGCTAATTAAAACTACTTTATGCATATCAAACGATTTATTGCATTTCCTTACTCTTCAATAGCATTTGTAAATAGCTTTAATTCATCCAAGGTACCATAGATATCATAAATATCATCAATTGTTGTTATGAGACTATTAATTTTGGTTATAGCTTTTCTGATTCTCCAGAGTTCAGGCTGAAATGTAAAGCCTATGGCCCATAAATAGTTCTCCACCAATCTATCTCTTACAAAATTAAGTTCACCACGAACAACTTTGACATTTCTCCACCACCTAAGGATCAAATGGAAAGGCATCAATATTTCTCAAAATAATTATAAGAAGATTGCACACATATACATAAATGAGAAACACAAACTACCTGGACAATTCCTGAAGCCCTGTCTTGTAGATACTCTGCACCATATTGAAATCAAGTTTAGCAAACTCAAGCAATATGGGATTAAAGTTTTTTTGTCTCCCATATGCATCAATGAACCATCTAGTATGTAACCTAGACATTCTCCAATGCAAGGGTAGCTCCAAGGCATGTTCTATTTGTTCAACAAGTTGTGGACTTAGTAAGGATCTATCATGGTATTTTAAATGCTTCATTGCAAATTTTCCTGCCTCATCCAATTCATCCTCTCCTTCCATGGAAAGGAAGGAAGCCTCATACAAGTTAAGCATTCCTTTGACATCTAATTGATTGTTTTGATTGAAACTTTCTTCCTCCTTTTTAAAGCAGCTTATCAAATCATCAAGTCTGCCAATTTAAAGAACATTTTAGGCATACTTGTTACTTATATGACATAGAATTGATATAACATTTGAAATTTAAGTAAGGAGAGTTTTATTTATTAGTATTTATGTCATATGTTGAGAAAACATCTAGATGTAAGCCAAATTCCTAAATAAACATTAGGATAGCTAATTGATAGATGAAAAAATTTACAATAAAATATGAAATATTATTATCATCATTAGCATCTAAATAAGATAAAATTAAAACTAACTTAAAATATTGTATTTTTTCTATAATAATCTAAATAAAAGTGTTATATATAGGTAATCTATTAATCAGATTAACATTATTATTATTATCTTCATTTTGAACCAAAACTTTTCACAAATATTTTTTTACTTGAAAGTAAGGCACAAGGTCATTTATTTTTAAGTATGAGAGATTTCAATATATAGATAAGGGGGGAATAAGGATAAAATCCCCTACAAATTTTAGCTTCAAGAAAATGATGGAATAAATGTGAACGTGTGACTTCCATTATATCCAAAGAACAAAAGAACTACACTTAAACGAAACTCTTAGGTTACATTTGCATTGAATTAATAAACTTTAAATGAAAATTGGCATGCATACATTTGTTAGGGCATACCTTAGTATTGAAGCACTATGGATATCATGTTCTCTAACAAGTCTAAAGAGCAAGGCAAAATCATGAAGGTTGTTATTCTCTATCAGATTGTTGATATTTTTCATCGACGAACTGATAGAACTTAACAAATTCTTGACCTCTGCGTCAAAATGATAACCAAGTCCTAGCTGACACAAGGTATCCACAAGTTCAAGTTGTTCAGTTAGACTATGTTGCTGGTTGATCAAAAATCTTACTTCCTCCATCAATTTCTCCCTTCGATACATATACTTTTCCTCCTGCATAATATAGTGATTATTCAACAACTTATGTTATATTATACTCATTCAACAAATAAGTAATATTATTCCTATATGATTATATATGTATTTTCAAAAATAATTGTTATTTTTACTTTAACATTAAAGATATAAGTTCAATTGTATGCCATTATAACTTAAGAAACATACATTATATAGTAAAGTTTGTGTTTAGTTTCTTATAATGGTGATACTAAGTCATATGAGCTATTTTTTAGCCAAAGCAAATTGTCTTTTTGCCTAAAATTAGAAGAAAAGATGTTGAAGTTACAAGTAAAATTATCACTCCTAAATGTTTGAAATTTGATTGAAAGAAAATAAATATTAGAGTAAAATAGTAAATTATTTAACATTCATTTCCTTAATCCAAAAAAACTAAAACTATTAATTTTATTCTACAACTACTAGCATGACCCAAGTACTAATTATTAAAATAAAAAGAACAGATCCATACTTATTGTCTTCAGTCAAAGATCTTATATCTAGAACAAAGCCTTCTTATTTATATAAAATAATTTATGTTTGAATAACAAAGATTAACCAAACAAGAAAAAAATGATTATAACGGTATATTTTGATTAAATTGATTAAACAAAATCTTAAATAGAGTACAAATTTGTTTATGCATATCATTTAATAAACACTATTAATACTAATCAAAATATCTCTATCTAAGACTTCATTTGGGACAGTTCTTGACAACTGTCGTTTAGGTGCTTTCAAGAAATTTTCATACTAAAAAATTACTTTAGAAAGTAATAAAAAATTATCTCAAACACAACTCAAGTGTTGATATAATAGAAAAAGTTCTTCATAACTACTCAAAGCAATTTTGAAGATAACTAAGCCATCACCATGAAATCAATTGGCAGCGATTGTATGTAGCTATCAGCCCAAATAGTTGGCTTATAATTTGCTGTTCTACGAGCAAGAGAAGAAGATGTTGCACTAGCAATTGAGACGCAGTGTATGTGATGAAAATTTATTCTTCTAGCAGAAGAAGATGTTGCAGTAGCCGGTGAGAGGTAGTGTATGGGATGAAAATTTATCATTATTCGCTGAAGAACAGGAAGTGATGGTGAGGAAGAGGAGCTCAAGAGTGGCTGCTTATTGCTGAAAGGAAGCAAAAAAAGCTGAAGCTGCACAGCCATATTAATATGCATTAAATCAACTTATGAAGTATGCACTTGATAACAAATGGAAGCCTTCATACCTATTTATATGTAGAAATAAATTACTAATAACACATGTAAAAATAATAAGAATGCAACGGAAGTTCTTACAAATAAAATAATTGTACTTTCATAAAAGAAGATGACATGTTCATATTTATTTATTTTTTTGCACTCAGTAAACTTAAACATGCTATGAGATCATTTCCTTTTTACTATTCCTAGAGAAGAAAGAATCAAAGCAATAAAAAAAGAACAAAACAATAGGGACCACATCATTGTAAAGAAAACAAGTATCATTAATTTTCTCACAAATGTGCTAAAAGCAAAAGCAGTTCAATCAAAAAAAGGGAACATCCACAATATGGATGCATCATCATGTATGTAAGGGCACATCATGTTAAACATTGATGTGGAGTTGTTCAATCAAAAAAAAGGGGACATCCACAACATGAATGATGAATGCATCATCATGTATGTAAGGGCACATCATGTTAAACATTGATGTGGAGTTGTTCAATAAAAAAAAAAAGGATATCCATAATATGGATGCATCATCATGTAAAGGTACATCATCATCAAAGAAGATGGATGGTTGATAATCTCTCGTTCCCTTTATCAACTCATTGGGCTAGACCAGAAGAGAAGAACCACATCAAAGCCCATTCCATAATAGCTTGTAATCAACTATATGGTTGCTTTCGCGTGGGAAATGTTTTTTAATATAATATATATGGTAGTTTTCCCTGTCATAATATAATATATGCACTGCTTTCACGTGGGAATTTTTTTTAAATATAAAATAGGAACACGATGCCGCTGATCAGATTCGAGGATTAGTTGTTTTAAAATTTGGAATTATAATATGATTCACACTTTATAGTTGTTGTTTTAAAATTTTCTTCTTATTCTTAAATATAAAATAAGAAGAAAAATCTTACACGATGCTACTTATCACAATATAATTTGCCTACTGGCAGATGCCGCTGGTCCTCATAGTTCTTTGCTTTTTATGAGTTATCTTAATATAAATATTTTGGGCACTTCCCAATATATATCCCATATTTTATCGACTTAAATCTCTCTTCATCTCAGATCTCCTTCCCTTCATCCACAGTACATTACCAGGTATAAAAGAATGATTGCTATCAAAACACATATGTGGCTCAATCGTAGGATTAGATCCACCAGAGATTCGAGCATTAGTTGTTTTAAAATTTGGAATTATAATATTATTCACAGTTTATAGTTGTTGCGCGTCACAATATTCATGACGTAGAGAGAAAGAGAGGTTAATGTCTTAATTTTATACGAATATTTAGTACACATATAACTAGCACTACATGAAAATCAGCTATTACCGCGGTTTTTTCTGACAAAAATGGGCAATTTTCAACAGTAATTAAAATTAGTTATTAAATTAATAGTTAATTAAATTAAATTATTAATTTTTTACTTAATTAAAATAAAATTTTAAACTATATAAAAAATACTTGAAATTACTAATCAAGTTAAAAATGAAAATTAAATTATATAATTTTTTAAAATGAAAATGAAAATTAATAATTAATTAAAATAAAGTATTAAAATAAATAAATAAAATAAAATAAAATATTAACATAATAATTCATTAAAATAGTGGTCGATGGAGTCTAGTCAGGCGATAATGGATGGAAGGATTGTAGTTGGGTGATTATGGTTTGAGGGTCATAATCGGGCATGGAGGGTCCAAGGATAATGGTTGGAGGCCGATATAGGTCAGAATGACTACGGTCAAAAGGACCGGGTCGAGCGATGGTGGTTCGAGAATCATAGTCAGGCGTGATGGTCGAAGGACCATGATAGGTGAGCAATGGAGGTTCAAAAAATCATCGGCCAGACGGAGGTCCGGCGGCAACTATTGGGTATAGGTCTAGCTATGACATATGGGAAGAGGTTTGGAGGTGGTTCTTGGGTGGAGGACCGACATAGATCGGTCAAGTCAGGTGAAGGTTCGACGGCGAATAGGCAAAGGTCCAACATCAGCTAGCGAGTGGAGGTCCAATGACGATCAACCAAGTAGGTTTGATGGCGATTAGCTAAGTGAAGGCTTAATGACCTTGGCCAAGCAGAGGTCTGGTAGAGATTCGCCGATGGCTAAGCAATGGTCTGGCGTTGAGGAGTCACTGGTGGTGGTGGTGGTGGTGTAGTGGAACTCCATAATTCTTCAAGCCTTATAGCTCTATTGAATCTCTAGCCCATCCCCCTCTTCATGTAGAGGGTGAGGATCTATTTATAAATTTTGAGTGTCATATAGCATTAATATGAAAAGAATTTAGAGCACTCCATCAGAGGTTTGTTATTGATTTCATTGATCATAGATCATTTCTTCAACATTTGAGTGCCTTACTTATGTCAAAATTAGCTATCTTGAGCTCGTTAAATTCGTCTCGTCTAGTCTCTTGATTCAACTATAAGCATGACAAATTTGAAGATCATTTTTTTTGCCAAATTAATGTCTGAAATTTTTCGATTGAGCTTTGGGCCCATGTTTTGAGCTCAGATTAGATCATTTTTTAGTGTCATTGAGTTCAACTCATCAAAACGCTCAATTGAACTATAAGTTTGCTGAAATGTTAGAAATTTTCAATTCAAAATTGTATCAAGATTCATGGCTGGTCATATTGATTTTTTGGTGAAGTAATTTATTGTTAAAACATTTCTTTATTTATCACATTTAAATTATTGAACATTATATATTTATTTTAATATTATCGAAGTATTTCATGTGTAAAGCATTTTTTTTATGCTGCCCATGAGATGATGTGCAGTGTTAACATTTACATTTTGTAAAACTTTTTTTTTTTAACAAAATAGAAAGTTCTCTACTAAGCTTTAAGCAAGTACTAACTTTGTTATCATATCTTTAAGGCATAGAGCCGAATTCTACTTGATCATTTGAAAAACACTTTTCCAAACTAATTCTTTTTTTTTTTTTTAATTAGAATATTTCTTCTTTGCGTTAAGGTAGTTATCATGCATTTCATTTAACATATTTTGATACTTTTCATATGTAAATTTGTTTTCACTTTCTTGTGATTTCTTCTTCAAATTACTTCTCTTGCCATTAATTAAAAGTATGTTTCCTCTCTCTTTCACTTAAAGATGACTTCAAATTTGAATTGACGCAAAATATTTTGTCTTCTTTTATCATTCCTTCTTATATGTGATAAGGTTGGATTAGCTTCAATGGCATATAAGATTATAAAGAGCCGACTTAGATGGTTAGGTCACATAAAAGTCGACCTTCCAATGACCCGGTTAGTAAAGCAGATGTATTAAATTTAGCTTATATTAAGGCTTTGTTTGGAATGATTTTTTTACTGCTGCTCAAAGAAGCTTTCTAGTACAAAAATTTTAATTTTTTACTAGAAGGTTATTCTAAGTAGTACGAAAGCCGTCCCAAACAAAGCCTAAAAAATATAGAGATAGACCTAAAAAAAACTTGGTAAGGAAATATTTAATGTCCTTTTCTATTAGATTTAAATGAAATTTTGACTCTTAACATAAAATAGTGGAGAAAAAAGAATTCATATAGCCGATCCCATATAGCATGATAAAAGTTTGTTGTTGTTTTTTTTTTTTTTTTTTTGAGTTGGCATATTGCAAAGTATGTTTCCTAATATTTTGCATTATAAAAAGCAATGTGATCCATAACCTTATTAATATTTGTTTTTTGATGATTTCATCTAGTCTTCCCACTTTTTTTCTTTCTTGATTTAAGAAATGAGTTAAATCTTCTTATCATCAAGGAAACTTTATCTTCTCCTTAAGTGCAATAATTTTTACCTTTTTCTTTGCAAATTCATTTTTAATTATTTCTTCTAAATTCTACTCCTAAGTTATAAGTGAGCATATCAAAAGATTAATAGATAAAATGGACATGTCTTACCTCTTTTTATTTGAGCTTTTTTTTTTCAAGTTCCTATAAACTAGTGATGATCTTTGTAAATCTTATGTACGAAATATCTCTGAATGATTTATCAGACTTTATATAAAAATACTAATATCCATGAATTAGCACTTCAGTCTAGGATATATGAACATGAACCTTATCAATTCCTTTAGATATGACCATAAGTAGCCTTATATTTTCTTGTTGGTTTTATACATAGGCACCTTCATTTAATCATTAGATTTAACTACACAATAGAAATTTGTTGCATTTAATTGACCAAGATTTATTTCTATTTTATTCCATTTTTTTAAAAAAAATCTCAAATACAAGGCTATAACTTAGAAAGTTGTTCTTATAATGTCTCAATAATATTTCACGTGTGTAAATCAAGGGGTAGCAAAATGTTGACATCAAAATGGATGTTTTCAACTATTAGACTATGCCTTAAAGATATGCTAATCAAGGGGTAGCTTAATCATTTTTATGAACGCCTTGGATCACTTAAATAGGCATGAATCTTTGGTAATCATCATTCGATCATGTACTCTATAAATTTATTAATATTCTAATTATATAAATGTTATCATCAAAACTTGATGCGTTATCTTGGTCATATAAAAACATATCTCAAAACTAATTAAGAGGCAAGATAATGAAAAGCAAGTTAGTAATAGGGTGCGACAAGTAGGTCATGTAATATATGGCAAGTAGAGTGTTCTTTAGCCTCCTTGAACGACAAGGTACTCTTACATAAATGAGTTCGAGCTTTAATGCAAGAAACTCTAGCATTCAAAAGGGTTTTTGGTCCTTATTACTACAATGGATTGTTAAATAGAGGGAGGGTGACTTAGTGGAAGACTCAAATATGGGTCGAAAGAAGTGTTAGGGGAAAATGTAATGCCCTAATAACTATGAAAATTTGAGCTGTCTAATTTCTTTTAGTAATTAAAAATATCAGCGGAAGCAAATTTCTATTAATCAAACTTCGACATACCTATCTATATTCTTTTCTCCAAAATCATATACAATAGTCACGAGTTATACAATTACATTAAATAATATATCTTCTCCTGTGAATCCTAAAACATATCAGCTCACACTCCTGATCCTCTGCACTTACATGAAATCATTTAAACTAAATATAGTGAGCTAAACAGTCCATCAGGTCACTAAAATTCTACAACTAAACTCAAAGCACAATAAAGAAATAGTATGCATGAAGTCAACCAGTTCATTACAATAACAGTCATTATAATCATGAGTCTATGCAAAAATAGTAAATCACATACAATAGCAGTAGAATATATAGAGTGGTAAAACAGTACAGTACGGAAGCCAATAAATCAATACATTACAGAAACAGTACAATCAATAAATCAATAATCTAGTGATCAAGTAAAATAGTATATCCGTAATCCAGTGAATCAATATAGATGTTGAATAAATAAAACAGTAATGAAATCTCATAAATCAATAAATCATATGCATCTTTAAAAGCTATCAGAAACCAGATCAAGGTGGTACGATCAAATCAATGTACATATGATGCCTAATCATTCCATATCAGTATCAACTAATTATCTTATATTAAATGTTTAATATCATGTGTCTAATAACATTAAGTAAATAGTGAATCAGTAACATTAAAAGTAACACAAAATCAGTAGCACTAATAACAACAGTATCAGTAGGGTCAGTGAAAGTCAAAATAGAAAAGTGTGTTACAATAATTAGTAAAATAGAGAAATAATACAATGGAAGTGATTAGTACAGTAATATACATACATTCAAGTAACACACTAACAAGGAATTTTAACTTTAACGACATTTTTTCAATATTAGTATCCTATTAGTAATCGTTGACTCAATAGACAGAGTCGTCACTCTTTTCTCGTCGACAGTAATAATTCCTTATAACTCCCAATCACGTGAATCAGTCAAGGATAACATCAAATCAGTATTTAAAGGAAAGATCGTTGACCCACCATAATGTACAGGTCAGTCAATCATCAGCCAACATTAATAAATCACCATCATTAACTTGTCATTCACACATGTTATCATATAAACAATAGTGACTAGCTATTACCCAATCACATACCTATTTTTCATTCTCAATGCTTGTATTAACAATATGTTTTTATAAAAATATCAAAAATATATTATGAGAAAATCGAACAAAATAGCATAACTTTCACTTTGCTTGGTGAAATCACAAAATCAACACATCAAAATATTCATAATATTAATACAACAAGTTACGAGAAAGAAGTTTACTAAATTTCGAGAAATTATAACAATATTCTTTTTGGAAGAAATCAAATTGTCAAAATCTAAAACTTCGAAAATAGAAATAAGATTTTAGTTATTTACTATAATATGAGCAATTTGTAAATGCGGCAAAATAAATCAATGACCAAAATTCGAATTTCCTTTTCTCTCTCCTCTTTTCCTTCTCCCTTTTTTAATATGATAGGTAGGTTCCATTTTACCTATATCCATTTTAAAAGATACAGAAATTTTTGAATTTCTTTATTTAATTTATTTTTTTGAAATTTTAAAATGAGTATAACTTTACACTAGCAAAAACTTTCACTATATAGTTTTATGTATGTTATAGAGGTAAGAATTCTAAATATTTTGATATTTTTCTAGAAATTTTACACAAAGGATTTTGGAAAGTGCATTTTAATCGTCTAGAAAAGACCTCAACAAACTCCTCTCAACTGGTCAAGGAGTTCAGCCTCCCATAAAATTTCTCGTCCTGCTGGTCAATCCACTAGCGCATTGTTTAATAGAAAAACCGCCTATGGTAACTTCCTCTTATGAGGACACTATATATTGTCAAACGTCTTCTTCAATCTCTTAATATAGTCCTCAACTACTCAGGCCTCAATAACACTCTCATATATTACAGGCTTAATCTTATAAACATATGTAAATGCTGGTATACATCATCAGATCTAACAAAGAGATCCTGCTCTATGCCTCGCCCATCAGCTAAACTACCTGACAAGAAAACTATGGAACTGAATCAGAACCAAAGGCAAGAGTGGTACTTTGTACAGGTGCTGCCTGACTAACACTCTTCCCGTCTGTTATGTCTGGGTCTTGTAAATCCATAATCACACAAAACACTCAACTGAACACATGCAAAATAACACAATTTTTGAAATCCCTCGTGTAAAATTTATAAAATTCTAAAATGTTCATAATTCTTATCTCTATAACATACAGAAAGTTACAATGTGAAATATTTGTAAGTGTAAAGTTATTTCCATTTTTAAACTACAAATATATAATTTAAATAAAAATTTTTAGAAATCTTTGTATTTTTGAAAACTGAGATAAGCAAAATACAATCAATGTTAAACCGAACAACTTTCAAAACTAGATCGTCAACTGAAAATAGATCAAAGTTGCCCAAATTGGCTCTCTCTCTCTCTCTCTCTCTCTCTCTCTCTCTCTCACACACATTGACAACCTTGAGAAAAGAAATGGAATTGAGAGTGGAAAAATGATATTTCATAGTTCAAAATTAGACCTAGCGTCGTGGCACCTAACCTCATGCACTACAGTGCTCCTTTTGAGAGCTTACAACACTGTAGCATTACCCCTAGTGCCACTGCGCTGAACTAATTGTCAAAATTCTAGAGAGCTCAGTGTCTTGGTTTAAATGGATTGCCTTCAAAATGTATGTAGACCATCACATGCATATTAAACATTCACAAACACATACAGAAGGGTTAAAATGCATAAATTTGATGGATTGCCTTAAATCAGACTAGGTTAAAATATGTCAAAAAAATATACTTATTTGTAGTTGTTTAGGCAAGTTATGGTGTATGCTTCTCGGCAAATGAAGCCACTTGAAATAGAACAATCAAATAAATGATTTAGAGCTTGATGTTGTTGTATTTACTTTAAACATATGGAGATACTATTTATATCGAGTCAGGTGCAAAATTTTCACATATCATTAAAGTTTGAAGTATATATTCACTCAGAATAATTTAAATTTGAGGCAAAAGATGTGACTTGAGCAGATTAAATATTATGATTTGACTATTCAATATCATCCTAATAAGGAGAATGTGGACAAGATGCCCTAAGTTGGAGGTTTTATGGATTATAGAGTATTCTTCGTACTTCTGATGAAAACCTAATTCGGGATATGGAAAGATTATAGTTAGAAGTGATTCTTTCTATTGATCGAGATTATAGTATTTTGACTCAATTGATCATTCAACCATCTCTACAAGAAAGTAGGGGTTTCAATATTTGACACGACCCGAAAACCTGACCTGAAAAATCTAGGTTCGAATAGACTCGATAAAGAAATGGTCGGGTTCGGGTCCTATTTTTGGACCCGTTTAAAGTTCAGGTCAACCCGACAACCCAGGTTTGAACCAAATTGACCTGGTTGTCAGCCCTTCGGGCCGACCTTCTCCAACCACGTTGCTGTCTGCTGTCACTCAGCCGCTGCTGCAGACTGCTGGCACTTGCTGACTCTCGCACTCGCCGCTAACGCCGACACTTGCTGACTCCCGCTCAGCCCGTCATCCACAGCCACAATCGCCGTCGGACGGCACTCTCGTCGGATGGCATCACAACACTCACTGAGACGTTGACTCTCACACTTGCTGACTACTTGACATGATCGCTCGTGCTAGACGACACACGTTGTCTTGTTGGAGCTGTTGACCTGACGGAACATAAACCCTATTTTGAGTTCGTTGGTCGGGTTTGGTCAACTCATAACCCGCACTGGTCGAGTCCCGGTTGAGAATCCTAACCCATTTATAAAAGCAGGTTAGATTAAAGCCAAACCATTTACGCCCGAGTAACTCGGGTTGGACTTGAACCTGACCTATAGACCTGAATTGACACCCCTACCAGAAAAGATTCACATAGTCTAGAAGTCATATCCAAAATATATAAATTTGATTGATCATATCAAGTCTGGTAAGAAATCTAAATTGTGGGTATTTGATTCTGGTGTTATTTTATGCAAGAATAGATTATGGATTCCTAATTATGGAGATTTGAGGTTAATGATTCTACACAAAGCTCATTATTCAAGGTATATTATTCATCTAAGAAGCGACAAAATATATAGTGATCTAAAGGACATTCTAATGGTCTTAAGTAAAGAAAGATGTGATCGACCTTATTTTAAAATATGAAGCATGTCAATTAGTGAAAGCAAAGCATCAAGGATTGGGAGAGTTTCTACCGTCGTTGTCTATCCCAAACTGAAAATGGGAAGAGGTTACAATATACATTGTTATGGGATTTCCTAGGTTGAGATAAGGGCATGATGTCATTTGGGTCGTAGTAGACCGTCTGACAAAGTTTTCTCATTTTATTTTGATCCAACAGTCTAACTCAATAGACAAATTAACACAGGTATATGTACGTAAAATCATTTGATTATGTCAGATACTTAAGGTAAATACTTCTGATAGAGATGACATGTTTACCTTCAAATTGTGGAGAGGTATTAAGCAATGTTTATGACTTATCGATTATATCTTATTGATTTATATCTCAAGAATTTAAAGTCATTGGGGAACATACGGACTATCACCGTAACCATTATATAGTGGAGTCATTGGAACAAGCCACAAGGTCAAAGGGTCGCGGTCATGATCGTTAACCATGCAGAGACATCTAGCCAAGCCACCGGTTCTTTGCGGAGCCATCAAACCAAAGCGTCGATCAGAGGACCAATGTCACATCCTTACTGGTAAGAGACTATTTGAGATTGAATCTTAGTGATATTCTCGATCAGACATTAACTCTTTGTGAGTTGAAGTATATTTTTAAACTTGTCCACCTCAACAAATTATTGCAAAGGGTAAATGAATTTTGCTTTAAGTGTTTTGGTGATTTATTTCAATTTATAAAATTCTAGATTTTGATATTTTCTAAGAGATTTAAATTTTTTGGACATTTGGGTGGCATTTGAAATATTTGGAATCCCCTCTGATTGAGATTTTCTATCAACACGCTCATCATCGAGATAGCGTTGTAATCACTTTAAAAGATTTGTATTTTGTTGAAGCTTGAAAGCATTGAAAGTATAGGGTCCCCTCTGGATGAGATAAAAATAATGCCAGCATCAAGGTAATTATGAGTGATTTCACTTGTTGATTAACCCTTGTCGACTCCATCTACTTGTCAATAAAGGATCAGGTTTGACGTTGGATTTATGCCTTTATTTGTGAATTTTCCTGGTTATAGGCCTTGAAGGCCTAATATGACTGTATTAAAATAAATATCTCGATCGACACCTTGACCATATACTTATTTGATAATTCGAGCCATTTCAAGTCATATATGCTTGCATAGCAGTATCGGGCTCGAACTTGGGTTTATCATTTGACCCCCGCAGCATCCTCAGACATTACGTGTGTACCCATAACACTCTCGTTGAGGCCCATGCGGGTATTTAGGGAGCATTTTTAATAATTATCTTTTGAACATTATCGACTTTAACTAATTACTGACAGAGGATCCGGTTCGCTATCGATCTTGTTCCTTTACCTTTAAGGTCTAATATGAACGTATAAAACAAAAATCCCGATTATTTTTTTTTTTTGTGGAAAATATTCATATTAATGTTGCAGTAGTATATTTGTCCGATAATTTGACCCGTGTCAACTCACATCCAATCATGTAGAAGGCAAGGCAAGAAAACAACGAGAAGGCAAGACAAAGTCCTTCGATGAAAATCAGAGAGGTGAGTGCGGGGAGATTTTTTTCTCTGCTAGGGTTTCTTGCCGCCATTGATTTGATTCTCTTCCCGCCGTCCCGTCGGGGGCTCCTCCCCCATGGCCAACTCCATTTTTCCACCTCTCCCATCCTCCTCACCTCATATCTCCACATATGCTGTTGTCTCTCCGTTGGACTGGAAAAACCTTCTTCCGACGACCCCACAAGTCTCCATGGAGTTTTCCCACTCTCTAGCTTTTGTCCCCACACAAAACCTTACAGCTCAATTTACCAGTGAGCAGTTCCACGCTGGTGCCCCTGAGTGGTCGCTCTCTCTGGTTGGTTACTCTGTCGGCAAACGACCGTTCTATGAAGCCCTGCTATCTACAATCAAAAAGACTTGGCAACTCAAAGGAGACTTTTCCATCCTAACTATGCATGAAGGTTTCTTCCTTCTGAAATTTATAGTGGTTGAAGACTATGAGCATGCCTGGTCTGGTGGCCTGTGGTTTTTCTTTGGCAAGCCTTTCATACTTCAAAAATGGAGCCCGGATTTTTTTCCTAAGCGCGAAGAGTTCCCGTCGATACCCCTCTGGATCAAGATCATGAACTGTCCACTCTCTTGCTAGACTCTCGAAGGTATCTCTAAACTAGCTAGCTGCGTTGGTATCCCTCTAGCTGTTAATGCCCTTACTGCTGCAAAAACTCGCCTCACCTTTGCGAGTTTATTCATGGCACCATTACTGTCGCCTCTAAAATCATTTGTGCTATCACCACTATCTATGCTAGTAACTCTCACACTGAAAGGCAATCTTTATGGGACAATATACAGAATATTGCGGGCACCGCTGCCATTCCATGGGCCATCATTGGTGACTTTAATTGCTGTCGTTACCCTAACGAAAAAGCTGGTGGTAACTTGCTCAACAACACTAAGCTTGGTGATTTCAATAGAGTGATTTTCAGTTCTGGCCTTCATGATCTCTCTTCTATTAGGCATTACTTTACTTGGCACAATCAACAACCGGGTAACCCCATTCACATGAAACTTGACAGAGTTCTTATTAATAATGCTTGGTTGGTTGCTTATCCCAACTCTTATTATATTGTGGGTGATCCTAACTGCTCTGACCACTCACCTCTTATCTTAGCTAATGAACACAATGGTATGAAAGGCCACCGTTTCATGTATAAAAACTATTTCTCTGACAAGCTGGAATTTTGGGATTGTCTGATCCAAGCTTTCTCTCAGGCCAATAACAGCAGCCTTCTTTGCTCCTTTTACAACAAGCTCAAAAGCCTCAAGAATCTCATCAAGCATAAAAACTTGACTAACTCTTCGGTTATCCATAATGAGATTGATTCTCTTACCTGTCTCCAAAATCAAGCTATCACTAAACTCAAAAGTAACCCGCTTGATAGCTCTCTCAACTCTGAGCTTAATAGCATTAATGCTAAACTTTCTTACTACCATGCCACCCTAACCAATTGGATGTCTCAAAGAGCAAAAGTTAGATGGCTTACCAATGGAGAAGACAACTTAAAATTCTTATTCTCTAAAATTAACATCTCCACCAATCATAACAGGATCAAGGAAATTTACACTGATTCTGGTTCTGTCTCCTCCCACCAAGACATCTCCAACATTTTCATTAACCATTTTTCTAAGCTCTTCAATACCCATAATCCACCGTCCCCCAATTTCAATTTTCAGGATATCCCTCCTGGAACTTTGATTCCTCCTCATCTCTTGCCCCTGCTCATTACCCCGGTCACTATTGAGGAGATCAAATCTGTTATTTTTGCTGGCAAAGCGAACTCTGCTCCAGGTCCTGATGGTTTCCCTTTTGAGTTTTATAAAACCTCTTGGAATGTCATTAAACACCCTCTTTGTAAGGCGATCCTTTCTTTCTTCTCCAATGGTTTTATGCCTAAACAAGTGAAAGCCACGGCTATTGCATTAATTCCTAAGCAACCTCATGCCAACAACATTAAAGATTTCTGTCCTCTCTCTATGCAATGTGGTTTATCAGGTTATTGCAAAGATCATTGCGAATAGGATGAAAGAGGTGTTGCCCTTCATTATCCACCCTAGCCAAGGTGGTTTCATTAAGAATAAGATCAGTACTGATAACATTCTTCTTGCTAATGAACTGTTAAGGAATTTTAACCTCAAAGCCAAGAGCAAGTACTTCTGTGCTAAATTTGATATTAGGAAAGCCTTTGACACTGTTTCTAGAGATTTCCTTCTTCATAGGCTGGCGGTTAAAGGCTTCCCGGATGTCTTTATTTCTTGGATTAAGGCTTGCATATCTGATGTGCATTTTTCTGTTTGTATCAATGGCGCTCTTAAAGGCTTTTTTAGCTCAACTTCCGGCCTCAGGCAAGGGTGCCCGTTATCACCTTACCTTTTTACTGTTGTTATGGATGGTATTTCTATTTCTCTGGAGCAAGCTACTAATAATCACAATTTTGCAGGTCTGAAAATTGGTGATTGTTCCATCACCCACCTTATGTTTGCAGATGATCTCTTGGTTTTTGGGGAAGCCACATGCACCAATGCTCATACTCTTAATGCTATTCTTGCTAATTTTGCTACTGTTTCTAGTTTACATGTCAATGCACATAAGAGTAGCATCTTGATTTCCAGGGATGCCCAGCAGGCTGCGCAAATTTGTGATATTCTTCAAATCCAGCAATCCCTTAGCCCCCTTAAATACCTTGGTTTGCCCATTTTTTATAAAAAGCTGAGAGCTATTGATTTTCAACCTCTGATTCATAAAATTAGCTCCTCTCTTTCCAGTTGGAAAGCCAAAACTTTATCCTTTGCTGGCCGAATTCAGTTCCTAAAATTCACTATTTGCGACACCTTAGCTTATTGGATTAGGGGATCAATTTTACCCAAAGGCTGTTGTAAAATCATAAACCGTTTATGCTCTAGATTTTTATACTTTGGGGATACTAATCTCAAGAAACTGCACACCATCTCCTGGAAGAACACTTGTATCCCTAAACAATATGTAGACCTGTCAATATTGGACCCGACCCGAAAACCCGACCCGAACCCGACCATGAATTTTCGGGTTTGGGTTGACCCGAACCCGAAGCGGGTCGGGTTCGGGTCCAAAAAACCGACCCGTTTGCAAAAACGAGTCGGGTTCGGGTTGACCCGACGAGTTGCCGGGTCAACCCGAAAACCCGTTTAATTTAAAAAATTTTGATTCCCGCTTTGCCCCTTGCCCGCTGCCCCAGGCCACCAGCCCGTTGCCCCAGACCCCCAGTCCGAGTTGCCCGCCTTCCCGCGCCAGTCACGTCGCGGTGCGACCCGCGTTACCTCGTCCGCGGCCAGCGTCCGCGTTCCGCCGCCAGCGTCCGCGTTCCGCCGCAGCCAGCGTCTGCGTTCCGCCGTCCGGCCAGCGTCCGCGTCAGCCGCAGTTCCGCGGCGCTTGAGCCTCAGCCGCAGTTCTGCGGCCAGCGTCCGCGTTCCGCCGGTTGGCCATCGTCCGCGTAAGCCGCAGTTCCACGGCGCTTGAGCCTCAACCTCAGTCCGCAGTTACGCGGGTCGGGTCAGGTTGACCCGAACCTGAAGCGGGTCGGGTTCGGGTCCAGAAAATCGACCCGTTTGCAAAAACGGGTCGGGTCGACCCGAACCCGAATAGTGCCAGGTCAGTTTCGGGTTCGACCCAAACCCGACCCGTGACCCGAAATTGACAGGTCTAACAATATGGTGGTTTGGGTATTCCATCCATTGATAGCCTCCAACACAATTTTGCTTGTTCTATCATCTGGAGGTTTTTAAATAGCTGCAGTCCTCTCTTTGATTGGTGGAGAGCTTGTTATACTTCTTTATGGAACTTGTGCGATGGTAAAGGCTCGGCTTACTGGAATTACCTTTGCTCCAAAGCTAATTCTATTAAGCATTGCCTTACTCTTTTTGTTCATCCTAGTAGCAATTTGTCTTTCCTTTGGGACCTTAGTTTAAAGGGCACTCTATTGCGGATTTACTGCATACTACAAATGATGTTATTAGTGGTTTGCTGTGGAACCTGCCTAGCTACTTTGATTCTTCTACTATCTCTGCTATTACCTCCATTCACATTAATGAATCTGTGGAAAATCATCTTTGGTTGGGTGCACATAATCCAAATTTCCATAATTTTCAGGAAATTTTATATGGCAACCTGGATAAAATCTACTGGCACAAGCTTGTTTGGCATAAAAAAGCTGCTTTACGTTTTTCTAGTTTTACTTGGATGGCTTTCAAGGGTGGCCTTAAAATTGTGGACGTTTTAGCTTTTCGTGGGATTAATACCGGTACAAAATGCTATTTTTGTTTTGCTGAAAATGAAACTACCTCCCACCTGTTCTTTGAATGCAATTTTATTTTTAACATTATCAATAATTTCTTACCCTGGTTGGGTAATCATCTGATGCGGCCCAATCTACATCAAGTTCTGGATAGTGTTTTGGATCAAAGGCTCACTATTATTCAAAACAGCTATTACTTATTATCTAGTTGTGCCTAGTTTATTTCATTTGGAGAGCTAGAAATGACAGACTTTTTGGTGGCATTTTTGACTCTCAAGCCACGGTAATAAAGGAGATTACTCTTGTTGTTAGCCGAAAGACTGCTAAATGGAAGCTTACCCAGAACAATTACTAATGGATTTACTATCTTGCTTGTCGTTTGGGCCCTGTTTCGCTAGCTATATTTTTAGAAGGACAATGATGATTGCTGCCTGGAAGCAGCCCTTTGGATGGTCTTACTGGCAACCAAGGGCATGGCATGGTGCAGTCCCTTCGAGCTTTTGACCCTTTCCGAGTACACCATTTTATGCCTCCTGAGTCCTTCATGCTCTCATGAGCTCTTTATTTCTTTTCAATTGTAATTTTTGTGTCTTTGGCTTCTCTTTTTGTTGTTGAGGGCCAAGACTATAGATTTTTCTTTTACTTGTAATTTTCTTTTCCATCAATGATACGGGCTAAGCCCCTAAATTTCCCAAAAAAAAAGAAGCCAGCAAAATTGTCACCATCCATCCATCTGCCAAAGGCCAACCACTTCATTTACTTTCAGGTGCATATAATAATATATATGTTGAAAGAAGGCCTCACAGCGAGGTATGCGTCAGCCAGTCCCTATACATGTCAGTCTGTGAGGAAGGTGAGATACATACATCAACTGTTTCTTCTCTGACTGTTTGAAAAAATGCAATCAGCAATATTAAAATCTATATTAAAATATTAAAGAGTATATATCTGAAGTTGGAAACCAGCGTAAGATTTCTAGTGGGTGCACCCAGACAATATTATATGTTGGAAAAATTAATTAAATTTTGAAATAACATTTTCAGGGCCAAATCATCAACTGCAATTAAGAGCAAGAGCTGTCCATTGAAGCCTGCTTCGAACGTATTGAGATACTTTTTAATAGTTTCATGGAAAATTTAGTGCGTCTATTTGGCATCTATCAGTTTTATTATACTTAAGAGAATGAGGGTGATACTAATGAAAATAAGATAGGTAGTTCTAAAAAAAGTGTGGTAGAAGATGCGGAGAGGATAGATTCGACCGCTAAGGTGCTCTGCTAGGGTTTTCGTTTTTCCTTGGCGGCGCCTGTTGCTCCGTTGCCCTCCAGCCTTCTGGCCGTGATGGCTCTCAATCCTCAAGATTTTCCCCCTCTCCAGAGCTCTTCTCTGTTGGGGGCTCCTCCACAACAACTCCCCTCCTCTTACGCCAACAATCTTGTGGCGCCTCCCTCACTTCATGAAGAATGGCCGATGTCCTTCGTTAAGCCGAAAAAAAAAGCTCTCGTTCGTAAGTAATGATTTTACTGAAGGAAAATCTTTGTGGAATCTTTCTCTGGTGGGTTATTCGCTTGGCCCTCGTCCTTACTACGAACATCTACGGACGTCTATGGAAAAAGCATGGAAACTCAAGGGATCTCTTTCTCTCCTATCCTTAGTTGATGACTTCTTCCTTCTGAAGTTTACCATTGTTGAGGACTATGACATGGTCTGATCCGGCGGGCCTTGGTTCTTACTCGGTAGGCCATTTCATTCTTCAAAGATGGATCCCGAAATTTCAACCCAAGAGGGATGAATCTGCTTCCATACCTTTGTGGATAAAAATCCTAAATCTCCCCCTTGCTCTCTGGACTTCAGTAGGTATATCTAAAATCGCTAGTTTTATTGGTATACCATTGTATGTTGATGCTCTGACTGCTAAGAGGACTAGGCTCACATTTGCTAGAATTTGTGTCCAAGTTGACAAAGATTTGGTGTTAGTAGAAGAAATCCCGATTGAAATAGATGGGGAGGGCATGACGCTTAAGGTTGTTTAAGATTGGAAGCCTGTTCGATGTGAGGGTTGTGGATCTCTCATCCACTCCTTTGCCCTCTATCCCACGAATCCTGCTCCCAAACCTGCTCTCCCTCCAAAACCAGTCTTCTGTGGTAGGAGCAAAAGAAGGAATCCTGCTTCTAGGACTGCTAGAACCTCTTCTCAAACCACAGAAAAGCCTCCTCAAATTCCCCCGCCAGCTTCTAACTTTCCTGTTGAACCTTCACAAACCGTTGCTAATACTGTTCCCCATGCTGCTCTTCAGCACCCCGCTGATACTACACTGAACCAGGTTCCTAATCCTTCCTCTGTTCCTGTCAACACGTCTGATCTCAACCAAGATAAGGACTCTCTTCTTCCGAATCTTAACCTTCCTCATGCTGAATCTTCCTCTTCTGAATTCCCTCTACCTTCAAAAATTCTGCTTCCCTCTCAAGTTCTGCTAGCTAACAGCTTTGATTCACTTATGGTGGACAATCCGATCATTCCTGAAGAGAACTCCTTTGAGGAGGATCTCTCTTCCACCTCTAAAACTGATGAGGTCCTCCCACCTAAATCCTCAAATCACAAAGCTTCTTCCTCTTCCTCAAAAAAATCATCTGGTGACTATGATGCACCGACACTTCTCCTCAAAGAGGCATGCAGTGTCCGACACGACACTCGCCCGACAGTCCTCCGACACGTGTCGGACACGTCGAAAACGTGTCCGATTAATAAATATTAAATACAAATTGGACACGCATGTCCGACACGCGTATCTTAAATATTTTATGAATTTTTTTAAATATAATTTCTTTTATTTAGCGGGATTTAAAATAAATTTCTTATTTCTTATTCACAACATCAAATCAACGTCCGCACTTAATACCCAATCATCGAATATTCTCATTTTCATTTCTTTTTGGCAGTGAAGGTATTTTCATCTCCTCTCTCGGTGACTGATAAACGGCATCGATGCCTGACTCTCGACATCTTATTACTAATTATTTTAAGCACAAATTCTAGTTAAATGAATTATTATTTTCAAATTATTTTTAAAATTATACTTATTTAATTTTTATATACTATTTTTAAATATAAAAACTATAATAACGTGTCCAACCCATGTCCGTGTCTTATATTTTCAATAACTAACGTGTCCCGTGTCGTGTCGTGTCGTATCCGTGTTGCCGTGTCCGTGCATCATAGTCTGGTGATAACTTATCGCCTCCTAAAAAAGCCAAATCCAAAACAGCCAAAAAGGCCAAACCCCACAAATAACCATCTCCCTTCCACCTATTGCGGCTTGGAATGTTAGAGGATTTAACAACCCTGTCAAAGTCAAATTATGCAAAGACCTTATAACCGCCTACAATTTAAAGTTTTTATGTATTTTAGAAGCAAAAATCAATGATGTTGCTGTTGCTGACCCTTGGTTTTCTTTTACTCATGGTTTATTTGAGAATGAGCAGAGTTGAGATAACTTTAACCTTTCTACTCCTGGTAGAATTTGGGTTAAGTGGGACTCTTCTCATTTTTCCTTTTCCCCTTATTTCTATTCCTCCCAAGTCATTCATGGCCTTGTTAATGTCGGATCCTTACCCCCTTTTTACCTCTCGGTGGTTTATGCTGCAAACAGTCTGGATGAAAGGAAAGTTCTATGGGATGATCTGATTGGTCTTTCTACTAGTATTGACATCCCTTGGATCATCATGGGAGATTTTAATTGCTACAGGTTCGCCTGTGAAAAAGCTGGTGGTAACTATATGTCTCCTGACCGTGTGGGAGAGCTTAATAATTTTATTTTTTAGTCTGGAGTTCATGATCTAGCTTCTGTGGGCTTTTCTTTACATGGTTTAATCAAAGAGTAGATTTTCCAATCCATATCAAGCTTGACAGAATGTTAGTCAACTCTACTTTTTTACATGTTTTTCCTGCTGCTTACTACAAAGTAGATTCCCACTCTGGGTCGAATCACGCCCCCTGATTCTTTATGCTTCTAATTTCAGAAGAATGACTTCTAGGTTCATGTTTAAAGATTTTTGGACTAAGTTGGATGATTTTTAGGTGGAAACTCAATTGGCTTTTGAGAGGACACCTTGTGCTAGTCCCATCGCTTCCTTTTATGAATGTTTGAGATATCTTAAAGAGGTTATTCGCAAGAAGAATTGGTGTTCTTCCAATTACATCTCTAATGGCATCCTTGAGTTGAAAAATTTGCAGTTTCAATACTTATCTGATATTCAAAGGGACCCTTTAAACCTTGCATTAAACACTGCTCTTAAGAACACTAATGACTAGTTAGCTTCCTTTCAAGCTGCTTGGTTCTCTTGGATTTCTCAAAGAGCCAAACCCCATTGGCTTTCCCAAGGGGAGGATGATCTTGGTTTTCTATTTGCTAAGATTCGATCGAGGAATAACAAGAATGTTATTAAGGAACTTTCTTCTCCCCATTGTTTACTCTCCTCTCATGCTGATATGGCCCAAGCTTTGATTAACCATTTTAAGATACTTTATAATGCTCCTACTCCACCTTTGGAAAACTCTTATAATATCCTTGTTAGTAATACGGTTCCACAACATTTAATTGCGGGTTTGATTGTGCCGGACACTAATGAGGAAATTAAGAAGGTGGTATTTGCAGGGACCACCTCATCTGCCCCTGGCCCGGATGGTTTCTCCTTTGGTTTCTACCAACATACTTGGCACATTATTGGCTTTCAACTTTGTAGAGCTGTTAAACATTTCTTCTCTACTGGGCAGATGCCTAGAGGGGCTAAAGCTACGGCCATCAATCTTATCCCTAAGGTACTCATTCCAACTTTACATCTGATTATCGTCATATATCTTTATGCAATGTATTTTATAAAATTGTGGCCAAGATTATTGCTAATATGATGAAACCCATCCTTCCCACCATCATACATGAGAACCAGTCTGGATTTATTACTAAGAGATTTCTACTAACAACATCATTCTTGCCTCTGAAATTTTAAGAGATTTTAAAGGGGGAAAAAGCAATTTCTGTGCCAAGTTAGACATCAAGAAAGCTTTTGATTCTATCTCCTGTACCTTTCTGATCAACAGGCTTAAGCAAAAAGGTTTTCCGGATACTTTCATCAGGTGGATTAATGGGTGTATTTCTGAAGTTCATTTCTCTATTTGTCTTAATGGTGTTTTGGAAGGTTTTTTTAACTCCTCTGGGCTGAGACAGGGATGTCCACTTTCCCCCTTGCTCTTTTGCATCATTATGGATGCTCTATCTAATAGCTTGGATTCCAAGGATCATCAATCTTTCATTGGTTTGCAGCATAAAATTTTCAGTAGTAGTCATCTCATGTATGCAGATGATTTGTTGGTTTTTGGCTTAGCCATTGTTGATAATGCAAATTCCCTGAATGATATCCTCCACAACTTTGTTGATGCCTCTGGTCTTCACATCAACCCTTCTAAAAGCTCCATTCTTTTCCCTAGAGATTTTTCTAGTGGACAACAGATCTCTAACTGTCTTGGAATTTCTAGGGTTGAAGACACTCTTACCTATTTGGGCCTCCCCATTTGACCATTTCTTCATGCGGACTCAATTTTTCTCACTTTCAACCCCTATTGAGTACTCTACTTGAGGGTTGGAAAGTTAAATTTTTCTTTTTTGCAGGTATGGTGCAATACTTGAAATTCACTATTGCCAACACAATAGCTTATTCGATTGGCGGGGCAATTTTACCTAAAGCATGTTGCAAATTTATCTCTCGAATTTGTTCCAAGTTCCTCTTTTTTGACAACACCATGGAGAAGAGGTTGGATCTCATTGCTTGGAAATCTGTGACTTTACCAAAAAATAAAAGGACTTGGCTTTCCATCTTTTGAATCTCTTTATCACAATATGACTTGTTCTTTTATTTTTAGGATGTATAATGATAATACTTTGATTGGCACATGGTATAGAGAAAAGTATGATTCTCTTTGGAAGCTGCCCCCTACTTTAGCTTCTAAATTCTGGAAATTATTCTGCCGCACGGCAGCTTTCATCTTCTCTGCCGCTTCCCTCTCTGTTCACTGGAATTGCAAACTTTCTTTCCTTTGGGATCCTTGGTGCAATAACAAAGCAGTTTCGGATATGTTTTATTCTCCCCGTTTTGCTCATTTGTGGGTTAGAGACTTCATTAATCATGACCACTGGACACTACCTGATTGTATTCATGTGGATGTCAAATCCTTTATTTTGAACATTGAAATTGTGGGGGAGCAACCGGTTCTTACTTGGGATGGCTCTCCTAATCCCTCTTCCAAGAATTTTACGGCTCTTCTTCACTCTAATTTGGAGGATATTGTTTGGACTAAATACATTTGGCATAAAGGTTATGCTTTACGTTATGCCTGTTATGCTTGGATGGCTTTGTTAGGGAAATTAAAAACGGATGATAATCTTATTTTAAGGGGGATTCCGGCGAACCACTGCTCCTTTTGCACTGGGAATCAGGAAACACATTCACATGTTTTATTTGAATGTGATTTTTCATTTTCTGTACTCACAACCTTATTCCCTTCGACGGATAGTTTTTATCTAAGGCCTAACCTTTTACAAGTTTATGATTTCTTGGGAAATTTGAGAAATTATGGCAGAATTGATCGTAATTTCTGTTTCTTTATTCTGGCTGCTTTGGTTTACTATTTATGGAGAAAAAGGAACAATAGGAGATTTTTTGGTGATTGGAGAAGTCCCAATGATTTAAAAAATGTTATCATTTATGCTATCAGAGCTAAAGCTAGACACTGGAAACATTTTGAACTCCTTAAAGCTCATTTTGAAGAAATTCTGGGCTGATTTGGCCCTCTCGATTTTTGGCTGGAGGTGGTTTTTTGCTGGGTTTAAATTTACATATACGGGGGCTCTTTTTTTGTTCACAGCTGGGTGTCTTATTGCCTTATTCCGTGGAGGTTCCGGCTTATCCGTGATGGTTACAGGATACTGGGATTATTCGTCCAGCTTCTTCTTCGGTTGGATGTTTTACAGATTTTTGGGACAATGATGTGCAAGGTCTACATCTCTAACGCCTCCTTGGAGGGTCTTATGGCAACCAGGATTGTGTTTTTAGGCACTGTGATGGCCCGTGCCTTCTCGGGCAACCGGTGTCTCTGTGGCTTCGTGGTTTACTATTATGATCTAGGCATTGATGCCTTTGGGATGTAGACCTCTTTTCCTGAGTCCATAGGTTTTTTCTAAAAAAATAGATTTTTTTTTCCTTTTTGTTATTCTCTTTTGATGGTATAGTCTTCCATACTTGTAATTTTGTTGCTTGTAACATTTGGTGATTAATATACGGGCTTTGCCCCCATTTTTTCCAAAAAAAAGAAGAAGATGCGGAGAAGATACAGAATAAGACAAAAAGATAAATTAATATCGAAGGATATAAGTAAGAAATTTGAAAAATAGGAAATGATGATGACGGCGATGACGATGACGATGATTAATGGTTGGAAAGTAAATGAATAAGAGAAGGTAATCGCAAATCAAATAAGAAAACTATAATAAAATTTCGAGTAAATATCAAACGATGACCAAGCTCCAGTCGAAGATAAGATTAGAGAGAGTCGCCTTAGATGGTTTGGTCATATAAAATGGCGGCCTTCCAATGACCCGGTTAGGAGAGTAGAGGTATTAGATTTGACTTATGTTAAGAAAGGTAGAGGCAGACCTAAAAAGACCTGGTCAGAAAAAATTAGGAATGACCTTTCTTTATTAGATTTAAACAAGAATTTAACCTTTAATAGGACACAATGGAGAAAAAGAATTCATGTAGCCGACCCCACGTAGTGGGATAAAGGCTTGATGTTGTTGTTGTATCAAACGATGACCAAGCAGAGATGATAAACAAAACAAATGCAAGTTTATGTAGTTTGGTAAGAACGTTAACCGTTGAAGTTTACAGTTGCATAAAGATCAAATACACTGCTAAACTTCAAGAGAGGGATACATAAAAAATTTCTCTTGATATAATGTTGGAAGTATGGATAGCTATCTAGATGATTGAAAAGGAATGCAGCTACCTATTATAAATATGAAAGTTGAACTAGAAGAAGTTATTATTTTTGCTATTACTCTCTTTATTTCACTATTGCAAGAATCCAAACAAGAACTTCTCCTTACTAGGGAAGAAAACTTCTTTGATGGAATAAGCAGGTATCACATTCTTCAAACAAAAGACCTTCAACTTGCATGTACCTGTAAAAATCCTTACTTCTCTATAGTTCGACAATATTTCCCTCTTTTATCCTTTTTTTTTTCAGGTTGTGGGAGGCACAACATTAATTATTTAAAATTGTATAATAGAAGATGCGCCTCAACGCAATTTGTACTCAACACATTGAGGTGCAAACCTGACGACGTTTAGATGAGGCGTACGCCTCATATATTGTGAGGCATGCCGCATTAACTTGAGATGTGTGCCTTATAGCTTTATATTTTTTTTAAAATATAAATGACATTTAAATATTATTATTCCTAATATACTTATCCTAACACCTTGACACGTGCATGCAAGCTAACCTTACGGGACCAAGAGTTGCGTCCGCTCCATTCAATCACCCGCTAGCCTTCCCCAGCCCCAGATCCCCATTCATCTCCATCACCGTCGCATCCCCTCCTCCTAACCAAGTTTTTCTCTTAAACAATGATTTCTTCTTCTCTAACCAAAATTTTCCTCCAGTCAGTTAAAATCTCTAAAACCTTTTTTTTCCTGTGTTGATATAATTTCTTTTTAGGGCTTAATTAGGATTTTGTTTCTTTGAATATTTGCATGTTTTCAAATTTGTTTAAACTTTGAATCAAAATTTGCATTATATGGTTTTGTCAGAAATGGTTAGAGTAAGGAGAAATCCACAATCAGTCAACATAATTATTGCTAGAAGATAGTTAAAGGAGTGTTACAATGATGAAAAAACATCTCGTCAGCTCGCACATAAAAATTGTATTGTGTGCCAAATTGCCAAAATAGTAAAAGAAGAGATACATTCATATATGAACAATTCAACGAATTCTAAGCATCTGGCGCAACAACAATTTGATGATAGAGTCGATGTCAGCTCCTCTTATAGGAGTGAGCTTAGAGGTAGGGGCTTATCCTCATCCTTGCCATAAATGTCGACTAGTAGAGGACCAAGAGATCTTATAGATCACTACATAATAAATTTAGAAGATGACAGGCAAGGAGAGAGAGCATTTACATCACAGAAGATGTCTTCAGAGAATGCCAGCGAGGCAGGTACGTAGATATCTTTGCATGGACATCAAGATTTTCTTATGAGAATGTCATTTCGTTCAATATGGCAACCTCCCCTTATTACTTCAATGTAAACTGATCCATAGGTTCTTATTGTCAACGCTTGAAACTACGCCCATGTATGAACTTGATAACTTGAGTTTTGAAGGAGTTTAACAACATAGAGAAAGCCATTGAGAAAACCAGGACTTGGAGTTAGACTAGACTAACAATCATATTTGACGGCTAGTTTGTCATTAATATAAGCTTGATTAGCATTTTCTAATTCCCATTAAACCATTTTTCTTAAAATCAATAGAAGATTTTGTATAAAGAATACAGTCACAAGTGTGCAAGGGCCGCTGCACCGGCGCCCTGGTGCAGTGTTAAATAGGGAAGGGTTCCTACATCAAGGACGGATGTGGGCAAAGAAGCTAGTCCATGAAACTAAAATTAGGATAAGAACTTGGAATATAGGTTCCCTTACAGGAAAATTAATGGAATTAATAGATATTATGATTCATAGGAAGATAAATATTTTGTGCATTCAGGAAACTAAATGGGTTGGAGAGAAGGCTAAGGAAATTGATAGTTTAGGATCTAAACTTTGGTTTTCGGGTAGGAGTCGTACTAGAAATGGTGTAGGTGTTATTATAGATAAGAGTTTGAAGGATAATGTTATAAAGATTAATAGGAATGGGATAGAATTATAGCTTTAAAGATTGTTGTTGATGATAAGATTGTTAATATTATAAGTGCTTATGCTCCTCAAGTAGGTTTGGATATGAGTCTAAATTAAATTTTTGGAATGACTTAGAAGAAATATTACAAAAGATATCTCTAGAAAAAAAAGTTTTTATTGGAGGAGATTTAAATGGACATGTTAGTAGAGAGGTAGATGATTTTAAAAGCATTCATGGTGGATATGATTTTGGAACAACAAATGAAGGTGGCAAGACCATATTAGATTTTTGTTTAGCTTATGATTTTTCAATTGCTAATACCTTATTTAAGAAAAGAAATGAGCATCTCATCACTAATAAAATGGATATATTACAACCTAGATTGACTATTTTCTTATAAGAAAATCAGATTGTTTAAATTGCAAAGATTGTAAAGTTATTCCGAGTGAAAATTTATGTACCCAGCATCAATTATTAGTATTGGAGTTTAAGATAAAGGGGCAGATAATAAAAAATAAAGTAAAACGATATTCTAGGATTAGATGGGGGCATTTAAAAAATATTAACAAAAATATTTTTAAGAGTAAGATTTTATATCTTAAAATTTTATCTGTGCATGAGGATGCTAATGTTATGTGGGAAAAAGTGACTAGTGATATTAAGAATATTGCAAAAGATGTGCTTTGAGTATCAAAGGGAAAAGCTCCTAATAGTAAAAATAGTTGGTGGCGGAATCCAAATGTGCAAGAAAAAATTAAGAATAAGAAGATTTGTTATAAAAATTAGTTTAATTTTAAAAATTCTGATAATTGGGAAAGATATAAAGAGGCTCGTAAGTAATCTAAGAAAGCAATATGCAATGCAAAGACCTTAGGATTTAGTGATTTATATAATAGATTAAATACTAAGGAGGGAGAAAGATATATGTATAAATTAGCCAAACAAAGAGATAGTAGTGAGGATTTAGTTCAAGTGAAGTGTATTAAGGATGAAGATCAAAAAATATTTTTTTTAGAAGATGATATTCAACAAAGGTGGATGAGATATTTTGCTAAACTTTTTAATAAAAATTGTGAAAATAAGATTGACTATAGTGACCTTAGCACCCTAAATGAAAATAAAGATTTTTGTTTTTATTGGCGTATTAGTAAAACCTAAGTTAGAGAGGCTTTAAAGAAAATGAAGGGTGGAAAAGCAGTTGGACCTGATGATATTCCAATAGAGGTGTGCAAATGCTTAGAAGATGAAGTAATTTCTTGGCTTACTAAACTTTTTAATACTATTTTGAAGACTAAAATGATGACAGATGAGTGGAGAATGAGTGTGTTAATTCCTATTTTTAAGAATAAAGGTGATGCACAAGATTGTGCAAATTATAGAGGAATTAAGTTAATGTGTCATACTTTAAAACTATGGGAGCGAGTTATGGAGCATAGGTTGTGGCGTGATACTAATGTTTCTCGAAATCAATTTGGATTCATGCCGGGTAGGTCGACTATGGAAGCCATACATTTATTAAGAGGTTTGATGGAGAAATATAGAGAAAATAAGGAGGATCTACATATGATATTTATTGATTTAGAAAAAGCATATGATAAAGTTCCAAGAGAAGTGCTATGTAGAGTTCTTGAAAAGAAAGGAGTTAATAATGCTTATATTCAAATCATTAAAGATATGTATGCAATAGCTATTACTTGTGTTCAAACACAAGGTGGTTTGACCAAGTATTTCCCTATTTTGATTGAGTTACATCAAGGATCAGCCTTAAGCCCATATCTTTTTGCTTTAGTCATGGATGTTCTCACTAGACATTTGCAAGAGGATGTACCTTGGTGTATGTTTTTTGATGATGATATTCTTCTTGTTGATAAGACTAGAGAGGGAGTTGAAAGTAAACTTCAATTATGGAGGTCAACATTAGAGACTAAAGGTTTTCGCTTGAGTAGATCTAAAACGGAATATATAGAGTGTAATTTTAATAGTAATAGACCTAGTGAGGGGATTGTGACTTTGGGCGATCAAGTCATTAATAAAAGTACACGTTTTAGATATCTTGGATCTACTGTTCAGAGTGATGGTGAAAGTAATGGGGATATTATCAACAGAATTCAAGTTGGATGGTTGAAGTGCAGGAATTCATCGGGCTTGTTGTGTGATAGAAAAGTACCCCTCAAACTTAGGGGAAAATTCTATAAGATGGTAGTGAGGCCTGCAATGTTTTAGGGTGCTGAATGTTGGCCATTAAAAGAGAAGCATAATACTAAGTTAAGTGTGGCAGAGATGAGGATGCTCAGGTGGATGAGTGGCTTTACCCTAGACCTGTCAATATTGGACCCGACCCGAAAACCCGATCCGAACCCGACCCGAAAATTTCGGGTTTGGGTTGACCCGAACCCGAAACGGGTCGGGTTCGGGTCCTGAAAACAGACCCGTTTAAAAAACCGGGTCGGGTTCGGGTTGACCCGGAAACCCGCAAATAACCCGAAATGACCCGCTTCCTGGCTGCCCCTACCCGGAATGACCCGCGCGCTTCCCGTCTGCCGCTACCCGGAATGACCCGCGCGCTTCCTGGACGCGAGTCGCGACGTCACGACACATTGGGTCCCGACGCCAACTGGCCAAGCCAGTTCCGCGCCGTCCCGAGGCCAGGCCAGACTGGCCAGTGGCTAGTTCCGCGTGGCGCGTGCGTTGCCGAATGCCGGCTAAGGCTTGACGCGTTGCGTCCCGAGGCAACCAGGCCAGGCATCCCAGGCCAGTTCTGCACTTCCGCGAGCGTTGCCGCGTTGCGCCCGAGGCGAGGCCAGGCGGCGGGCGGCCCAAGTCATTTCCCGTCGCAGACGTCCGCATTTTCGCATCCACGGGTCGGGTCGGGTTGACCCGAACCCGAAGCGAATCGGGTTCGGGTCCAGAAAATCGACCCGTTTGCAAAACCGGGTCGGGTCAACCCGAACCCGAATAGTGCCGAGTCAGTTTCGGATTCGACCCGAACCCGACCCGTAACCCGAAATTGACAGGTCTACTTTACCCTTAGAGATAGGATAAGAAATGAGCATATACGTGAAAAGGTTGGAGTAGCTCAAGTAGAAGATAAGATTAAAGAGAGTCGCCTTAGATGGTTTGGCCACATAAAACGGCGGCCTTCCAATGACCCGGTTAGGAGAGTAGAGGTATTAGATTTGACTTATATTAAGAAAGGTAGAGACAGACCTAAAAAGACTTGGTTAGAAAATATTAGGAATGACCTTTCTTTATTAGATTTAAACGAGAATTTGACCTTTAATAGGACACAATGGAGAAAAAGGATTCATGTAGCCGACCCCACGTAGAGGGATAAAGGCTTGATGTTGTTGTTGTTGAAAGATACAAAGAATAATTTCAAACAGCTTGATAAAGAGATAAATGAGATTAGAGAGCATTTGGTTGTAAAGCTTATGACAAATAGCGCCTGTGCTTATAGGGTGGCTAATGCCAAGTTGATGGAAAAGAGAATATTTATATTGGACACCCTATGCCACACATTGCATGGATCTCACTCTAAAAAAGTTTGGTGACTTTTCTCAACATTTTTTTTTTTTTTTGCAAAACAGTCTCTAAATAATTTTTAACATGATTAAAATAAAAATACCCTCATAAGTTTAAATTTATAAGATTTAATTAGACTTATTTCTTTCAACTTTAGTCGAGTGGTCGATGCAAATTGGTGACGACACTCCTGAACTACAACATTTTATTGTTAAGATATTGGGAATTATATATTTGTCATTTAAATGTGAGTACAACTGGAGCACATATAATAAAATTCACACAAAAAAGGAGAAACTATTTGGCGACCTGGAAGATGAACTCGTTAGTGTGTATCATATACCATAAGAGACTAAATGATAGAGATTTGAAAAATAAGGGGTTTAACATCAAATGATGAATGGTTTGTGGATGATAATAATAAAATCACACCAACTAATTTGCAACACGAAGATATGAATGCTAATTTCTTTAATGGGGATAAAAACAAGACATATATATCTAACACAAGTCAACAACAACAAAAAACAAAAAGAAAATGTATCTAAGGAAATTTAACTATTTGAAGTTATCTTAAACTTTAATATTCTCAATTTTTATTGATTATTACAAATCAAAGAAGAGGAAGAAGATTAAGATTGAAGAAAAGGAAGAAGATTGAGAGAATCTGGACTCCATTGAAGATGTAGAAGAAAAAGCTATTCACTGTGATGACGACTCCAATAAAAATCATCTAAGTGATGAGAGTGCAAAGGAATTTTAATTACTTACCAAACTTTAGAGGTTTCCATGTTGATAGTAGAAATGAAGGAGAGAAATTTATTAAGCTAAAATTAATAGATATCTTACTCTGGTTTTATATAATATGTTACTTATATTTGATATATTATATTGCTTTGACATATTGATGTTTGCATTACACTCCTAGTTTGCATAATTTATTACTTGATACTTTGCAACTTGCCCAATTTATTACTTGATATATACATAAATTTGTTACTACTCACTATATTAGAATGTTGATATGTCATTTTTATAATATATTAATTAGTTATAATGCTAAAATATTATTTCTTACATTCATTTTAACTTTAAGCAATTTTTTTCTTGTGAGGCTTATGTCTTGCCTCACCAATGGAAAATGACTCAAACTCCAATTGCTCAATTCTAAATCTTAATAGAAGCCTTCTTTCAAATATTCTATTTATAGTGCTAACAAACAATGTTTAAAATTGCGTATTCGGGTATTGAGGCGTTTTTCGTTCGTGAGGCGAGGCATAAGCCTCAAGGCGATTTGAGGCGTAAGCCTCAAAATCAAAAAATTGCGTAAACATAAAATAATAAATTTTGTATATACTAATGAGGAAATAATATATAAAACATAAAAATGCTACTTACCACATCTTTGGGAATAAATAAGGGAGACATATCACATAAGAACTCACTAGTCATCAGCACTGTCATCACTCATCAGTCATCACTAAGGAGGTCTTCATTTGAATCATCATTATGATGAACTGCTCTCTCCTCTTCCCCCTCTCCTATAGAGTACAATATCTCCCAATCAGCTTCTTCTTCCTCATTATTAGTTATCTTCCTCTTCCCTAAATTTTTTTAACAATATCATAATGAATAATAGTGTAATACATTAATAAACGTCTAAGAAAAGAAAACTATATTATTTATATACCTTTTTTGATTTGTTCTTGAGTTGTGGTGGATGTGGATGCTTTAAGACCATCAAAGAAATCAACATTTAAATCTTCATCTTGTAATTCAGACGGCATCAGTTCAACTTCATCATCTACAAACCACTCATCATCAGATGTCACATCATCGCAAAGCAAAGGATCTTCATCATCCATTAATCCTTTTTTTTTTCAAATTTCTATCTTTGAGTCTCCTATTGTACATAATGTACACCAGTGAGTTCATCCTCAATGTCGACAAGCAATTTCTCCTCTTTGTATGTACTTGGTTGTAGGTACTCCAATTTCTTTCACAACCAGATGAAGAACATGTCAAGCCCAAAACTTTCACAGCAAAACGCTGTAATTCTGGAGTCCCATCACCAAATTGAATCCACCACTCAACTGGAGATCGTTTGGCAATTGTATCTTTTGCTTGTTGTAATCCAAAAAAAAACCTTCTTTGTTCCTAAAAGGTACCAATTGCAAGTCAGCATTTGATCTTTCAGTTGCATCACTTATTAGACGATCCATGCAATGATATAATCCCAACTTTATTTCTGGGTTTGTAGACTTGTTCTCTGCATATTGATATTGATGGTTTAGGTAGTAGCCAGCGGCATGCAAGTGTCGGTGAAGCTGTAGTTCCCACCTATCATCAATAATATTCCAAATTTCCCTAAAGCTTCCCTCATTGTCTCCTAAGTTGGAGGCTATCATCTCTTTGGCTTCATCCATAGCACTGTAGATGAAACCCATTGCAGGCTTCTCAGCATCCACCATTCTTAAAACATGAACTAAAGGTCTAGTGGTTGTAATGGCATATAAGACACTTTGCCAAAATATGTCATTTAAAATAATCTTTCTAATCTCTTTTCCCTCAGCCTTCTTCGCCCAAGCACAACTCAACCACTGTGTAGATATGAACATAGCCTCTAAAAGTTGTCTGGCATCCAACATGCTCTCTAAGGTCAAATAAGCAGTGGCAAATCTTGTTCCGGCTGGCCTTAGAATTTCTTTCTTCGAAAACTTTCTCATAAGAGCTAGAACCCAAGAGTGGTTGTAAATAAACTTGGTTATTTTTTTTGCTTTAGCGAGTGCATTTTTATGTTGAGGTAGCTCCCCAAGCTTCTCAAGAATCAGAT
The DNA here is from genome assembly GCA_022539455.1 of Dendrobium nobile. NCBI lineage: Eukaryota > Viridiplantae > Streptophyta > Magnoliopsida > Asparagales > Orchidaceae > Dendrobium > Dendrobium nobile. The sequence continues at coordinate 88,737,500 of CM039735.1, read as the reverse complement.
CTATGCAATATGCAGCACATGGAGTCCAGTACAAATATTTCCTCTTCTCCATAAGTTTATTATCTGCAGCCTTATAAGAACTTGCATTATCTATCACAATTTGTACAATCAAATGTTCTCCAACCTCATCAATAATGCTATCTAACAATCCAAATATGAACTTAGCAATTTTGACCTGGTCAGATGCTTCAATTGACCTTAAAAATACAGTATCATAAGGATTATTAATGAGGATGTTGATCAGACTTCTATGTTTGATATCAGACCACCCATATGACATAATTGTTACTCCTGTTTGGGCTCAAGTCTTCTTAATTTCTTCGATGCTTTTATCAGTGCTTTCCAACTCCTTCAAAATCCATGTTTTTAAATCATACATGGTTGGAGGTTTGAACCCTCTCCCAAATGCTCCAACTGAACGAATCATGTTGTAATAAGCAGATGATGTTGCAACATTAAATGGAATTGCATATTCGTAAAAGAATCTGCCTATATCCTTACTCTTCTCCGCACCTCCTTTGCATTTTCTCGGGCCATCTTCTGTGTAGTAGAAGGCCTATCCTCTGATGTGTCAACCATATAATGATCCATAGGCCCTCTAGCACCCCTAGATGAAATGGGCTTCATAGAAGAAGATGAATCTCTAACGCTGCTCTCACTCCAGTAGTAAGATCCAGCATCAACTCTATCCTCAAATTGCTTCTGTGCAAGATGTTTTGATGTGATAGATTTATTCATGTATGACTTTATCTCATCCCTTACAGCATCAGGAACTTTGGAGCATTGAGCAACATTCTTGTGAGAACCTGAAAGGTGTTCCTTCATCCTAGTCACACCACCTTTCACAACTTTATCACAATAATTGCATTTTAGATAGACATATGTTTTATCACTGCCTCCTACATTCACCTGAGTGCTATATTTTCATGCTGGATCTTTTCTATGACCTGATGCAGCATTATCCTTATTTCTGACCATCCTGATTAAAAAAAATAGGAAGCAAACGAGTTCTTACTAATCTTTTCTATGACCTGATGCAGGTCGGAGGAGACAGCAGCCTTTGATAAAAGCGTAAGCAGGTCGGATGGAGAAGACAGCAGCCCAACTCGCAGTCTCGCAGTAGAAGAAACCTCCAACCAAACAAGTTTAGGGTTTAATATGCGTGCTGGATGTGTTCAGTATTATATAATATCGAGCCGTCGATAAAACAGAACACTGTGTATTCTATGCGTATTTTTGCGTATGTTATGCGTCTTTTATGCGTATATTGTGCGTAATATATGGGTATGACATGCGTTCACCATGCGTATGTTGTGCGTACTATCTGCGTGAACATTGCGTGTTTTGGAGCAGCTGTAACTTAATGTATGATTTTGTATTAATAGTTAATAAAACATATGATTTTCTGGGTATAGTATGAGTACTGGACGTGTTCATTATTATATTGTACGTACTCTATGCGTATACTATGCGTAATATATGGGTATAATATGAGTTCACTATGAGTATTATGTGTGTGCTCTGCGTCAACATTGCGTATTTTGAAAAATTAAAAATAATTAAAAGAACATTTAATAGAATTTGATAAATACAATTTTAATGACTATGTACAATATAAAAAATATAAGAACAAATTAAAAAAACATTTATAACAAATACAATTTTACAAGAGAACTTAATGTACATCTTCAACAACATCAACTTTCCTAAAGGAATTATGATTGATGTAGTCCAACATAAATCATCTTGACAACCAAGCCTTCCCTTCATTACTGCGATACTTATACTCCTCCCATATTCCTGATGCCAATAACTTGTTAACATAAACCTGGTCAGGAGAGAGATGTTTATGTTTACAAGTTATTGGCATCAATTTCATGGGAGGATAAGTATCGCAGTAATGAATGGAAGGCTTGGTTGTCAAAGATGATTTATATTGGACAATACATCAATCATAATTCATGTAGCAACTGTAACCTATCACCTATATACATTCTATTAAAAATATTAAACCAAAATAATTACAAGAGCAGCTTGCTTTGATGTTTACACATGATTGTCAATCAGAAGTAATGCAGGCTTAACAGAAGGTAAGATTTTTTATTTAAGAGTTAAGAGCGAAGTCTAAGGCTGCTGGTAGATTGTGATTCATTTGAGGCTAAGGATTACCTAATTTTGAAATGTACTTATTTATCCTCATCCTCAAAAGAATAAAAATCTAACAGCAACCTTAGACTAAGCTCTGAAGCAAAAAATCAAACCTTTTTCAAGCCTGCATTACTTCTGTTTGAAAAAATCGTGCATTACCATAAGGCAAGCGTTCCCACATTATATAGTGAAAAATTTAATGTTGAGCAATAATAAACAATAAATTGTAAATAATGGTTCATAAAAATTCAACCCATCCTCCCAACCATATTTGCCACCCATCAGTCCACAAATAACGAAAATTATTATTCATGTCACGGCCCCTCAGTCCATACTAAATGTAAGTAACCTAAAACATTTAATAGAATGTGTGCGTGTTTTATGCGTACTCTATGCGTATTATGTGCGTAATATGTGCGTTTTTTGTGCGTGTATTATGCGTACTTAATGCGTATTTTGTGCCTTCGTTATGCGTATTATTTAAAAATGTTTCAAAACCATTTTCAAAATCATTTATAAAATTATTTTTTTCCTTTAAAACAAATAAAAAATTCAAACACTAATCTTTAAACGCAAATGTCAAACACAAACTCTTTCAAACATCATATTCCTTATTTCTCTTTCTTAAATACAATCCACCAAGAACCATGAACCCTTTGTGCTTGTTCAAGTATCATATTCAAGACTAGAAAATGAAATCATAAAAATCACAATGCGTCTAATTTGTAATAACAAGTTTAAGTTCAACGTGTTAAACATATTCTTCATCATTTTAATGTAAGTAACTTACAAACAAAGATAGATATTAATTAAAATATTTAATAGAATTTTATAAATAAAATTTACTGCGTGCGTTATACGGCGTGCGTTATGCGTCTTCTGTGCGTTCATAGTGCGTGTATACGGCATACGTTATGCGTACGATATGCGTAATTATTCGTATTATCATTTAATAAGTTATTTTTTAATCAAATCAGTGTAAAAAATATTTACACACAGAATTGAAAAATATAATCTTCAGAAATAAACATTTATACACATAATGAAAAATATTTATACACAGAAACTGTTTAAACATTTATACACAGAAACCTTTATACACAGAAAAATTTATACACAGAATGAAAAATTGTTATTTTTTCAACGTTTTATAAAATATTTCATGTGCAAATTCTGCCCTATACTTTGGCATGTCTACTTGCCAATTTGTACTATCAGTCCAATCAGTGTTGCCTTCAAGACTTATTCTTTCCATATATTTACAGACATACATTCCACAATCTACAGAGTTCTCCTGTTTTGGTACACCTTTAATGGTAGAAAGCTTCCATTTTCTGATATTACTATTAAAAGCTGCTTTCGTGTCAGAATATAAGGATTTAAGCTGAAATATACGTAGAGCAAAAATTAGTTCTGTAAAAATTGAAGAGTTCATGTTCATCTAACACTTACGATTTTTGGAACAACAAGCCTATGCTCTTTGACGCGGTGGTCCAACGAGTCATAAAATTTTCACTTTTGTTCTTTCAGCAAACCAACCATAAGGGTAATGTGATTGGATTCAATGATTGGCTGTAATAAAATGTTGTTTGAAGAAACAGAAAGCTCGATTATATGGTTGATTTACAATTTGGACAATTTATCCCTTCCTTTGTTATTCTGCAAGTGCAAGTAGTAAATGTACGAACTAAGAAATGGATACTAAATTACTAATCCAATAGTTAAACTGATAAATTGAATACTAAGTTACTAACCCAATAGATTTGAGAGATGTATAAAAATTTATGGCACTTGTCAAGCATAAGGTTACACTTCTCATCTAAGAGATGGGTAAAAATATCTACATATTCATTGCCTAAGTAACTGTCGCTTAATAACTCATCAATGTCATATCTAGAAAAAAGAATGTTAACAACAAACACGATACTATCGTCCCTGCAAAAAAAAAAGATTAAATACGCATTTCATAAGCATAACTCACGCATACCCCACGCATATCATACGCATAACCCACGCATACCATACGCATACCACACGCATAGCATACGCATAACCCACGCATACCATAAGCATACATATATTCAAACAAAAAATAAGTTGTAATTTTTTTACCTTTTATTGAACTTTTTCAAACTTTCTCGCATAAAATTTCTCTTCTCAAAAGTCAAACACAGAAGACCTTTGTAATTTTCTATTTCATCTGCATAAATATAAGTTACAGGTTTTATTTGAATGTTATCTACTAGTATTGGTTCATTTGGATTTGTATATGAAATAAGTTGCATTTCTGCTGGGATTGACTCATTTGGTGGGATTGGATCTTTTGGTGGGATTGGCTCATTTAGTTTATTGGGACTGTGGAGAGGGATATCTGATTTATGTCTCTTATTGGAAGATGAAGAATAGCTAACAGATCTTTTATGAGGAAATATTTTGCTCTGATCAATGTAATTATTGAGCTTGACCTCAATAACTCCAACTCTCTCAGTTAGATATTCAAACTTTGTGCTCAGCCCATCTTCAAATTCTCGAAAAAGTTTTGTGCATGTTTCTTGGCAGGATTTGATTATTGTTTCTTGTAGAGACTGAAGTGCTGCAGCAGAAAAACTTAAGTGTGGTTGCTGAAGAGATTGGTGAGGGTCTTGCTGAGGAGGTGGGGTATGATGGGGAGATTGGGGGGGTTGTTTTGATGGGTGGATATTTCATGAGGGGAATTAGGTGATAGAGGGCTGTCTGATGAATATTTCTTGACATTAACCATATCCATTTCTGCTTGGGAAACTGCCTGTAGGTCATTACAAATCTGACTTTTCCTTAAATTAGCAAATAAGTTAGTGATCACCTCTGTAGTATATATAATATCATCGGCCCATTGAAGAAAATGGGGCCTTTTGTCAGCATACATAGGAGCATGAATAGTAGTATGCTCCAGGAACCAAATCTGCATAAGATGAATAAAATTTTAACACTCACATTGAGCTAATAAAATTTTGAATGAATTTAACAGTTAGCACTTAGCACTCACAATTAGCAGAGGTACAAAACCGTTGATGTAACCTGCTGGCTTCTTATTTAAAATATTGGACGATGCCTTATTAAACTCTCCAACTAAAAATTTCCTAATTGAACTAGCCCAGTTTATTGATAAAAAATTATCTGGATTATTTGCTATTCTTTGAATCAATCGAGGGGTTTTGAAGTTGTTAAGTTGAAAAAGTAAATTTGAACATAAATACATGATAAACGTTCTTAACATAGTCTCGGGGGGGGGGGGGGGTTTGCTTGTTCAACTCCATCATGTCATTCCTTATTTCCGTTGATGTAACTGAAGTATGTGCTAAGGAATGTCAGGATATTTCTTCTCCTTTATTTGGCAGACCAGTAAGAATGGCCACTTCATCAACAGTGAAAGGAATGGATTGACCTTTTATAACAAAGCATTGTTTTGAAATGTCTCACCTTGAGATCAGCTCATAAATAAGAGGGACATTTTGCTCAAACCCAAAAAATTCCAAAAACTGTATCTTTAAACATTTCATTGCGTCCTTGACTTCAGGAGTAATTTGCTGAGCAAAGTTATCACAGATTGTTCGAAATGAAGAAACATAGCATCGATAGGTAATTGGACAAACATATATCTGAAAATTATAAAAAATAAAAAATTAAAAATAAGTAAATGAGATACGCATAAAAAACGCACAACATACGCAGAATATAAGCAACGGCCACGCACAATGTACGCATATATTACGCACATCACACGCACAAGAACGCACAGTGCAAGAAACATGACAGCAAATTATACAAACGCAAACAATACGCATATCATAAGCACTAATCACGCATAGTATATGCATAACATACACACAAGAACGCACATTGCAGAAAAAATGGCAGCAAATTATACGCACGCATAAAGTACGCACAATATAAGCAAGGATCACGCAACGTATACTCATAACATACGCACAAAAGACGCATTGCGTACGCACAGCCTACGCATATATTACTCGGTGCTTAAAATTTAATTAAGTTTTATGTTTCAAATTTCAACATAAATTCATCATAAACCCTGAATACAGAGAAAACACGATGGCATCAAAGTATCAAACATTTAAAAAGTTTCGAGACGCAATGCATACACATAGAATAAGCATAAAATAAGAAGATCTTCAGAACCTTGAAGGCTTGAACACCAACGCATAGCATAACCATAAAATACACAGTACGGAACAGAAAATATAGCATTAAGTTATCTTTCTCTTTGGGGGTGACGACATCTTAAAAGAAACTGAGTGAAGAGTGCTTGAAATTGCTCCGGAGTGAATGCTTGAAAGTTCGAATTTTTGCTAGAACTTGAAAATCTAAACGTCGCCTCTGCATTCGACCTAAACCAGGGTTTAAATGTTGATGCCACGTCGACATCTCACTAGGCGTGCCACGTCAGCAATTGGGGGGGGGGGGGGGGGGCGAACTGAAAAAAAAAAACTTTAGGTTAATTTTTTTAGAGAGGCGGCGCCTTAAATATATGAGGCGAGGCGCGCCTCAGTAAACTTGAGGCGTAAGCCTCATAAACTAAACTTATTGCGTGGGCTTTGAGGCTTAAATGGACCAAAAATTGCGCTGAGGCACGCCTTAAACGTTGATAACAAAGAATGGGTTTGAAGACATAATTTATCACAAGATTTTGCAAGATCTCTTAACGTTAATAAAATATATCATAACCCACAAAAAAGATTAACCATATCTTTAACAATATCAATGTAATATTTACAATAAATAGAAAATATTTCTTTGTTGGCCTCAATGATAGCTATATATTCAATTTTTATAGTTAATAATGCTACTATCTTTTGAAGTTGAGATATCTAATTGATAGTGGTACCACGCAAGTGTAGAATGTATCCAATGGTATTTCTATTTAGTCTTCCCCTATATTAAATCCAGCAACTAATTAATATAATGATTTTAAATAATTAATTTTTTGTAATCGCCTTAACTATGTTTTCTTTCTTGGATCAATGAAAAACATCCTTAAAATATTAGATTAAGCTAAATAATTCTTCTTCATTAAATAAATTTGTCAGTGCTATCCCAGAAAGCAAAAACTCCATTTTCTAGTCTAGTTTTATTAAAAGAAAATAACTGCATTTGAATTCTAAAGTTATATTATTTCATAAATGCAATTAAAAAACTTAGCAAAATGATTGCAAATTTAATGTTGATAATCATTTTTTCTTTATTACATGTGGTAGGGATTGTGAACCAATAATGAAGAATAAAAATTAGACTGAATGCACCAATGACCACTACATTTTTAATAAGAAAACTTAGACCTACTAATGAGAGCCAACCACTTGTATTTCTATGCTAATATTTATTTAACTATTTGATATAAGACTAAATTTAGATGGTTTGGTCACATAAAATAACGGTCTTCCGATGACCCGGTTAAGAAAGCAGGGGTATTAGATTTTACTTATGTTAAAAAAGGTAGAGGTAGACCTAAAAAAGACTTGGTTAGAAAACATTAGAAATGATCTTTCTTTATTAAAATTGAACGAGAATTTGACTTTTAATAGGACACAATGGAGAAAAAGGATTCATGTAGCCGACCCCACGTAGTGGGACAAAGGCTTGATGTTGTTGTTGTTTGTTGCTTGAATGTTCATGACATCAGCTATCAGTACACCTCAAGCAAAGCTTTTCAACATTATCAAATATCATGCATCAAGAGCATTCCCAATCCTAAACTTTACTCAACAATGATAAAGGCGACCGAAACTCATACAAGCCACAAACCTAATGAACCGATTTATCCCAACCAAGCCATTGACTATGATACAAATTATCAGGGTATTGTGAATGAACCTAAGTGAGGCAAAGTTGGGCCAAATAAACTAATAGTCAAATTTATTTTCTAACTCAAAAACTGAAATCTATAGATGAGGGACAACTACTTGTATAACATATTTTTCAACTACATGCCTTAACAACACAATATTTTGGCCTTTACATTTCATATTACTATAATTTTTTAAAGGAAATTGGAATTCAACAGCATTAGGATCGCATGTATGTGTATGTGGAACAGCTTTATCACAAATATACTCTCATGCATTACAAGGATATCTATTTTTGGTCCACAAATAAATGAAATATTATCAGTTGAACGAAATAAAATACAGGATATACGACAAGCCTCGTAGTGCCCAGAAACTGCTTGAAACTAAAGAAAGTATAACTATCAGATAGCATGCTTGAATAACATAAGCAAAATATAAACATGAAAACTCAAGAGAATGAATACGTAACAAAAGAATAATCAAGTGGAAGGTTGACTTATATGATGGTGAAAAGATAAAGCTCATGAATTGGCAATTATAGCATTTCAAGGTTAAATTTAAAAAAAAAAATTCTAACCAAGTTTCCATTGCACTTCCTGAGCTATCAAAACTGTTGTTTCTTGAACTTTCTATCATTTCTGTCTCTCTTCCTAAAATCTCGCTTCTCTAAAGAGTACTGTTTCTTCGTCAATAAATTCTGCATTGCTACTTTCACTGCAGTAGCAGTTGCTGCTAACGCTGCATCCTGCTTTGTAACATGATCACTTCCTTGAAATTGCAAGAGCAACTTCTCACCACCAGGCATGTCTTTATCTTTCAGGATGACAGGATAGTCTCCATGTTCATTTGAAAGAAACTTGTCAAGATCAGAGAGAACTCGGAGCTGAGCCATCTTGGAAACACCTAATTTAGAAACATTAGATGCGCCCATTACCACCCACAACAGTTTCGCAGAAGAACTCAACCCTAAACTTGTAGGCACAAAACATTCTTCAACAAAAACAAACTGCAAGATAAAAGCAACATGTTATGTACATTCAATCTCAGTATTTTCCTAGTTATAAGTATACAGGAAACCAGAAACTAATTAAGAAGTCTTTTTAGCTTATTATCAGCATCCGACATAATAACCTTAAGAGAACTTTTAAGAGATCCAAGAATGAATAAGAACATGATGCAACATCAAAATTGAAGGAATCAGCATACAAAATACGACAACAAAGCAAAGAATTTAAGGTAACACCGGAATTTAAGTCTTCTGTTAAAAACTGCTTGAAAAGGACGCAGATAAAGACATTAGGGGTCATTTGGCTGCCTGTAAATAGAAATTGACATCATTTTCACTCACTTTGAATGAAAATGAAATCATGAGACAGTTTTTGAGAAGATTCATGAAGTTTGAAAAGAATGTTGATATTTAACAATATTCCATCAAATAAGAATTTAAAACTTCATCGTTCTTCAAAACATGGTAGCTGATTTCAACCAGCCATATAAGGCCTTATCATAGGAAAATAAGTCCATGAGTAAATTATCCATAAATGTAAAACTTCAAGAGGAAAATAAAATTTAAAGGGAACAAAATACTAACTGCAGGACAACCAGCTCTCTAGCAATATTTTTTATTTCCGTAGAGACAAGACAGTAGATAAAATGGCTATAGGAGATACTGCCGACATTTAATCTTTAGACCGAAATACTAAGTTATCAACAAGTGGTAAATTTCTCAATTTGCATTTTGCACCAAGCATCGAAAAAGAATCTGAGTCCCGTGGTCACTGTAGACTCACCTTGGCAATGAAAAGACGTCTAGCAGGAACATCACATTTCAGGATCATAACTCCATGTAAACTGCAACATAAGGCAAACCATAAACAGGAGCACTAGTAAATCAGTGCAAAACTTCAATTAGTAAGTATTTAGAAGAAGTTCGAACTTACCCTTGAATGGCAGCAGCAACAAATGAACCATCAGGAAGGGCATTTATGTCAGTGACTGCCAGAGAATCCTCAACTTTTTCCTTAGAATCGAGCAATCCCGCCTTGAAATGGAACTTTAATTACTAAAGAAAAATAAAAAACACAATAATAACGAAAATGAATGCCAACTTATCAATTTTATTTAGTTTATGACATGTTGCAAGGGTTAGTTTATAGGAATAGAAACTTGAAAACCAAAATATTTGAATAAACAACTCATGACAACTGCAAAATCAAAGAACTCAAAGAAATGACACAAACATAATTATTGTTCTTAGTACTACCAAAACATCCAATGATCAAATAATGCATTGAAGAAAATTTATCCAGGAACATATTATGTCAGATTGAAACAAAGACCATAAGGCAAAAAGGTTTTGAATTGTATAGCGAACTTTGATCTGTATAATGGCTTCTTTGTTTCTGCCGCTTATTCTGCTATCCTACTGTTGTAGAGAAGCTTTCCCTTGTTTTTTGGCCGATACTTTCTCAGTTGCCATCTGACAGCTTCTTGCTGATCAACATCTCCCCTGTTCTATGTGCTGCTTCAAGCAGCATTTGATCCACCGGTCGTCCGCTTCCTACAACAGTTACAGGCTAAAAAGATTTCCACAGATCCTCAATTTCTCAGGCAGCGAATCAATGGAATCTTCTATTTTCTACAGCTTTCTTTCTCTGGCAACATTGTAACAGGGGATGATTGCGATATTTCTGCTAATTGGATGCAATCCAAATTTCGTAAAAGTGATTTTCAACTATCTTTTAAATAAATTCTAAAAAAAAGCCTTCAAGCATGCATAGAGCTCATTGGTCATTAAACAAAATTTTAGTTGGATGCATAATTCCTTCTTCCTGAATTCAATTCCATCTTCCAGGATTCAATTTCTTGATCGGGTAAAAATTTTGAATAATTCCGCAAGAGATTATTTTCTTGGCACAAGAATGGTGAAGTTTGCTTCTATGGCGATTTTTGTCCCCTTCTTTATATTATTCTTTTATATATTGTTGACCTCCACAAAAATAAAATAAAATAATAATTTTAAATCAATGCCTTACCTCGGCCATCTCACGACGTGCTTCGCATTAACTCCCCATGCCTGCGTCATGCCACCCACGATCTTTGCATGATCTCTGGCTTTGACGTTAAAACGAGAATGAAAGATGTTTCGTTTGTTTTTCACACTCGAACTCCAAAAATCCTTCACGCCTCCTCTCGGTTCGACTTTCTCGCAGCTTCTCCACTCCAAACCGATGCTTCTTCCTCCCTCAATTGAGCCGCAAGCACTTCGACCCCCCCTCTGCTCTCTTCTGATCTCCCTCATAGCCGAACACATCCCACCTCCTGCCGCAAGCTCCCGATCGGACATCATGATCCGTCGAATCTGCCTCTCAGCCATCCCAAACTCTAATCTAATCTCCCCTCATGCCTCAGCCTGATCTCAAGCCCGCATGCCAACCCGCTGACCTCCTCCAGCCTTCAATCTCAATCTCCTCTGCCTTGCCCGATCCCGGCCTCTTTGTTCGCACCTCACACCACATCAGCTTCCTTCCTCAAGGGGTCGCAGCAGCTTCGATTCCTCACAGAGCCGGCCAAACTCCGGCCACTTAACAAAACCCGACGCCCCTTCGTAATCTCTCTCCCTCTTTATTAAACATTTAATAATATTAGTACTAATTAATATTATTATTATTATTATTGTGAGAGTATATATATATATACATACATACATACATATAGGAGTGTCAATATTGGACCTGACCCGAAAACCTGTCCCGAACCCGACCCGAAAATTTTGATTTTGGGTGACCCGAACCCGAAACGGGTCGGGTTCGGGTTCAAATATTTCAAAAATCGGGTCGGGTTGACCCTTTGACCCGAATTGACCCGTTTTTTACCCGGCAACCCGAGATTGACCCATTTTTTACCCGAAAAGCAGAGATTGACCCGTTTTTGGACCTGAAAACTAGCAATTTTTTTGTTGGCACCGGGTCCTTCGGGTCGGGTTGACCCAGACTTGAAGCGGGTAGGGTTCGGGTCCGGAAAACCGGCGTGTTTGCAAATACGGGTCGGGTTCGGGTTAACCCGATATAAGATAAAGACAAAAAGAAGAAAAGAGAAAAAAATTAAGAAAAAAAAAACATTTCATTCATAAGCAACAGCTGACGAATTACACCATTTACACCACAGCTTGCTCACAATCAATGCCAGACAACAATTAGCTGACAAGGAAGGTCAATGAATGCAATGTTGCTTCACAATTAATGTGATGCGCGGATGAGTACACAACCCTGCTTGCAGTCAATAGCAACTAGTTAATGATCAAGTAACTTAACTTGTTCATAAGCAACAACAACAAATGTAGCGACTCGCTAGCTAATGTGCATACAACTCAACTGGTAGTCCACATCAACATGCAGGTGAACATACAAAACTCACCTGCAAACAGCAATGTCTCTACAAACACCGATATAGAGGTTCCACATTATTTGAATGAAGAATAAATATTGGGAGATCAAGCTTCACAACCTAATGTCCTACACGTGCATCATTAAATGTTGCAGTTGTGGATTCAAGGAAACTGCTATTGGTTGCCATATCAAGGGCTATGGGAGAAACTTCCACGTCTTATATGCATATCAAATACTAAAATGTCGATGGAATATTGAAAACAATCTTGTGCTTTGTCCCAACGATTAAAAAGGCGGAAGAGGCGTACGCACTGAGACGCGACTCAAGGCGAGGCGAAGCATTTGTGCGTTGAGGCTTACGCCTCATTGGATTCGGCGGAGCGTGCGCTTATTTCGCACGGGGCGTAGGCTTCGGTTCGTAACGCCTCGAAGCGAAACGAGCCACCGCTTCGATTTGTAAGTATATAGACCGAGCGGTGTAAGTATATAGACCGAGCGGCGAGAGTCGTATAAGAGTTGAGTATTAGGGTAACATACCTGCTTCTGCTTCGGGTGAGAACTGAAAGGCGAACTCCGTCGACTTCGATGACCACAGTTCGGTCGAGTTCGAACATACCTGGAGGTGATCGGAGGTAACGATTTATTTCTTCTTCTCTTTCTTCCCGTAATCTTACCGTCATTTGCTTCATGTCTCGCTTCTTCTTCACAAGCTTCCTGTAATCGAAGGTTCTTTTTTCACGGCTAGGTAACGATCTTTCTTCCCGTTATTTGCTTCATGTCTCGCTTCATCAGATTGTACATGCTCGGTACCGCTCGGTACATGCTCGGTACCGAGCGTGTACATGCTCGGTACCGCGCCAGTACCGCTCGGTACCGCGCCAGTACAGCTCGGTACCGAGCCAGTACCGCTCGGTACCGAGCCAGTACATGCTCGGTACTGAGTAGTACATGCTCGGTACACGCTCGGTACTGAGCGGTACTGGCTCGGTACGCTCGGTATTGAGCATAGACAACAAGCAGAATTTCAAAATTACTCTTATAATATAATTTTATTCCGGGGGCGCTGCCCCCGAAAACCCCCGCAGAGGCGCTGCCCCTTGACCCCGCAACCTGACCGGGCAGGTCAAACCCCGCCAGGGGGCAGCGCCCCTTTGGACCCCCGGCAGACTGGTATATTTTTGTATTCATGTTGTTTTATTATTGGTATTTGGTAGTACAAATAATTGTTAAAATATATCCTATTATTAGCATGACTAGTAGCACAAGAAGGAAAGATCCTGCATGAAAATATGAAACTCAAGTTGAAGTGTCAGGCGAAGGTGCAAAGAAGGGATATGTTTATATGAAATGTAATTTCTATGAGAAACGCATAACTGGTGGCGTCAAGAGATTGAAGGATCATCTAGCCTGCACTCATGTCAATGTAGGACCATGTGCAAAAGTTCCTGATGAGGTGAAGAAAGAATGTACAAATTATTTAAAGAAGTTTGCCACCACAAAGGAGGTCACACAAAGAAATATGGAAGAGATGATAGGAAACTCTTCTTACTATGGATCACAGCATGAAGGTTCCAGTACTGGAAGCCATCTAGTTTCTTCTGACCGAGGCAGCCGGGGGCCCATGGATAGATTTATGCTAAATATTGATAACGACGAAAACATAAATACTCAGGATATTCAGCCTCCTACAGCTACAAAAGAACTCAGGAATAGAGTTTGTTTAGATATCGTCAGATTCATCTATGAAAATGGGATTCCATTTAATGTTGTTAGGAGTCCGTCGTGGATCAATATGTTACGATCTGTTGGAAGCTATGGAAGAGGATTACAACTTCCAAGCATGTATGAGCTGAGGACTTGGATGCTGAATGAGGAGGTTAAGACAACTTAAAAAATGGTGGATGATGTTAAGAAGACTTGATGCTTGAGAGGTTGGGGCAGTTGCCTCAACATAAATCAGCCATATTGAAGGCCAAATTCGTTAGTAAGTTTATATACAATCATTCTTGGGTACTCAGCTTGATGAGAAAATTCACTGACAAGGAAATTATTAGACCAGTTGTTACAAGATTTGCTACTGCATATTTAACATTGCAGAGATTCAAGAAGTTAAGACAACCTTTGGAAGCAATGTTTGCTTCTGAAGAGTGGGATAAAAGTTCATGGGCCAAAAAACAAGAAGGAAAACAAGTTAAAAAGATTGTTATGAGAGACGATTCATTTTGGCGCAGTACAAATTATGCTTTTAAGACAACAAGACCATTAGTAAAGGTGCTTAGAATGGTTGATGGTGAGAGGGCCCCGGCTATGAGATTTATTTATGAAGCAATGAATAGGGCTAAAGAAGATATTGCAAAAGAATTGGGAGGTCAAGAAAGTGCCTACAAATAAATATGGGATATTATAGATGAAAAGTGGGATCAACAATTACACCAACACTTACATGCTGATGCATACTATTTAAATCCTCAATTTCATTATGATAAAAATTTTCATGTTGACAAAGAGGTGAAAACTGGTTTGTATGCATGTATGGACAAACTCATTTCTGAAGAAGACTACCTTAAAGTAAATGATCAACTTGAAGATTTTCATTTAAAGAAGGGAATGTTTGGATTTAGAGCAGCACAAGCATGCTACAAAACACGATCTCCTGGTATGTTTATAGTTTGAGTATTTATAATTTTAATGTTAATATTTATGTTCAAGTATTCTACTTCAACCAATATTCATAAAATACTGTTTGTCTTCATGTAGAACGTTGGTGGGCTCAGTTTGGAGATGATGTTCCTGAATTGAAAGCTTTTGCAGTTAAAGTTCTTAGCTTAACATGTTCGGCTTCTGCATGCGAGCGTAATTGGAGCATTTTTAATCAAATTCATACAAAGAGGAGAAATCGATTGGCGGCAGATCGAATGAACAAATTAGTTTATGTTATGTTTAACAAAAAATTAAAAGATAGATATATCAAATTGCAGAATCAAGGAAATATTAAGAATGAAATTGATCATTTGCTTGTTGATGAGTTACAATCTGATGATGAATGGGTTACTTCTAAGAATGCTGATGTTTCTGAAGTTGAAGCAGAAGGAGAAACTCATGTCAATGAAGAAGACAATGAAGCAACTACCCAAGTATATAAAAGGAAGAAACAAAGTGAGATTGAAGCTTCAAAAAAATTCAAAGGTATTCTTAAATATAATGAATTATTTTGTATGTTACTAATGTTTCATTTTAGAGCTAATGAAATATTAACTGATATAGAAGATAAAGGAAAAATTATTATAGATGAAGAAGAGTTTGAGGATGACTTTGACATTAATTATGAAGATTCTTCTGAAGACAATCAAAGTGATGATGAGCCTGCTTTGGGTCTTGATCCTAAGGGGATGTTTTATTTTTAAGTTTATTTTAAATCTTGTATTCTAGTAATATTATCTTAAAACAAATCTTTAAATTCATAGTTGACATAATATTTTGTTATTTTTGTCATTATTTATAATTTTAAATTAATTTATTTTAATCGCTTTGAGGCTTACGCCTCGCCTCGTTTAAAAAAAACACCTCGATTCCCGATTTCGCCTTTTAAAACCTTGCTTTGTCCTATTCATGCTTCGAGGAGACTACCTTATGATGAAGTGGAGATATTAATTGTTCATTCTGTTGAACCTCCAAAGGATTGCAACCCCATAAAAATTGACAGAGTACTATAGAAGAAGCTTGAAACTGCTGAGGCATTAGCTCTGTAGATAGGAACCACAGCCAATGATCAGCAAATGTCGTATAAAAATGCTCTGCTAAAACACACCACTGGATTCGTAACACTCGTGCAAGCGGACAGAAGGCGTTTCTCAAGCTTCAAATAAAATTTTGTGCAAACTTTAGCGACAATCATATAGCGCAAATAATAATATTTAAATGCTCACCCCCTCAAGCATTAAAATATGATTATTCGCATGGCTCCCAACGAGCGTGTTGTAAGTACACACATGACATTTGAGAATGTTGCGCGGGTTAAGAAATGAATTTAGATTTGAACCATACTTATCAATGGCGCAAAATGACGCGTGCCATGGCGCAAGGCTTGGCTCGGCGCACCTATGGAGCCAGCTACATAGCGCGGCGCACATATTCAAGTTGGTACGCGCCATGTGTGTGTAATGGCGCATGGTGCAATGGCGCATTGCGCGCATAATTTTAATTTTAGGAATTTTTAATATAATTATAAATAGTTTTTAATATTTATATATAATAATTTGTAAAATAATGTAAAAATTAATTTTAAAATTATTTAATATGATTAAAATAGTTTACTTAGATTTCATTAAACTTAATTTTAGTAGAAATTTTGGGCGAACTTGAAGCTCACTTTAATGGTTTAAACTTTGGACCACAAACATATTCAACCAAGCCTTACCCAACTTGATTGATACTCTAAAATAGGATCCATATAATGATTTTTATAATTATTTTTTATTTTGTGTCATGTTCAAAATGGCGTGCGCCACATCATGTGTTATATGCCATGGCTCTACGGGAAACTTTGGGCCGTTGAGCGCCATTCGCCGTTGACAAGTATGATTCAAACACAAACCTCTGTCAGCAAGTAGACAGAGTCAATAAGGTTTGATCAACCAAAAAATAAAATTACCTATGAATACCCCAATGATAGTTGTGTTCACATAAAATTTCAATTAGAGGGGGCCTAAATACTTAAAAATGCCTCCCAAGCACTCATAAAAACTCAAGATTCGAAAAATCTTTAAATTTAAAATATTTTAAATGTAAATAAATCAACAAATACTTAAAGTAAAATTCATCCACCCTCCGCAACAATTTACCAAGGTGGATAAATAAAATACCACTTCAACTCACAAAAAAATAACGTCTGGTCGAGAATATCACTATGATTCATTCTCAATCTCTCTTGTTAGTAAGGATGTGGCACGTATCCTCTAACCAACGATTTTGCTGCCAAATGGCACCACACCGATGGTTACTCTCCGCTAAATGGCACCGCAGGTAAACGGTTATGACCGGCACCATCTGATTGGGTGGTTTTGCTGTCAAATGGCACCATTATATTACGGTAATGATTAGAGCCCTTATGTTCCCTAACATATTCAAATTATTGAGCAATGAATCAATAAGATATAATCGATATGGCACAAAGCCCTTTGTTAGCTAAGGGGAATTCAAATTTGTCCCCTTAGACAACTATTTACCTCAAGTCTACAAGGTACCCTTGGACGAAGCAACCCATGAATGCCTACAAGGATTCTTCTGTTAGGTTGTGTCGACTACCTGCTCTGACTAAGTAGACTAGAGAATATGATGACCTGGGACAACAGAACCATGGGATCTTAATCGGATTTATCATCACCCCCCCCCCCAATCCGCTGTACGTGCAAGGTGGTGAATTTTCAATTTTAAATATTAAATTTCTAACTACCAAATCATGCTGCTACTCGACGCTAAATACTATATATCTCTACGTATTTGTTTGACGACTAACCTTAATAGAAAGTTCTCTTGTTATCAGGAGGGGTAATTAACTATAGGGGCATGCACCTATGAGAAACCTGAACTCAAATCATAAAGTCCTCAAAAAATGAGGGCGAAATCTCTGGGTAATGTCTTATTTAAAACCCAATATGCCTTCTGAAAATTTTCCTTGGAACATACTCGTTAAAACTCACCTCGACGACCCGAAGAAAAAAGCTGAGAAATAATCGAATTGGTCTCTTAACTTTTTCTGAAGAACTAAAATAATCCCCGACTATATAAAAGTACCGATCTGGTCCCTTGGTTCTTTAAATAGGAATCAGATTAGTTCTTTCATTTAATAGAAAAAAGCTAAGATTTTGACAAGAAATTGTCGCATTATAGATGGTGAGTGGGTAGTTTCAAAAAAAAATGAAGTTTTAATTTTCGTTCTTTCTCTAAACCAAGTGTTGTCTCCTTACAGGCACTTTTATAAAAAAAGTTATTTACACAAATGACTTCATTTAAATTTCTATCAACATAATATATTTTTTGTATTTTTAAAAGAAAAAAATAATTTCGCAAATTTTAAAGTCAATTTATGTCATTATAATAAATACAAAATAAACAATTGCCAACTAAGTTAAAAAAAATTGCTAGAATTACTCACGATCTCAATCTATTCCCGCTTATATATGAGTGTACCTATTGCATATGAAAAAATATTGTTAGTTGAAATTTATATTTACTAATTAGTTCATAAGAAAAAAAATTCCAAAAATACCCCTACTTTTAACTCTGTTAAGTCCAACATTCAACTTTGAATGGTGGGATTATTTAAGTCCCTATTTAATGAGCTAATGGACTAAAATAAGAATTTCAAATAGTCATAAACTATTTTAATACTTCATAAAGAGTCTGGGGATTATTTTGGTCCTTAAATCATATTTCATTTCATTGGGCATAGACGTCATGACTATTGGACTTCACATTAGACCGAAAAACTTAAACCCAAGAATAGAATCGATCAATGTAACATGTAATAAAATTATGAATAATTTGATAAACTTGGACATCAAATTGAGTCTCTATAATCGGAACTATAATGTATAGTAAAAAAAACTCCTAGGACATATCTTATTTATTAGTACCATGTGCATCATCATAGGAGTAGAAGTTAATTAAAATAACTTGTATGATGTTGAACATCTTGATAAGCCTCTCCCTCATTAATAGAAGACTAGAAAGCCTCAAAATTACTATAATTAACTCTGTAATAATGTTGTTAAAGACATAATTCATTCTCCCAATCTACTTAAGCCAACACTTGCTGATGAGGACATCGCTCAGAGATTCCGACACGTGTACCGGCGAAGAGATCATAGATCGACGGCCACGATTCAGTCTTTACTTTTGATGCGTTTTATTTTATTTTATTTTATTATTTTCAGTTTTTTCAAGTTTACCCCTGTGGGGAGTGTTTTATTATCATAGTCTTAAGGGCATTTGTGTACTTTGATTTTATTTATGTTGGAGGCTTATATATAGTGGCCATATGCTTTGTAAAAGGATGATGAATTATTGAATGAAAATTTTATGTTTTTCGTTTTGATCTCTAAATGAGTTCATGAGAGGAGAAGCCCGAGGGTGATTTGAAATACCCGACAGCCGCCAGTGGATTCCGAGCTCTCGGTTAGTCTTTTGAGTTATCTATTTTTCCTACGCCTCTTTCTCCTCACTACCGCCAATATTCCCCTTAAATTCCCCATACTCGATCCCCTCCCAAAGCCCATCCCGCCGGCCTCCAGGGCCTCCCTAGCCGCCAGGCTCCTTTCCCAACCGGCGGCCACCACCAATCCTGCCGCCCCTTTTCCCCAAGCTCCAAACCCGCCGGCCCCCCTTTGGCTCTATTTTGAAATTCAAATTCAAAAGGGGAGTTACTACCTTCCTAAAATAAGCTCAAGACATTTAGGAAAGTTTCCAATTTGGATTTCAATCAAATTTTGAAATTCAAATACTTTTCAAAGGCTTGGACTTAATTTAGGAAACTTGCCTATTGAATAAAATCTGAAAATATTTCAGATTTGATCTAAATCCACTAATTAATCCTTGGGGCCCACATCATTAAAATAAAATCCCTCTCTCCCCACTCTATATGGCCGGGCCCCTTTCCCTTGCTTCTCTCTCTCCAATTGTCATTAATTGCCCTCAGTCAAGACTCTCTAATTACCTCCCATAATTCCTCACCTCCCATTAATCCTTAGAACTCAAATTCAAATCCTTCCCTCCAATTTCATTAAATCTGAGAATTAATTTCAGATTTTTGACTTTTCTCTCTCCCAATTTAATCCCAATTCCCCCACTAAATCAGCCCCAATCCCCTCCTCCCTTGCCGCCCCTAGTCTTTAATGGATTAATTTTAATTTCAAATTAATTCCCTCCAATTTCACTTAAACCTGAATTTAATTTCAGGTTTCTAAATTTCCCCTAAGTGCTTCCCCACTCTAGCCGCTCCCCTCCCATTCCTCAAGCCGGCCCCACACCCTCCCCTCCAACTGCCACCTCCTCTCCCTCTTCTCTCCATTGGCGCTCCTTCATCTCCCGGCAAGAATGCATGGCGGATCAGGAAGTTGATCACAGTTTTGCTTACGATGCCCGAGGAGAGATTGACATTCTCCTCTCTCATTTCTATGAACCCGATTAGGAATACGACGAATCGGTGGAAAGAGAAATAAAAATGAGAATATTTGATGAATGGGATATTGAGTGTGGGCGATTGATTTGATGTTGTGGAGAGGAAATAAGAAATTTAATTTTTATATTTTAAATAAATAAAATTTTAAATATAATAAATTATATTAAAAAAAGTTCATAAAATATTTAAGACACGTATGTTCGACACGCGTGTTTAATTTGTATTTACTATTTTTTAGTCAGACACATTTTCGACGTGTCTAACACGTATCGGAGGCGTGTTGGACGTATGTTGTGTCATATACGTGTAGGACATTGCATGCCTCTTTGAGGAGAAATGTCGGTGCATCATAGTTAGAGGCTCTTCATTAGAATCATTATTATAATTGATTGTTATCTCACTTCCCACATCCTCACTTGCATTAAAATCCCTCCGATCCCAATCTCCTTCAAGATTTTCAATCTAAATCAGCTTTGTCTTCGATAATCAATAACACCTCTTCAAAATAAATAAATAAAATAACTCCAGAGCACAAATCTCTTTTTCCCCGCATAAAGCTATAGCCTCAAGGTATTTTGCATGAGCCTCTCTGAGGCATACCTCAAGGCACGTAACTTGTTGCACAATTTTGAACATAGGATAATGATGCATTATTTGCAGTTCATTTGAATAAATTATTTTCTAAATTTTGACAACTAAATGCCATGCATAATAAAAATTTTATATCAATAATGCATGTTCATTCTAATAATTAGGGTAAAATTAATAAAAACTAAGCATTAACTTAGAAATAGCATGCATGCTTTCACCATTCTATCTATGATAGATTATTAAACACTATTTGAAAGTCTTACTGAATTTTTAGAAAGCAAGAACCTATTGTGTTTGTACTTGTTTTTCCTTTCATCAAGAATGTAAATCCAAGTTTATGATAAGGACAATTGATATAAGAAGGCCTTTTGAGACGACAAATTTTCTTATAAATTTCTTTGCAAATAAAGTTTTTGCTATGATGCACCAGCACTCCACCATAAAAGCGTATGTAGTGTCCAATACATGTCAAACACACCTATCACCTCTTTAATTAAACAAAAAAGAAAAAAATTCTAACATGTGTCTTGAATAACTAAGTTCAAATTTTGTAAATCTTAAAAATTTAATAAATAAATAAAGCTAAAATGAGTAAAAAATTTAATGTCATTGCCCCCTATCATGATTTATGAAAGGTCCATGAATTTTTTATTCATCCTTTCTACATCCTTAAATATTTTTTTTTCAGAATTATAATGATAGCAAGGTTTAAAATTGCGTAAATAAGCCTTGAGGCGGTTTTCGTCAGTGAGGCGAGGCGTAAGCCTCGAGGCGGTCTGGGCGTAAGCCTCACGGACGCAGAATTGCGTAAATGAGAATTTAAGGATTTTAGCAGGTAAATAATAGCAAGATTCTATCATACAATAAAAGCATCTAAATGACAAGTTGAATTAGTGGAAATTAAGAAAAGAGATGCAATAAAAGCATGTTTCAAAGTACAAAATCACAAAATTATAGTCTATCAGAACTCTCAAAATACAATTAAGAAGAAACATATAAAATCCAATCATATCCCATCACTAAATGGGTCTTCAAGGGAATCTTCTTCTCCAATTGTATCTATGAATGTCATATCTTCATCATCTTCAATATGATTCACTTTTCTCTTTCCTGTTCAATAAGAATGATCATTAATTCATTATCATGTTAATTGCTCACTTGATATAAATATAATGCAATAGCATATAAGAAGTTGTGAAATACCTTTACTTGATTGTTGTGCTGCAGAACTAGTGGATGTGTGTGGTGTAGTATTAGTGAATGTGCCCACTTAATTTGTTTCGCCCCTCAAGACATCCACACTTAGATCATCTAGCTGTAAGTCTGATAATGACAAATTTGTCTCATCATCTATGAACCACTCATTATCAGATGACACATCATCACACACCAACAGGTCCTCATCATCCTTCAACCCCTTATTCCTCAATTTCCTATCTCTTAACCTCTTGTTGTGCATAATAAATACAAGGGAGTTCATTCTGAGTGTTAATAGCCGATTTCTTCTCTTTGTTTGCACTTGACTATATGTACTCCAGTTTCGCTCACAACCAGAAGAAGAACAAGTGAGGCCTAAAACTCTGTAACTCAGGGGTGGAATCACCAAATTAGATCCACCATTCAACTGTTTTCAAGAAGAAAAATAATAATAAGAACATAATAAAGTGTCTTGCACTTACTAAAATAAGTATACCTAGAGATCGTTTGGCAATCGTTGATTTTGCTGCATGCAGACCGAAAAAAACCCTCTTTATTCCGAAATAGAATAAGTTGTAAATCTGTAAGCTCCCTATCTGTCTACTCCGGTATTAGTCGTTCCATGCAATGATACAGACCAAGCTTCACCTCTGGGTTTGAAGATTTCCTCTCTGAATATTGAAATTGAGGATTAAGAAAATATTCTGCTGCATGTAGATGACGGTGTAACTGTACCTCCCACCGAGCATCAATGATATTCCAAATCTCTCTATAACTTGCCTCCTCTCCTCCCAAATTGTGTGCAATCAACTCCTTGGCCTCATCCATAGCATTATAAATAAAACTCATGGCTGGTTTCTTCTCGACATCCACTAAACGTAAAACTTGCACCAAGGGTCTCGTGCTCAATATGGCATAGGTCACAGTAGACCAAAATTTATCATTTAAAATTATTTTTCTTATTTCCTTCCCCTCACTTTTCTTCCCCCACGCAGAGTTAAGCCATTTTGTTGATGTAAACATTGCTTCCAGAGGTTGTCTCACATTCAACAGGCTCTGCAGTGTCAAATAAGATGTGGCAAACCTGTAGATTTACAGTGCACAAATGTAAAAACATACATTAGGAATTGATAATGATTTGCAGTGCACAAATGTAAGAAGATACCTAGTGGTTGCAGGGCGAATGATTTCCTTCTTTGAAAACTTTCTCATTAAGGCTAAGACCCATGAGTGGTTGTATATGAACTTTGTGATCTTCTTCGTCCTAGAAAGAGCGCTCTTGTGTTGAGGTAAATCACCAAGTTCCTCCAATATGAGATCGATACAGTGTGCTGCACAGGGGGTCCAATATAGGTGTTTCCTCTTCTCCATCAACATCTGACCAGCTGCTTTGTATGCACTGGCATTGTCAATCACCACCTGAACAACCAATTGCTCCCCAATCTCCTCAACAACCCCATCTAGTAAATTAAAAATGAATTCAGCATTTTTAACCTCATCTGAAGCTTCAACTGATCGTAAAAACACTGTGCTGTAGGGATTATTGACAAGGATATTAATCAAGCTCCTGCTCTTCATGTTAGACCATCCATCTGACATAATTGTAACACCAGTTTCACTCCATTTCCGTTTAATCTCATCAATGCTCTGCTCTGTGTTCTGTAGCTCCTTCAAAATCCATGTTCTCAACTCGTACATGGAAGGTGCCTTCAACCCTCTCCCATACAACCCTACAGACCGCAACATATTGAAGTAGGCCGGCGATGTCGCAACATTAAATGGTATGGCATTCTCAAAAAAAAATCTGCCAACATCCATGCAAACCTGCCGTCGACCCTCTCTGGTACCAGCCGCAGGCATCATCTGTGCTTGTCCTATATCCTCTCTTGGATTAGTCATATACTGGTCCATAGGACCCCGAACACCTCTATTATGTATAGTGGAGGAAGAGCCCTTTCCACTCTCGCTCCCAAAGTAAGCACCATATTCGATCCTTTCATCAAATTGCTCCTGTTGTAAATGTTTGGCCGTAGTACTCTTTTTCATATAAGCTGTAATTTCCTCCTTCACCTTATCCGGAACATTCGCACAAGGTGCTACATTCTTATGTGAGCCGGATAAGTGTTCCTTCATGCGAGTTACTCCTCCTTTCACCACCTTATCACAAAAATTATATTTTAAATACACATATGTCTTATCGCCGCCTCCTACATCAACTTGCACATTGTATTTCCAAGAAGGGTCACGCCGCAATGACATATTTGTCTTTTCCCTGCCCCTAACCATATTTCCTAAAGCACAAATGCAAAATAAAACACAAAAACATAAAATAATAAGCATGAATATGAAGAAGTAGACTAACAACTATTACTAAAGATGATGAATAGAATAATATGCCGGACTGCCGGGGGTCCAAGGGGGCGCTGCCCCCTGGCGGGGTTCGACCGAGCATATACTTAGCGGTATCGAGCATATACTGAGCGGTACCGAGCATATACTGAGTGGTACCGAGCATGTACATAGCGGTACCGAGCATGTACATAGCAGTACCGAGCATATACCTAGCGGTACCGAGCATGTACCTAGCGGTACCGAGAACTATGACCCTAGCTTTCCTATAAGTTGAAAAATCAAACCCTAAACTTAAAAAGAACCTTAAGAACACTTGAAGAAGTGATGTAGAAGGGAGGCCGGAAACAAATGACTCACCGGCGAGAGGCGGCGCCGGCGAGAGAGGTGGCGGAAACGTGTGGGAGAGAGCCGAATCGGGCATCTGCGTGCTTCCTGCGCGGCTTCGGTTGACGTCTTAGGTCGGGTAAGTGGGTCTTTGGAAGGGTAAGTGGGTATAAGGAAGAATTTAAGAGGTTTTTTAAGTAAGTGGGCCCCTATATTTGAGGCGTACGCCTTAAAGGAAATTGCACAATAACGCTAGTGAGGCGTGCCTAACTCCACCTAAGGCGTACGCCTCATGATGCCTGAGAATTGCGTATACTTTGAGGCTATTTTGAAGCAAATTGCGCAAAGGCGCGCCTCAGAATGCGCAATTTTAAACTATGAATGATAGAATTTGCTAAAACATTTCATGTTCATTTAATTAGTGTAATTACGTATGATGCATCGACACGAACATGACACAACATAGGCACGAAACAAGGCTATCATTGAAAATACAGGACACAAGTATAAGGCGGACATGACATTATAAATTTTAAATAGTGTATAGAAATTAATATAGCATCATATTAGAAATGACAAACAATAATAAATCAAAATCATAATTATTTGTCTAGCTTATAATATAAAACGTCTAATAAAATCACAAAAATATAAGCAAAAAACTATTTGGTACAACATCAAGCTTTAACTACTCATTAAAAGGAATAATAGACTTCAAGGGTGTCTTTGCCTTCAATATCATCATCATCGAATATAGTGGTGCAGATCTACCAAATCCTTCACAAAATATATCCAAAAAATGCATTTCAAAAAAAAAACAAAAAAAACAAAACAACGCAAATCATATAAATCTATATGCAACTAAAAAAGAGTTCAAATATCATATTCTACCTTGAAAGGACCTAGAGAAGATGGTTCCACAATCACAACTATACTCATGCGTCCTAGCCTACCTACGAAAATGAAAAAGACGACGAACACCAACCTTCAATTGTTTGTTTGCACTCGTCTTCCTTCGCAAAATAAACAAGAACACGAATACACAAGCTCCTTTAGCATCGCTTGCTCACGTAAACGAAGACTCATTCGACCTCACCTGCTCGCGTAAACGAAGATTCCTTTGACCTCGCCTGCTCGTGTAAATGTAGACTCCTTCGCCCTCGCCTGCTTGCGTAAACGAAGATGACGCAAAACCCTTGCCTACTCGCGAGAATGAAGACTTCGAATACGAAAGGATACGGGATAACCTAGAGGAATACGCACTCTCCAGCTCGCTTTATGTATTTTTTTCATTAAATGTTATTAAATATTAGGACACACGTATCCGACATGAGTGTCCGTTTAAGTTAAAATATTATTTTAATCGGACATGTTTCGGCCGTGTTTGACATGTGTCCCAGCCTCATGTCTGGCGCGTGTCCGTGTTTGACATGTGTCCCAGCCTCATGTCTGGCGCGTGTCCGTGTTTGACACTGCATACCATAATATATAGGTGTGTTGGTGCATTATAGGTAATTATTATATATTATTTTAATTTTTAAAATAAATAATTTATAATGCAGTGTCAAAGGCATATTTATGTCCTATATTTTCAAAAATAAGAGTTTCCCACATCCGTGTTGTATTGGGCCAATGTCCCCATGTCCATAATTGCGCATCCTAAAGTTTTGCATTGCTGCTAGCAATGATAGTTTTGTTCTCAAACTAGTTGTAGTTCCAATTCCAGTGCCACCCACTATTATATAACTTGTGGGTGACAAATGAGTCAATGCTAACATCTTTCCAAACCTTCAAGATGAGTATCTTCAGCATAACTCTCCGAAGGACAGCTTTTCACATATTGACATCAGATTGATTAGGATTTACAAAAAAAAAAAAGATGCAGGATCATCAAAATCAAATTTAGAATAAAATATAACAACATTACGCTTTTATCCCACTACATGTGGTCGGTTACATAAATCATTTTTCTCCATTGTGTCCTATTAAGAGTCAAATTCTCATTTAAATCTAATAAAAAAATGCAATTTCTAATACTTTTTAACCAAGTCTTTTTAGATCTATCTCTATCTTTTTTTAATCTAAATCAAATCTAATACATCCACTCTCCTAATCGGGTCATCGAAAGGTCGATGTTTTATGTGACCAAACCATCTAAGCGACTCTCTTCAACTTTATCTGCCACTGGAACTACTTCAATCTTTTCATATATATACTTGTTTCACATTCTATCTCTAAGTGTAAAGCCACTCATCCACATGAGCATTCTCATCTTTGCAAAACAAAACTTAATTTTATGCTTTTCTTTTAATGGACAACATTTTGCGCTTTAAAGCATTGTAGGTCTCACCACTATATTATAAAATCTACCCTTAAGTTTGAGGGGTACTTTTCTATAGCATAACAGACCCAATACATTCCTCCACTTCAATCATCTAACTTGAATTCTACTAATAATATCCCCATCTATTTC
Organism: Dendrobium nobile; assembly: GCA_022539455.1. Lineage (NCBI taxonomy): Eukaryota > Viridiplantae > Streptophyta > Magnoliopsida > Asparagales > Orchidaceae > Dendrobium > Dendrobium nobile. The sequence continues at coordinate 88,710,002 of CM039735.1, read as the reverse complement.
ACCATTACTTTGAACAACAGACTCGATATATCTAAAACATGTACTCTTTTTAATGACTTGATAGTTCAAACTTACAATCCCCCACTCCATATATTCGGTTTTAGATCTACTCAAACAAAAATATTTAGACTCTAAAGTTGCCCTCCATAATTCAAATTTTCCTTCAACTCCCTCTCTAGTCTTATCAACTAAAAAAAATGATAAATGATGATTGAATGCAATTTAGTTTCTCAGAAATAGGCGTTGGATGCTCTTCTCTCTTCCTTCACCATCTCGTCTCCCTCTCTCTCTCTTGATTCTCTCCGGTTAGCACCCATTCTTTCTCCTTTTTCCTCCCGTTCTGCCACATTATATGACACTGTATCATCAAGAGGTCTATAAAAATTTAAGGAAAAATATGTTTTCCATGACTTCGTATCAAACTGGAGGCTATTTTTTCAACATTTTTTCGATAAACCTTTCTTCCTATATATTATAGCCACTTTTTCTAATGCTGAAGCTCAATTTGATGAACTAACATGTAAATCAAATATATTAGTGTGCTAAAGGAAAATCCGTTTTAGCATTCATTTGCCGCAAAAGATTCATGTTTCTATCTAAAAGAGATGACGATAGTTAACTCTGCTAACGTAATGCAGCATGAGAAGAAAAAACCATCATGAGGGGGTAAACAACACATAAAATTGGCTACGCTCGTTCCGATCTTTTTAATGAAGGCTTTACAAGCAGAGACGTAAAAGGACAGTTGTTCTACATGAAGTAAAAGCTTATCAGCCAATAGGCTTATAATTTGACCCTGGCTGAAATATCAAGATGCTAGTCAACAAAATAGTTCATCATTCTGCTCTGATTTGTATTTCATTCTAGCGATACTTTTAACTGTAAAGTGAACCTGGCCCAACAGCCTGCATTCACTTTGCATGCATCCTTATCCTGTGAAATCGAAGGGCTGCATGGCACCTTAGATAACCATAAATTCTCATATTTGAACAATAGTGACATATCAAATTGGTCTCGCTGAGTTATGAAAAACTGATGAATTGGAAAGGAGTCAGAAAAATATCTACACAAAAACTCATTACCACATCATCAACTGATTAGATGGATCAATAACCCTCCCCCCCCCCCCCCCCCCCCCCCCAATTTTAATTAAACCATCTCTAAAAAGTGGACACCAAATAATTATGTAGATTTGTTTGTGCAGTGCCGCAAAATTCATCTGAAAGATTATTTACTGCAAAAAAAAAAAAACAGTAATTTTACCTTTTCTCCAACATCACAAGTATCAAGGAGTTGTCCAGAAACATGGTCCCAAAGCCTAACCTGCAGAAACGAATCATACCCTATCTTGAGAAAAGATATAATAAATAGACAAACTTCACACTAGCAATTTTATTGTACATACGGTTGCATCACCACTTCCAGATAAGAGGAAACTCTGATGGCAATCTAGGGGACATATGAAAGTAAGGCAAGAGACAAAGCTGTGAACAGAGCATGATGACCATGAATCAGTATCCACAACATTTAATGATATCTTTGTAGAAAGCAATGATATGAGAAAACAAATCAGTAAATTGGCACTTCCACTATAATCTATTATGTGTTGTTCCACTGCAGTTATACACAACCTAACTACACGTTCAAGAAAGTTTCCAACAACAACAAAAACATCAAGCCTTTATTCCACTATATGGGATCAGCTACATGAATTATTTTTTTCTCCATTGTGTCCTGTTAAGCGTCAAATTCTTATTTAAATATAATAAAAAAAGATACTTCTAATACTTTCTAACCAAATCTTTTTAGATATATCTCTATCTTTCTTAATATAGGTCAAATCTAATACATCTATTCTCCTAATCGGGTCATTGGAAAGCTGACATTTTATGTGACCTAACCATCTAAGGCTATTCTTTCTAATCTTATCTGCCACCGGAGCTATTCCAACATTTTTACGTATACTTATTTCGTATTCTATCTCTCATCCACCCGAGCATCCTCATTTCTCAACACTTAATTTAATTTTATGCTTCTCTTTTAATGAAGCATTTAGTGATAGATTATCTAGATCCTCCTTATTTTGTGGCCAAGGTCTCAGTTTTGATCTCATATATTTTGGTCGCACCACAAGCATCTGAATATGTTTGATTTAACATATCCCATATCTTCTTTGTTAAATGAAAGAACATGCATGCGTCACTTATTTCAGGAACCACGAAGTTCCATAATCAAGACATCACCACATAATCATATTCATCGCAAGCATTATGCAACTCACATTGGTCTGTTGGTTGGGAGCTTTGGCTTTCAACCAAGAGGTTTTGGGTTCAAATCTAACGTATGTGATATGTGTGTGAGTTTGCCTTAATTGGCCTAAATGTCCCAAAAAAAATTGTTCATCGCAAGCATTTAACGTGAGGTCGTCTTCTGAGATTCGGTGCCAGTTGAAACCACTTAAGGTAATTTATTTCATTTAAATGATATTTTGAATGGATGTTTTGTGATTCTCCTATTGGATTTGGATTGTTGGACTCAATTTAAAATGACCTAAGACTAAGGAAACATGATAAAATTAAGGGAGTAATTGGTTGCAATAAGAATATAAATAAGACTGCAATGATGACAGCTATATATATGAAAATATAAAGAGGAACGAAAAAATAATAATTGCAATGATGAATGCTTGTGAAATCTAGAAAATGCAATGATGAAAACTGCAGCTTATGAAAAATTCTAAGAAAAATAAACCTAAAGCTCTGATAGCATAACAAGAATAAGAGAGAATTAGTTGAATTTTCATTTCATCATTTGCATTGAAATTATACAAGTCCAGGAGAACCTATGGTAGAAATATACACAATTTAGGGGCCAAAAAAATAACTACGAGAATAATTGCAATAAGAAAAACCTCCGAATTTTCAATATACACAATATATCACCCAAAAAAAATACTGCAACTTAAATCATTGATAAATAACCTCAACAGTCCTCATGCAAAATGACTACTTTCTACCATACCTATGCATCCATGAATTTCAAAAATTATGTAAATGCCTACAAACATCATATAGGTCATATTATGCCATTATTCACGCTACAAAGGATCAAAGGGTTTCCTTCTATAGAGAAGTAATTAGTAGGTCTGCATATAACTACCAAAAAGTAATCACTAATTAAATGATACTGTTTTCTAAGAAATATCCCGGTATCAAACAAGTTATAGCAAATTATCAGCAACTTAATCTATACTACTATTATAAAAGGGGCTTGAGTTTCCTTCCTCCGGGAAATCTTGTTCATCCATTCTACTTATTTTTTAATTATCTTGGTCGTCCATTCTATTAAAAATATTTAATAAATCAAAAAATTCACATTATATAAAACTCATTTAATTTTACAGCCCCTCGAGATTCCTAAGTTCTGTTTCCTATTTATATTCTTCACTGCATGTTTTAATAAATCAAAAAAATTCACATTTAATAAAACTCATTTAATTCTAACGTCCCTTCAAATTTCCTAAGAGCACCTTTTGCTACTTTATTTATTACTTCTGCACGTTAAATAAAATTCATTTAATTCTAACGTCCCTTCAGATTTCCTAAGAGCACCTTTTGCTACTTTATTTATTACTTCTGCACGTTTTTATGCCATATAATTAAATAGCTTTCGACCTTAAGGCTTCTCGGCAAATGAGCTGAACATCTTTCGACTTCCACATTTGGGCTTCTCATCTGATTTCAATGTTAGTGCTCCAATTCAAATAAACTAACATTTCTTTCCCCTCCTCTTCCATTCTCCTCCCGCCCCTTCGTTTCCCCTCCTCTTCCATTCTCCTCCAGCCCCTTCGCATAATTCATACCGAAACAGTTCTTCTTCCCACATCCTTTCGACTTCTTATCTTGAACTCTTCTTATCCTTTAAGTGGCTGGAAGTCTTCAAGTATACCATAACATTTCTTCTTCCCTTGTCCTTTTGGCTTCTCCTTTAATTGTTCTGAAATGAAATTAATTATTAGACTTCAACATTGCAATGATGCTTCGAATCTCCATCACCATCGGTTGTAACTTAAATACAAAGCGATTTAAATCTTTATCTCATTCAACTGTAAGTTAAATACAATTAATTTCAATTCTGATTTTGCTTATCTATTCTTTCTTATAAATTTAGTCTAGCGTAGTTTTTGTTGTTGCTTCAAAAAAAAATTCTATTATTGTTGTTTTAAAAAATTAAGTTGTCAAGCCTTTTTGGTTCATGCTCCTGTTGGCTCGCAAATGCATATAACCTCATATCGATTAATCCCAATATTTCAAACGATCAAACATGGAGTTTGATCACTGAAAGGAACGCCTTCGTCCTGTCGGAGTCCCAGTCGCTGCTTCTTGCTTCGTTGCTTGGAAGTCGCTTCAGGAGTTCACTGTGAAGGTAATCATCTTTGTCAATCCTTATTTGTTCATGTTCATGTTCCTGTTGGCTCGCAAATGCATACAACCTATATCGATTAATCCCAATATTTCAAACAATCAAACATGGAGTTTGATCACTGAAGGGAAAATTATATTTTTCTGGCTTTCGAATCGTTGGAATACTATGATGCACCGACACTTCTCCTCAAAGAGGCGTGCAGTGTCCGACACCGTGTCCGACACGACACTCGTCCAACACTCCTCCGACACGTGTCGGACGCGCCGAAAACGTGTCCAATTAAAAAAATATTAAAAACTAGTTGGACACGCGTGTCCGACACGTACTTAAATATTTTACATTTTTTTTAAATATAATTTCTTATGTTTGGCGAGATTTAAATTAAATTTATTATTTTCTATCTACAACAGCAAATCAACGTCTGCATTTAATACCCATTCATCGAATATTCTCATTTTCATTTCTCTTTGGCAATGAAGGTATTTTCATCTCCTCTTTTTGTACAATTACAAATCTTTCTCTTGTTGAAGCAGAGTAGAAAGCAGTGATATTCAATGATGATGATATTGAAGGCAAAAAACAAACCTCTAAAGCTAATCCTAGTAGTTGAAGTTTGAATGCTTGATGTTGTAGTAAGTGATTATTTGCTTATATTTTTATGGTTGTATTAGATATTTTGAACTAAATATTTTATATTATAAGCTAGACAAATTATCATGTCATTCATTTATTATTGTTTGTCATTTTTAATATGATATTACATTAATATATATACACTATATAAAAAAATATATTGCCGTGTTCGCGCCGTACCCATGTCCTATATTTTTTAAAGAAAGCCGTGTCCCGTGTCCGTGTCGTGTCGTGTCCGTGTCGCAGTGTTCGTGTCCGTGCATCATAGTTGGAATATGATCGCCTGAATTACTAGCTGGTAAGGTGGCGAAAATTCAACCGGAGATTTTCACACGAAAAATTTGCCAGCAAAAATAGTCGGACTAAATGGTTGATCTTATGCTGGAAAGTCAGAGGTGGCTTTATTTCTGCTCCTGATCCATTTTTTCCCATTTCTTTTTCTGCTCTTCCCTCGCTTTACTCAGCTTGATTTCCGACCAGTTTCAGGTTGATTCTTCTCTAGATTTGAAGGCTTTTTTTTCCTTTTTAATCTACTGAAAAATTTTATTTAAAATTTGAGTGATTATTATTATTATTATTATTATTATTATTATTATTATTATTTTAGCTTATGAAAATTAAGATTTTAGTTTTTTGATAAAACTTTTAGATCTAAAAATTTTAAGAATAAATGAATTGTTGTAACAAAAACTGATAACCTTTATGTTAGATGTTGCTTTTATTTCATATATATATTTAGTTTATTTAGTTAGGTCTTCTAAATCAGTTTTTACACCTCTTGCATAACATTTTAAGTTGAGCAAGGACCAAGCACCAAGCTATGACAAGGAAAGGTCATATATGGAAAAGGCTTTCCCACTTTTGTAGCAGTTGATTGAGCTTGGTGTTATTCAATAATCTATTTAAATTGTGTAATAGATTTTCAAGTATCAGTTAATTATTTTAGTTATGCTTATGTGCTATTTTTCTTTTTCCATTAAGAATATGCTTAAAACTTTAAACATTTTTAAAAGTCATTAAACTACTATTCTTTAGTTTTATTAGGTGCTCAACAATTATCCTTCTATATATATTATTCATGTTTATGGAATACCTTATTTCTGAGTTTTTTTATGAAATTTATCTTTATCTTAGATGGGCTCACCTGAAAGATACGATCATATATCTTGGGATTGATTCATCTAAAAAACAAGAGATTGAAAAGAACAAGAAGAATACACATGAATTTGTAGTAGAGGAGAAGGTCCAGTCAAATATGAAGAACACCAAACTCTACATAGATGAGAGAAATCAACGAGTCCCTACAGGCTTCTGCATTAAAAAATATTATGTTTGTCTTGAAAGGATAAATAGAAGATTTGTAAATATTTTGGATGGCCTAGAGTTTCACGTAGACATTTTTAATTCTATGGAACAAAAAGAAATTGTGCAATTTATCTATGATTTGCAAAACAGAGGAAGGAAGAATGAACTTGGAGGTATGTTCAAAATTATTCATTTTTTCTTTTACATTCATTTATAAATTTTTATTATACTTAAACTATGAGTTCATATATTCATATTTATTTGAGTTTTGGAATATTTAATTGTTATTGTTTTCCTTAATTAGTTTATTGATTAATATGTCTAGAAGTATAACATTTATATTCTTAGTCATTTCTTTAGAATTTTATCTAATCTTATCATTTATAACAGTTGATAAAATTTAATATTTTGTTTAGAGCATACATATTCTGAACCAAAAAAATGGATGCGTGGCAAAGGAAAAGTTATAATATAATTCGGATGTTGTTATAACTATGCGGTTGTAATTTGAACTTATTGATTTTTATCTTTATTCATTTTAAATAAATATAAAACTAACAATGAAGTTAATTACTGGAAAAGAACGTGATCTCTCCTGGTATCCTTCGTAATGTGATTGCTGATCCTATTCCAAATCTCTTCAAGATTATGATAAAACGATTAATTACATCGCACGTTCTGCATATTAATTGTGTACCTGATAGTTGCATTATTAATATATATGAACCTGGTGATTGCATACCGCCTCATATTGATAGTCATGATTTTGTAAGGTCATTTTCTATCGTGTCATTTTTAAGCGAGTGTAATATAATGTTTGGACACAAGCTAGAAATTGTTGGACCGGGTGAATTAATTGGATCAGTTTCAATTCCTCTTCCAGTTGGGTAAGTATAAGATATTATTTTTCTTCCTATTCATATTTTAATATTTTTTAATAAGTTATACAATAAACTCTTCTATGGTAATAGATAATTTTTTATCATCTAGATTCTTAACTTCAAATATCAAATATTCAGGTCTGTGCTTGTCTTAAATGGCAATGGAGCTGATCTTGCTAAGCATTATATTCTTGTAGTTTCCTACAAAAGGTTTCATAATTTAACCTTTTTCAATTATTCATCTATCTTGAATTCGTAATGTATTTTTTTTTCTTAAATTTTGTAGGATATATATTACTTTTAGAAAGATGGATAAGGCTAAGCGCCCATTTAACTTCAAGCTTGATTCGAATTTACAAATATAAAGTCTTCTGATTTGAGTGATGCTTCTGAATCATATTATTCATATAAAAGGATGCCTTTATAGGGTGATAATGTTGGATTTTTCCTTTTTTTCACTTAACAACTGTTATTTTTCGTAACTGGTTGGTAGACGTATGCTCGTGATTGGTTGATAGACTTATGGTTATGATAATCAAGCTATTTTAATTTTATAATGTTAGTATTTGAAGCTACTAATTGCAGTATGATCACCAACATAGTGGATAAATCAATAGCAATTTAGAGTCTTTTTTTATTTTTGGGTTTAGATTCTACTTCTTATAATTTAACTACGTAAAAAATATGTATTTTAATGTTGAATTATAAAATTATATTAATATATTTTCTATATGATAATTTTAAAACAAACATATAACTTTTCATTAGTATAATTAATAATTAGAATTGTTTAAAGGGATAAAATTAATAACTTTATTTTTTAATAAAAAAACTAATTAAAATTTTCATAAGATAAATTTTTATTTTTAAAATTTTATTCGCATACATTTAATGTCACTATCAATTGGGCAAGCACAAATTTTATTAATTTTTTTCATAAAATAATTCAATCTTCTTATAATATATATTTATTAAATTCTAGCAACGTGCACTTTGTGCACGGACAATAAAACTAGTACTAACAAGTTCCTGAAAACTCGATAAAATTATGATTAGCGGTTTATATTCACAATCTTCACCCAATAATTCAATGAAAATCTAATTGCATTAAAATTTCACTGATTTGGCCTGCATTAAAATTTATGAAGTCTCTCTAGATTAGCTAATGTTAGGAGAATTCTGTTGAGCATATGCATCTTACTTCGATGATTGCAGCCGCTTAAATAATCCAACTTTATATAACAATTCATTCAATACAACAACAACAACAACATCAAGCCTTTATCCCACTACGTGGGGTCGGCTACATGAATCCTTTTTCTCCATTGTGTCCTATTAAAAGTCAAATTCTCATTTAAATCTAATAAAGAAAGGTCATTCCTAATATTTTCTAACCAAGTCTTTTTAGGTCTACCCCTACCTTTCTTAACATAAGTCAAATCTAATACCTCTACTCTCCTAACCAGGTCATCAGAAGGCCGCCGTTTTATGTGACCAAACCATCTAAGGCGACTCTCTCTAATCTTATCTTCTACTGGAGCTACTCTAACACTTTCACGTATATGCTCATTTCGTATCCTATCTCTAAAGCCACTCATCCACCTGAGCATCCTCATCTCTGCCACACTTAACTTAGTATTATGCTTCTCTTTTAATGGCCAACATTCGGCACCATAAAGCATTGCAGGCCTCACTACCATCTTATAGAATTTTCTCTTAAGTTTGAGGGGTACATTTCTATCACATAACAAGCCTGATGCATTCCTCCACTTCATGGTTTAAAATTGCGCAATATGAGGCTCGCCTTGAGGCCCGCCTTTGCGCAATTCCAGTAAAAAATGCCTCGATGCTTACGCCTCGAGTGTTTTTTATGAGGCTTGCGCCTCAACTTGGTTGAGGCCCGCCTCGCCTCACTGGCATGAGGCTTATGCCTCACGCTTTATATATTAAAACTTATATAAATCTTGAAGTAAATGTCTGACATTTGATATGTGATATGTCATTGCTATTTATTTTTGGAAATTGAAATTTTATGTTAATGAAAAAAATACTGGGATTTAGGAAAGATAGAATATTGAGTTGAAATATATTTCATGTTGTCTTATTATAAAGATATTTTGATTTCACTTCATATCTTATGTTTTTTTATTTTCTATATTATTCACTCATTAGTATATAAAAATTTATCATTTTATGTTTACGCAATCTTTTGATTTTGAGGCTTACGCCTCAAAACGCCTTGAGACTTACGCCTCGCCTCACGAATGAAAAACGCCTCAATACCCGAATACGCAATTTTAAACATTGCTCCACTTCAACCATCCAACTTGAATTCTGCTGATAATATCTCCATCAATTTCACCATCACTCTGAACAATAGATCCAAGATATCTAAAACGTGTACTCTTATTAATGACTTGATCGCCCAAAGTCACGATCCCCTCACTAGGTCTATTACTACTAAAATTACACTCCATATATTCCGTTTTAGATCTACTCAAGCGAAAACCTTTAGACTCTAAGGTTGACCTCCATAATTCAAGTTTACCTTCAACTCCCTCTCTAGTCTTATCAACAAGAAGAATATCATCAGCAAAAAGCATACACCAAGGTACATCCTCTTGCAAATCTCTAGTGAGAACATCCACGACTAAAGCAAAAAGATATGGGCTTAAGGCTGATCCTTGATGTAACCCAACCGAAATAGGGAAATACTTCGTCAATCCACCTTGTGTTTGAACACAAGTAATAGCTCCTGCATACATATCTTTAATGATTTGAATATAAGCATTATTGACTCCTTTCTTTTCAAAAACTCTCCATAGCACTTCTCTTGGAACTTTATCATATGCTTTTTCTAAATCAATAAATATCATATGTAGATCCTCCTTATTTTCTCTATATTTCTCCATCAAACCTCTTAATAAATGTATGGCTTCCATAGTCGACCTACCCGGCATGAATCCAAATTGATTTTGAGAAACATCAGTATCACGCCGCAGCCTATGCTCCATAACTCGCTCCCATAGTTTTAAAGTATGACACATTAACTTAATACCTCTATAATTCGTACAATCTTGTCATCACCTTTATTCTTAAAAATATGAATTAACACACTCATTCTTCACTCATCTGGCATCTTTTTAGTCTTCAAAATAGTATTAAAAAGTTTAGTAAGCCATGAAATTCCTTCATCTCCTAAGCATTTCCACACCTCTATTGGAATATCATCAGGTCCAACAGCTTTTCCACCCTTCATTTTCTTTAAAGCCTCTCTAACTTCAGTTTTACTAATACACCGATAAAAACAGAAATCTTTATTTTTATTTAGGGTGCTAAGATCACTATAATCAATCTTATTTTCACAATCTTCATTAAAAAATTTAGCAAAATATCTCATCCACCTTTGTTGAATATCATCTTCTAAGAAAAGAATTTTTTTATCTTCATTCAATTCTAAGCAAAATATAACAATTCATTCAATGGAAAATAAAATTTTGATACAAATAAAGCCCCAAAGAATAAAGTTGACAGATGTATTATTTCAACTCACTCTGTATGACCAAGGCAGAAATTTTGTATTTCATGAGAACCTTTTAGAGGTCCTTTTGGAAAAATAGTTATCTGCATAGAGATAGTCCAGGCAAAGCAACAAATAGCTCAAGAAAATGAAAAAGTTATCGGCCATAATGGATAGATTCAAAGAATAACTAATCCAATTACCCGGATTTTGAAGTCTCGGTCTGCAGTGGCAATGAACTTTCCATCTGGAGAGAATTTCTGCATGTTTGAGGCAAAAAAAAAAGCCTTTAGACCTAAATGGCGTCTAAAAACAAAAGGAAAACCAAAATAAGGTTTGACTATTAATGTGAAACTTGAGCCAAACAAACATTAATTTCAAAAATTATAAGAGAAAAGAACTACGTATCAGCTAAAAATTACTTTTAAGAACGAATTTCAACTTCCATTATGAAGAACCACTACATTTCTACCTTTTATTGATCATATGGTCTGCTATAATTGCATTTGCTTAACTGAAATATAGGATTCAGGACATTTTTTGAAATGAAGTATTTTTCTGAAATATATTAACAAAAATGTTCAAGTAGTCTTTGAGTTATATTACTCTTGTAACACTAAACACAATGATAATCATGGAAGAAGGCTAACATTCAAAATATACTTGAGATTTGAACAACTTTGTCTATTGTACTCTTCCCATGATTATCCAGAGGGTTTTTCACACCCCACAGAAAGATGAACAAATTTTATGACATTTTCTCACTCCTGCTAGCCCAGCAGAGCAAGAAGTACATCCACATATGTAACATTATTCTAATATTAAATATCTAGTATTTGGCAGTCTTCAAAGCAGGTGACCATACAAACAGCTCACACAATCTCAAATCAACTTTCAAATATGATCTTGAAGGAGAAACTATCTCCATAATTTATGCACAACCATTTAATATGCCAAATAAAATGTTAAAAAGGAAGGAATTAAAACGCTTTTCCTTTTCAATCAGCCGGAGTAAGATATTCCATAATTACTATCATCCTTCATCAAATAGCAAGAAACCATTGACCATCACGCTAAAGTAAAAACTTGTTCAATTCAGCACAAATATTTCATGAATCAAGACAAATCTATGGAAGGAATCAGCGTAGTGATTCAACTACTATCTCATAAATCCTTACATTCCAAAGCACAACGGCAGTGGTGTGTCATCATCCATAGAAATGACCGTAACCTTTCCTATGAAACTTGCACTAATTTATAGTATTGTATGATTGAGACTAGCTTATCCAGAAGGTCCCCTTTGATGATTTTCTTGATTTGTTAGGCTGTTATTGCTTAAGTTCCAAAAGGTGGACTTACTGTTTCAAGTTTGAATATAAGCCCTGAGGAACAAGTAGGTAACAAGGCTGCCTATTTGGCTTGTAAACTAAGTTCAAGTAGACTCTATACGATTACCAAAAGGTCTGATTATTAGATATATTCATAACAAGGCTCTCTGATATGCTTTCTAAGTAGGAGTCCTTGGTCGGTAAGATTGTTAAGGGTAAGGTTAAGAGAACATGTTGTCTTTACAATTCCAATGAGCTCCATTTTAAGCTCTAATTTTGACGAGGTAAATTGCAATTCTTGTGATAATCACAGAACAAAATTCAATTTTTAAATCCAATCTCTTTTGGCTATTTCAAGAACTCACTTGTTTGACGTCGTAATTTTACAATATTAGACTCATTGAAAAATTAATAAAATTCTCTAAGGGGCTGTTTGGTTTGAAATAAAAGGGGTGTAAAGTATTTCAAATGATGGGGTTTGGAAAATATTAGTGTTTGGTTTGAAGTAAACCAAACGCAGTGTAAAGTTTTGGTGCATTTGGAATTCACCCTCTAGTTCATTTTTTTATATATTTGGAATTCCTCCGATTTGGATGATTTTCAAATACACTAGAACTTCATTGTCTGCCACCGACTACCACCACCGTCGCCGCCAGTGACAGCCACCACTACCGGCAGCCATCTCTTCCCGCTGCCACTACAACCTCCGACGATCACCACCGCCCGTAGCTTCCACAGGATGTCGGTCACTGCCATCAACCACCCTATCTTTCGATTTTATACTGCATGCATTTTACTTCAAGCCAAACAAAAAAAAAGTAATTCCCTGCATTTTACTATCATCCAAACAACTCTAAAGTATTTCAAATACATCGCATTACTTTTCATTTATTTTACTATCATCCAAACAACTCTAAAGTATTTCAAATACATCGCATTACTTTTCATTTATTTTCCTATCATGCAAACAACTCTAAAGTATTTCAAATACATCACATTTTTTTACATTGTATTCATTTTTCAGCTAACCAAATAGCTCCTAACCTTTTGGGTTTTTTATTTCGACTAATTTAAATAAGATAAATTATAGTGCTTGCAATAATCACGGGACATGACAATCTTGTAATATGATATTTTGTTGTTGTTTCAAGGAGAGCTCGTTCGTTTCTCAAAAAAAACAGACGATCTTGGCTCTATTGGAAAGATAACACTAGTATATATTTCTTTGCTTAGTCATTACCTTTTGACTGAGCTTTATTTAGTTTAATCCTGCCTTAGGATTAAATTATTTATGGTTTAGTCTTTCCTTTAAGACTAACCCATTCCTAATCTAGTCATGCATTTTGGGCTAAGCTATTATTTGACATTGTCATACTATTTTGACTAAGTAAATTCTTTGTAAGATCATGCTCTTTTGCTCTTACTATCTCTACTTTAGAGGTCTTTCTTATAGGAATCATTTTTTAACTTACTCGTATCACATTTAGTTTAAGTTCTATCCTGGCTTAATCATATAACCTTAAGAAAGTCATTTTGTTGTTCAATACTATTATGTGGCTAAACACTTTTGATTTTGAATGTACATCTGTATCCATACCATTCCTTCAATCCTAAGTAGATTGACCCTACTTTGTCTGACCCTATACTCTAGAAAATTTAGAATTCATCTTAAATGGCTGGAATATGAATATTTTTATCTTTCAAGTCTTTATACCACTCATATACACTTGAGTTTTGAGCTTGATAGTTGATGATTTCAACTATTTACCCTCATAATAAGGGCAAATTACCATATGTATAATGTGAGTCGCCACATTATTAGGTGGTTCTAATATATTTAATTTCAAACTTAGCCCGTGATAATGTAACTTGACCACCATTATTAGGTAACAAATCATCCAATAATGAGAATCTTTCTACCATAACCAGATATCAAAAGAGTGAAGACAATTAACAGAATACAACTAACCTAAGGCATGCCACATTAATCAATTTTTCAAAATTAATCACATATTTAAACTACATATGACATTACTATTTTAAAAAAATAAATGAATTCCAATCTTTTCGAAATGAAATAAAAACTTAATTTTTAAAATTTATCTTTTAAATTCAACCAAATGAGGTAGATAGTTCTATTTTTGTTGGATCCCTTGAGATGAGCTAATTTGGTAGCCTATCATAGTCTTAAATGCGACCCTTACTACATTAAGACTATCGCACAAATTTTTGTGCTGTGAAAAGTCACTCCCTTAGTCGTCTAGCTTCTCTAGAGAGGATGTAGCTAGGTTAAAGTTTTGATAGAGAATCCTTTTATGCATGGCATTCAGCTTATTTGGTTGTTTGTGCTTAATTGTCTGTTCTTGATTAGCACTGGACGTGTTTGGCTATTTTTCTACATTATGATAGTATTATTTTCCTTGAAAGTACCAAACATAAATTTTTTTATGCAAGTATAAAAAATATTAAAATGTCATATCATGCATCATATGCAAATGTAGAAAAATTAACATAAGGCATGTCACCTTAATCAAATTTTCAAAATTAATAAAATATTTAAACATGACATTACTATTTTGAAAAAAAACGATTTAAATATTTTCAATATTAATTAAAGCTTAATTTTTTAAATTAATCTTTTAAATTCAACCAAATTAAGTTGATAGGTCTTAATGTTACTGGATCCCTTGAGATGAGCTAATTTGATAGCCCATCACAGTAATATGTGTGACCCTTCCTACATCAAGGCTATTACACTCACTTATGTAATCTGATAGGTCACCCCTTATTCTTATAGCATAGGGAGGATGTAATTAGGTTAACGTTTTGATAGAGAATCCCTTTGACGCATGCAAAAAAGCTTATTGGGTTGTTTGAGCTCGATTTGGTGTTCTTAATGGTTGTTTGTTATGTTGGGCTATTTCACTGCATCATGATATAAATATTTTTCTTGCAAGTACTGGACGAATAGCTATTTTTTTTACTTTAATACAAGTGATCCATCAAAAATTTTAAAATGTCATCTTATGCATTATATGCCAAATGAATGTTATTTGTGATTTGCTCAATGTTTGAAATTACAAAATTGGGTATTGAAGTGTTTTCTTGTCGCAAGCCAAAGCACAAGCCCCAAATCATTTTGAGGCGTAAATCTTTGATTTAAATCATTAAATTAATGATAAAATATGAAATAATAAGTAACATGCAGATATTAAAGTAAGAACATAAAAAATTAAAATGAAATGATTAAAAGTCATGCAAGGCTACAAACAATGATAAATAAATAGATTCTCCCACTCCTAGTAGTTCAACATAATCCATGAATTTAAAAACTCCCCCACTCTCATCACTTAAGAAGATTTTTCACTAGAATCATTATTGTAATTATTGTTTTTCATCCTTATACTAAAAATAAATAAACGGTCTTCCAATAACAAGAGGAGAGGTGTTAGATAAGAAGCATCAATGGCACAGCAATGACGGTGATGCAGTAAGATTGGGTGCATATGTGAGTGTCCCACGCATGCAGTAATGAGTTTGAGGTAGTGAGGTTCTTCTCAAAATTGATTTAATTTAAGTATAATAAATATTTTTAAGTTATATATCAAATTTATAAATTAAAATTTTAAAATTACATAAATCCTAATTCTCAAGGCTTAAGCCTCTATAAAATTGAGTTAAAATTAGATTGAACCATGCATTGAGGTGCGCCTCACCCTAACTGAGGCATAAGTCTCATCTAGTAAGTGTGAGGCATAAGCCTCATTGCCTTTTTCTAACATGCATTGAGGCGAGCTTTGAGATTGGCCTCTAATTGCACAATTTTTTTAACATGGAGTGCTAATTTGGTTTGATTTTTCCTATAGTTTTAATTGTGTTGTAATGGCTCCATTTAGTACATTTGCTTTTACTGTGCTTTTTAGTTTATGAAAGCTTTGTATATATAAAAAGCTATATGGTTCTCAACCAAGTGTAAATCCAAATTCAAAAGTACCTAACCATAACCAAGAAAATATGTTTTAAACTCAGTGACAATGATCACTAGCAGAAGAATCACCTATGCTGATACTTTATTGGAAAAAGTTATTATTTTGTAGTTTTAGGTATTTGAGCATGCATCTAAAGGCTCGATTTCTTTTTCTATTTTATTTAAGGGTATGTACAAGCAACATGCCCTGCTACAATGACCCATTCATATTTTTTGTAAGCCATCACAGCACACTATTTTATTCAATTCTACAGTTTATTTGAAGAATTCTGATGTGATGCCTTTTCATCTATTTATTATTTTGTGATTGTCTAGGCTATAGACAATTTTGCAATAGGCTCCTTAAAACAAAGTTGTTTCTATTCATTTAAGTAAATTGATAAATAAATAAAAATCAATCTTTGAAAAACAAAATCATAAAATTAGGCTCTCTCAAGTTGGTTTTTAAAAGAAAATTGCCCCCTTTACATCTCTTGGATGTACAGAGTTGAGCTTGCCAGTGGTCAAAACTTCCACATGTTGATGCACTTTTATAATATGACCAATCAAGATGCATATAAAAGTGTCTCCACTTAAGAACTTATAACTTCCATATAAGTCATGTTTTCTTAAAATAGAGTTTTGGATGTAGGCATAAATATTTAATACACCTAGGGATCATTTTAATACAATAGGTAGTGGCAATCATGACTTAATCAAGATTGTAATACTAGTTAAGTAGTTTTGTTGCGTATAAATAGGCTATCTCATTCCCTTATTTTCATGGGCAATTTCTTATACATTTAGGATTTATAAGTCCTACATCTTTCCAATCTATCTCTTAGAATTCATCTAATTTCTTTTCATGGTTTGAGATCATGAGGCTAATCCTGAATGACTTCATTCATAGTTACTAATATAGAATCTCATGACTAAGTTGGATTAACTACCTTCACAATTATGTCATTTCAAACTCGATAAGCTGGGATGATGAACCCACAAAGTCCTCCGATATTATTTCTATATTTTTTTGGACTTCTTACCACTACCCATTACCCTTTTAAGCATACCTGTTAACGGCGAATGGCGCACCATGGCGCAAAGGTCCATTTGGAGCCATGGCGCATAGCGCACGGCGCGGCGCGCGCTATTTTGAACATGGCGCAAGCTATATAAAAAATATAAAATAATAAGCATGAATATAAAATATTATTAAAAATGAAAGACAAGCTGTCATAATAATAAAAGACAATCATAACATATATAAGTTCAACTAAGTAACATCCAAATATCTCATAATTAAAATATTACAATCTTTTTTTAAAAGATCAAACAAGAATTTAATCTACTCTTCTTGTGAATCATCATCATCATCAGCAAATGTTAAAAAAGCTTCATTATCTTCTTCAACATTGTCTCCTACTTCATAATCCTCTTCATCACCCTCCTCATCATCATTCTCAATAGCAACATCATGCCTAATTGAAGATTCTTTCTCTTTCCCTTTAGATCTTTCTCGAATATTATAGCTTTTATCATAAACACCAGTAGCTTTAGCAACACTTGTCCAAGTTAAATCTTCCTCTCCAACAATAAAGTCATTTTCTTCATCAGACTCATCATCTAATTTTCCTGTTAGCCATTCATTTGCATCATCTATCTCTGTCAAAGAAATAGGATCAATGACATCACGATGATTGAATCTCCGAATCAGTGCTCTATTATATTTCACATAAACTAAATCCTTTAAGCGACCATGATCCAATTTGCTTCTTCGTTTGCTATGAAGCTGCAATTAAAATATTATTACATTACTATATTATGAACATATATAAAAAATCAACACATACATTATAAAATACTTACATGTTCAAAAATACTCCAATTGCGTTCGCATCCAGATGAACTACATGTTAAACTTAGGACTTTGATAGCGAAGCTTTGTAAATTGGGAGCTCCTTGTCCATATGCCAACCACCAATCAGCTAGAAGAAATGAATTTTTTTTTCAATATTATATAACAAATCAGTCTTAATTTTTTGTAAATAATGATACCTGGAGATCGGGTAGTTCTTTGTCTTACAGCTGGAGGAATACCAAAAAGTCCTTCACCCCTTATGTATAAACTTAATTCATTACTGATTTTATCTTCTTCAGCTACATCTTGAGATAATCTTCCAATACATTGGTAAAGACCATCAGCTATTTCCTTATCCTTGGCAATATCAGGGTTATTGAAGAAATATTCAGGATTTAAAAAATGTCCCGCTGCATGTAGAGGCCGATGTAATTGCACTTCCCATCTCCTATCAATCATTTTAAAAATTTGATCATACTTATCACTGTTATTGAAGCTTGCAGCAATTGCCTCTTTTGCTCTATCAATTGCTTCATATATGTAAGCCATTGGGGGCTTCTTCTCTCCATCAACCAATCTAAGAACCTTTAATAAAGGACCAGCTATTTTTAAGGCATACACTATAGTGTTCCAAAATGATTGTTGTAAGATTGTATGTTGAGATTGTTTTGCTTTAGCCTCTTTCGCATAAGGACCCAAGATAAATTCCTCACAAGTAAACATTTTCTTCAAGTTCAGTTGTTGTTGATGAAAACGTTGTAAAGTTAAGAAAGCTGTTGCAAAGCGAGTCTTTGCGGGTTTGACAAGTGCTCTTTGATTTGTGCACCTTCTCATTAACTCAAGTAAGCGAGGCCTAGAATATATAAAACTGTGTACTGCCACTGCTTTCTCAAAGCATCGTCTTAGCTTTTGAATTTTGAAAATATCCTCCATTAATAAATCCAAACAGTGAGCAGCACAAGGAGTCCAATAAATGTGAGGATATTTGTTCATCAATAATTTTTCCTGTTATGTCATTATAATTTAAGTTAAGATATATACAAATTCTTCATGAAATAACATAACTTTAGAATAAAAAATGTGACAAACCTGCAAGAACATTTTCGGATGCATTATCAGTGACTACTTGGATCACATTATGTGGTCCAATAATCTCGATATACTTGCAAAAAAGTTCAAACATTTTCACAGCATTCTTGGAGAAAGAACTAGCATCAATTGATTCTATGAATGCACTACCTCTTGGACAATTAACAAGAAAATTGATTAAGCTTTTCCCATTCCTCGACGTCCATCCATCTGCCATTAAAGAACAACCATATCGTACACAATCTTCTTGATGGCGTCGCAATAGGTCATGTGTATGTCCAACCTCTTTCTTCAAACAAGTAACTCGTACCTCATGATAACTAGGAGGTTTCATTCCAGGTCCAAACTGCCCAAGTGCCTCCACCATAGCAGGGAAACTATCATAGTTCACAGCATTAAATGGAATCCCAGCATCGTACATCCATCTACTGAACACTTGAACAGCCCTTCCCCTCATTTCTTTTTTAGCTGCATCCATTTCTTTATTAAACTGGCATTTTCTATGCTTTACTACATCTTCAGGATTTGGTGTAAGGAAAGTATCTAATGAACCTTTAGGTCGTGATGTTTTGAAGATAGATGTAGATGTCGATCCTTGACTAGATGTGTTAGATTTATTTGTCCGCAACATTTTGGATGGTTTAGCAACTAAAATATCATCTGTCATCACATCAAAGTCTTCTCCTTCTTCTTCAGCAAGGTTGACATTTGATATGTCATTAAATTGTTCCTTTAAATCTTTTTTTTTCAACATGGATGCCTTAATTTCAGACTTCACGTGCTCGGGACAGTTAGAGCAAGGCCTTGCATTCCTAAAACCCCCAACGAGGTGTTGTTTGTGGCGTGTAATTCCTCCTTTTGTTATTTTACCACAAAAAATGCATGTCACACTGTTGTTGTCGGATTCATTTGTTAGTATAGCATATTTCCATGCTGGATCTTTTTTTAAAGATTGAAGTATTGAACTGAATCTGACATTTTATGATCACCTAAAAGCAAACAAATTTAGATAAAAGAAACATAATATTGTCCAAGAAACATAATATGGGGACTGCCGGGGGTCCAAGGGGGCGCTGCCCCCTTGCGGGGGTTTCCGGGGGCAGCGCCCCGGAACAAAATTTATTTGTTAGAGGAATTTTGAAGTTCGTTTGTATGGAAATTAGGGAGCGGTACCAAGCGTGTACCTAGTTGTACCGAGCGGTACAGAGCATGTAACTAGCGGTACCGAGCATGTACCGAGTGGTACCGAGCATTTACATAGCAGTACCGAGCGGTATCATGCATGTACTTAGCAATACCGAGCGTGTACCTAGTTGTACCGAGCTGTACCGAGCTGATACCGAGCTGTACCGAGCTGTACCGAGCTGGTACCTATCTGTACCGAGCTGTACCGAGTTGGTACCTAGTTGTACCGAGTTGGTACCTTGTTGTACCGAGCTGTACCGAGTTGGTACCTAGTTGTACAGAGCTGTACCGAGCGGTATCCAGCATATACATAGCGGTACCGAGCATTTACTTAGCGGTATCGAGCATGTACCTAACGGTACCGAGCATACCTGTTAAGTTGTAAATTCTTGTAAGAAATAGCCGTGCAAAACAACAGAGCTGTGCGGAACAGACGGAGGTTGCAAATCAGAGTCAGCTGGTAAGATTTTTTATTGGAACTGACGAAGGAGGGGGCGGATTTGGCAGAAGCACTGCTCTGCGGGACGATTCGGCGGAAACAACGACTTCAACTTCGGGACAGATTCGGCTGGATTCGGCGGAAGCAGCGAATGTAGCAAACAGAAAGCAGAAAACCTTCGACTTCGGGATAGATTCAACGACCTCGACTTAGGGACTGCGGGATGTGTTCGGCGGATGAAGCAAAAAGAAAATCTTTCGTGAAATTAGGGCAATGAATAGTCATTTATCTTAAAATATAGATATATTTTTAAATATAAAAAATATTCATAAGTATACCGAAATTTAAAAACAATTTGGCGCGCTATTTTGCGCCGTGCGCAATGCGCCATGGCTCACATGTGGCGCAAATAGCGCGCGCTATTTTAAACACATGCGCCTCGCCATGAACATGGCGCCGTAGGTGCGCCGCGCCGCGCCGTGCGCCATGGCGCGCGCTATTTTGCGCCATTGACAACTATGCTTTTAAGTCCATCATACTCCTTGAGATATTCATGATTCAAAGATTATTATTGCATAGACTTTCCATGTAAAGAGACAATCATATCATTTGGTTATAATGATTCATCATCTGCCTTGTGGAATGGTTAGTTTTAATTTTTAAAGCATAGATAGTTCTATTAGGATAATAATCTTTTAATCATATCTTCAATTTGATAATTAAAACAGGCAAATCAAAATAAAGATATATTTTGTTTATCAATAGTATCTTTTGGAGGAGTTCTTAAGTGTTCTTAATCTTAGGGAACCTAATCCTTTCAACAAATTAAGAAACCTATATTATTTTGATTTGACATGGCTTGACTTGTTGATATGACTTCTTGGGATTATTTTACAAGGGCTGAGAAAAATTTTTCAATCCTACTTCACTGAATCTCCTCACGTATCTCTACTTGAGAAATCTCCTATATGAAAAAAAACACCTTACCATCACATTTTTTTCCCCATAACATACCTTCCATCCCCATCTCCTTCACAAGACTCCCCACTTCATAGTATACTAACACCCATGCTTAAGCCCTTTTATCCCTTACAACCAACAAAAATAATCCCCAAAATCATACAACTCTCAGCCACTATTCATACCACACGCCACTATTCATACCACATGCCACTATTCATACCCCATCACAACCACACTTCGGCTAACCTACATCCACATCAAAACTCTTCCCAAATCTCTGCAAACCTTCATGAACATCAACAAACAAGTCTTTTCCTTCTTCCTCAAAGATCCTCCCACCGCCACCACCACACTAACTGAGGTATCTCACGAATAGTTGGACATCACTACATGCTAAGATGCCATTAATCAACAACCATAAATAGTGTTTTCTACAGCGCCTTCATATATTGTTGGCCAACCACATGAATCATTGTTTGATTATCATTTTGACATTTTCTCTGCTAATTACAACCAAAAGTGACATTTGAGGTTTGATATGAGAGGATAGCGGTACAACTTTCATCATGCATTCTCAACTTAATATTCCAGGATGTTTTCTTGCTGCTCCAATTCAGCCAGTCAATTTACAGTATAAAATACAACCACTACCTAATGGTCAATCTTGTTTTTAATATATTTCATTCTTATTTTATTTTGTACTGTCTGAAATCAATAGATGCCATACTCTTTGGCTGGTGATTACATGACTCCATCTAGCTAATAATATTTATGCCCAGCACGGAATCTACACAGGACCTAGCTTTTTGTGTTCTCTTCTTTATGTTTCTAGCTTCAAATATTAAAGTAAACATTGATGCTTTTTTCAAGCTTCTATCCTAATTCAAGGCAAACATTTAAGCTTTTTTTTATCATGACAACGTCTATAAGAAAAGCTAGATCTGGGTCTGAGAGCTACATTGCTAATTTGCATGCAGTACTCTTGCCTATGAGCTCAATATATTAGAAAATTGACCAAAAATGTTCATTCAACATCTGGCGTCCCTCAAATGATGAAGAACCATATTGCACCCAATTCAAATCTCACAGTCCTCAAGGCCCTTTAAAAATTCATACGCAAAGAAGATGACGTATTGAAAAATCACATGATGAATAGATAATCTTTTGAGTGCCTGTTATCATACTCAAAAGAACTAAGACACTATACAAAATTTGGAAGCAAAACTTTTCAGGACCAAAAAAAGGGTAAATCCAACTTAATACTCTGCTCCCTCCCACGAATTAAATGTAATAAGGTCAAGTTTCAATTTTTAGTACAAAGAAATAACATTGCTCTCGAAGTAGAGGTGAAATAGTACATTAGTTAGCAATGTAATTGCGCACCAGACAAGTAATGATGCTACAGTAATGGCCCAGAAGTGGAACAGCCTTTTTATCAACTGATGCTTGACCTTGATCATCTTCCTCCAATCTCTCTATCCAAACAACTCCAAACTTATCAGCAAAGGTAACGAACAACCCATCATGGCTTATTGCAACTGCACTCACACGTTTGTCAGAGCACCTGTAGAAATAATTTTGACTTGTTTAGTCATTACCTCACTATTATCTATTGAAAATGATTAAATTGGTTGAAAGGTTGTAGAGAAAATAGAAAAAGTTGTACGTATGACAACATAAATTAGTATGGCAACTATAAGGCATGCAGCGAGCTACAATTAGATGCAAATAACAACTTAGAACCAATAATCGTTACAATGAAAGATGACTGAAAATTTTGAGTTTGATAGGAAATGGATGTAATTTCAACAAAACCAGAGAATGACACAAGAAATTTAGGAAGAAGAACACACAAGAACTCTTTTTTTTTTATTATTGAAAGAACTAACAAGATACAATTGGATCTACAATTGGATCTTCAATTGGAGAGGAAGATCCGGCTCTCTCAAATCTCTAGCCGCCGGCTAGAGCCCAAACACCTAAGAACAATCTAATTTCAAAAAATTCAAAACATAATATGAAATCACCCCATAGTTAGCCTTAAATAGGCTCCCATAACTCCCTCTCAAATCAGCCCCCTTTCCCTAAATAAATCTCTCTCAGATTTGAATTCAAATTAGATTTATTTTCATAATTAATTCCCTTCCAATTGTAATGAAAACTTTCCTAAACAATCCCCCTTAATTCCTCATTTTCCCTAAATAATTCCCTCTTAGATTTTGAATTCAAACTAAATCTCTTTCCCTAAATAATTCCCTCCCAAATGTAATTAAAATTTTTCCTAAACAATTCCCCTTTGATTAATAACCCTCCTAAACTTCCTAATTCCCCCCAATCAAATCGGCCGGTCTATCTGAGTCTTCCATTCAACTTGGAGCATGAAGCAGGTAACCAAGATCATGGCATGACTTAAAAAAAGGGACAAAATGATGAGGACATCGGAGATCAACGGCTACGATCTTGAGTTATTTATTTATATATTTTATGTACTAGTTTATTTTATATTGTTGTTTTTCCCTTTATACCCTTACGGGTGGGTCATGTAGTGTCTGAAGGGCATTTTAGTCTTTTATTTCTTTCTTTTCATAAGGCCTATTTATAGGCTAGTTGTTTTGTATTTTGGGAAGATGATTTGATAATAAAAATTTATGTGTTTTTATTCTTCTTCTTCTTCTTCTGAGTGTACTAGAGAAAAGGGAGAGAGAGCTCGAGGTGAGCAAGCGCAATACCCACCAGTCGTTGGAAGAGTCCGCGGCTCGTGGTTTCTTTTATTTTCTTGTATTATTATCCTCCTTTCCCCCACCCCACCCACCTAATCCCCTAGCCGCCACCTCCGACCATCTTCCCCCTTCCCAAATCACCCCATAACTCCATCACCTCACCCTTGTGCCGCCGGCCTCCCATCACCCCACCCAACCCCTCACCACCGGCCTCCCCAAGCCCTACAAGCCGCTGGCCATCAACCTCACCCAAGGATTGTGAATTTCAAATTTCAAAATCGTCCATAATTACTTTCCTTAATTGCGTCCTCATTAATTTGGAAAGTTACTTCATTTAGATTCAAATTCAAATTTGAATTCTAAAACTTTCCCTATTAATAACGTATATTAGGAAACCTTCTGAGCCCATTAAAATCTGAAATCAATTTCAGATTTAATGGCAATCCTCAATTAAATCCTTTCTAGGCCCACATATTAAATGACAACAACTCAAATTTCCCCTCATGTGGCCGGCCCCCTCTCTAGCCATTTCTCTCTCCAATTTTGCCACCTAGACCCTCCTTAAATCCTCATTAAACCCCCCATTGGCTGCCGCCCAATCAAGCCACCCTTATTGGAATTATTTTGAATTTCAAATTGAAGATTCAAATCCCTCCCAATTAAATGTTTCCCAAAATTCCTGCTTGATGCTCTCCTCATCCATCACGTGAACCTTGCTATCCAGCAGCAAGGAAGGCCATGGTTTGCTGTCCATAGCTCCCAGCAACCCAAGGAGCAGGCCCAGACGTTTCTAAGCCTGACGGAGTGCTGTCCAGGTCCTGTCCAAGGTCAAAACTGCAGCTGTCCTGAAGTTCTGCTTGCTGTCTCCTTATTCCAGCAAGAATATATTGCTGTCCAGCACACTGGAAGACCACAATTTGCTGTCCCAAGTTTCCAGCAGCCTAGAAGAGCAGTCCAACGTTTCTTGCACCTGAAAGGTTGCTGTCCAAGATCTGTCCAAGACCAAAATGCTGCTGTCCAGAGAAATTCTGCATCTATTCCTGCTGTCTAGCCAGTCGGGAGATCTTCGTGTGCTGTCCTAAAGTTTCCGATTGCTGTCCACCACATCAAGAAGGGTTTTGGTTGCCGTCTACTTCATCTCAAGCACCCAAACAGCCACTAAAGCTTCATGTCTTCTATTTCTTTGGGTAAACTCTTCATCCGACCCTTTTATCTTTGTAGTTACTTCTCAATTGTGGTCTTAGTAGAGTCATGAAGATAGTGTTGATACTCCTCCGCTAAAACCTTAGTGATCTAGCGAGTAGAGTGAGGGTCCTTGCATAGCAATTATTCTCATTGTTAATTTAGGGATTTATTGCTGAAACCATTCATGTATGCAACGTTAGATTGACTTGATTGTTTTATGATCTTAACTCTTACGCGTGTGATTCAACCTAAGCTTATTTTACCGCTCTTAGTGTTTTCTTTTGTCGTTAGAAAATTCATTGTGAAGATATGATTATTGTGGCTTCTAACACTTAAGCGTGCAAACTCTTCAAGTAATTCAACTATGCATGTTCGTTTTACATCACAAAATATGGCAACCCACTTTGTAGGTCAAGCAAAAATTTGAGTCTAATTTTGAATTCATCATTGATAACTTTATCCTAAATATTTGGCATCAACTTTATGTGCAAAAAAACTGTTATGTTCAACTTCCTTAAGTACAACACAAATATTTAAAAGCAAGAAATACATGATAGACTTGCGAAAGTGTGCATAAGCATGATAAAACAGCAGGCTTACACAGTTCTGATACAGTGCCAAGTATCTGTTCTCCAGATCTTCACCAGCTTATCATCACCAGCAGAAACAAAGAGTCTTCCATTTGCACCAAAGCAGATTGCCCTAATAGCATCAGAATGGCAAGGGCTATAGGCTTCATCAGTCAAAGGAACAGCACAATCCATCCTGTTTACAAAATTTAAAAAATAAAAAAGTGAAATTTAAAAAAAAATTACTTTTTTCTCCTTATCTTAAAGAACAATGTTGGGCTTCCAACCTTTTAGAAAATCTTATGAAATTCCTCTTCCATGGATCAGAATGATTAACCCTAGCTTATTATTTTTTCTGCTCTTGAGCTCTACGCCTCTACCGTTCATCAACATGTATAATTTTATTTCCAACATCCAAAATAATTCCAAGAAAAAATAACTATATACTTGAACATACCTATTCCACTAAATGAATAGAGTAAATAGGAGGTGAAACAGTATTTGATCCTCTTGTCAAAAATATTCAGTGTCCAAACTATGAAACATGAAGCAAAGGAAAATTTGGTTGGTACTAGATTTTTTTTTTTTTTTTTGCTTCGTTGGATTTAATTAAAAATCAATATTGGTTTAAAACTTGCTGGGGCTGCAAAAATCCTTATCTGATAAAGCATAATTTTGGAACTAAAAATGATTTTCAAAACACATAGAGGGAGTTGAACTAACTACAATTTTAGACATAAAAATTTATTTTAAAACTCAAACAAACTCCAAATATAATAAATTTACTTGCAAAACAGTTGTCTCATCACAACGATTCCAATAATTCCAATAGCACCAATATCAAACAATCAAAAGAACCCGGGCCGCACCACCAAAGCAAACTACCACAAATTGGATTGAATTGACTAGCCCAACATGGTCAATCTCTTCTTTCACACACGAAGGGGAAGCCATATGCATAGTCGATTTCAGGTGTCAGCATGCCTATGGCTTTTGTATGGTGTTATTTGATTTCAGTTGTCGGCATGCCTACCACAAAAGATTTGGACTTCTAAAAGTTATCACGATCTCCAAAAACCTTGTTCCAAGAGTCACTTGCGATGAATGATTGTTGTTAATGAACGAATATTACGATATAAAAATTATGGCCTATCATCATCGTTTTATAATGATCCAACATTTGATCCATAAACTTTCTCAAAATTATTGACATTAATTTGATCATTGGAATTTCAATCAACTCTTATGGATTCATATAGTTGAGATCTACAAAATGGTATGTTTTGCTAATTGATAGAAGACTTCATCGGCAATGGCCAAAGTAAGACTACCATGTCGGCCTAACCCTGGCTAGAATAGGTCAATCAAATTAGGGGTGTCAAAATGGGTCAACGGGTCGAGTTTGGGTCCAACCCAACCTGACCAGGGTTCAAACAGGTCAACCCAAACTCGACCCGTTTTTTCCAAACAGGTCAGGTTTTCCAACCCGAACCCGACCCGCTTGGGTTGTCGGGTTGACCCGACCCAACCCGTGAAGCCTCTTGCAAACGGGTCAAAAACATCCCGAGCGGGATGCGAGTGCAGGTCAAATCCTTAAAGAGAAACACAAAGGCGGCACCATTTAGAGTGGCTCATTTGGAGTGGCTGAAGACCTCTTCTCTTAGCAGCGACGGTGGAGGTCTGAAGCCCTCCTACCTCTACATCCAGGCGCGACGATGGAGGCTCAAGAACTTTTCTTCTCTTAGGAGCAGCACGGACCTACACCCCATAGTCTCTGTCATCCCTCATATTACCAAAGCCCATCCATACTAAAATTTAGTTTTCAACTCCAAGGCACTTACAGAACCCTTTATCTTCTTTTTACTTAGAAGTAGCCTACAAAGCAATGTAACATGTCTACTTGACTAAAAAAGACCGCTATGGGAATAGGAACATTACCTTGTCCTCCTGTTGCTGACCGTTGAATCTTATCTCTTCCTTTGAAAGTTGCGGCTCCTCTCCCTTAATCCTGAGCTCTTCCAACCTCTTGAGTGCAACTTTGATTGCATTATCTGGTAGTTCCGCCCTTCTCTCATCTCGCTTTTGATCCGGAGAAGAAGATGATCCTTGCGCAAACGTCTTCTGCGTCGAGAAATCCAAATCAACAACCAGGCAATTGCGATTGTCCAAAGAATGATCATCGGCGAGCTCGCTGATCTTCGAGCTTTTCGATTTGTTTTCTCCTCCCATGTCGGTCCCCATCAGGCCATGACCTCTTCTTCTCTTAGCAGCGGCGGTGACAGTTGAGGCTCAATTGAGACCGGTGGATTGGCAACTGTCTATGAAATCATCGGAGCAGGCGAGATCTGAAATCTTTGGAGCGGATTGAGGCTCAACTAAGACCAACAGAGCTACACCCCATCACGGGATCACGAAGGCACGAAGCACGAAGGCACGAAGCACGAAGGCAAAGATGACGAAGCAAGTCAAATCGGGTCAAAGTCGAGTTAACGTGTTGACCCGAATCTGACCCATTTTTCAAATGGGTAAAAAATTACAACCCGAACCCGACCCGTTTAACAAACGGGTTGACCCGAACTCGGATTTTTTAGGTCGGGTTCGTGTTATCAGGTCGGGTCAATAATTGACACCCATGAACTTCCTTCACCTCCACGAGAAGGACCATTATGGTCATCCTCAACGAACCCCATGAACTTCCTACACTGCCTAGCTTGCTGCCACTAGGTTGTGCTATTCCTACCACTGAAAGAATTCCCTCAATCACCTCCACAACTTTCCAACATCACTTCGACCACATCCTAAGGACATGTCTCTTTCTCTAGGCGGATTGTCTTGATTTCCCCCAGTTACCTCCATAGTCTTCCTACACCACCTCAGCCACTATCTTTAGTCCATGTCGCCTTCACCTCAAATCAATGGAACAAGCCGATCATCCATAATAACCTCCCTAAACTGCTTTTTCCATCACCTTTATAATGTTTTGACTTCACATCTAGGTGAAAGGCCAATTCAATCACTCTCAATGACCTCCATAACCTTTCTACGCCACCTTATTTACCACCTTCAAATCTTTTTTCCTTAACCGCCAAGAGGATGACAAACACAGCCAACTTTGCCTCTCCAAAGAGGATTTTCCAGGTACTAAATCTTGTTCTGTCACCAATGCTGAGGACACAAGCAATAGCCTACATTCATCTGCATTATACTAACACCATCTAGGAGTTCTGAGAAGGGTCCTATATAACTCATATCTAATACTAGAAGTTGTTGTTTCAGCTGGACTAAACCCCTCAATTTTCTTCTTTCTGAATCTTCCAGATTAAACATGTGTCTCCGCTCACCTTTATCTCTTTTATGATGTGTGGGATGTCATTCAAAGTCAAACCAAACGTAATCTCTCTGTACAAACTCGACTTCTAGCAAGCAACAAAACTCTACAAACACCTTCAAAATCATCCAAATGCGATGATTTCTTCTTTTTTAATAGATAAAAGGAGTGAATTGAAATCATTAATTTACACACTCAAACAATCAAATGAGCCTCAAGAACTTTGAAAAAGGAATGATAATTTAGTTAGCTGCACTGCAAACCTAAAATTGCATGCTGGTAACAAAAAGAAAACTTACTCAAAATCAAATACTCTGAGTTCATAGCCGAGCGCAAGCGCGATGGATCGCTCAAGAGGATGCACTGCGATTAATGCCGGAGCAACCTCCGCCTCTCTGTTAATCTCTCCGGTATGAACTTCCTCTTCCATCCCCTCCTCCAACAATTCGAACCGATAGAAAAGGAAAAGTCTTGCTAGGGTTTTTAGGTTTTCTGAAGAAAAACTGGAAGGGATGTAGCCTCAGGCCCATTAGTCAGGGAGCGCGCCACTGCAGGGGCTTTTGGAAGCGTTATTGAGCCAATCGACCCATTGAGCAGAACATCAATTCAGAATAGGAGAATTATTTGGATTTGTTGAGTATTTGCTCAGTAAATGCTCTGTAAATAAGTAAATACGTGAAAATATTCATTAAATTTGTAATTATATTCAGCAAATAATTAGTAAATACTTATAATTAAATATTTGTTGAATATTTACTGAATATTTGCAATGCTCCACAAATCTAGATAGTTCTCCTGTCCAAATTCTACACGTACTCAAATTGAGACGCGGAATTTGATAACTAGATCATTGTAAAATAAATAAATAATCCTGCTTCCGCCTGCTTTCGGGGGCTGGTTTTTTTAAGGACAATGATGAATGCAATCAACCTTTGCATCTAGGGGTGTCAATTTTTGACACGACACGAAACACGACCCGAACCCAAACCGGAAAAATCCGGGTTCGGGTCAACCCAAACCCGAAACGGGTCAGGTTCGGGTTCATGAAATCAACCCGTTTTAAAAATCGGGTCGGGTTCGGGTTGACCCGCCAACCCGAAATTGACCCGAAAGTGACACGGAAAATCATTTTTGACCCGAAAACCCGAAATTGATCCGTTTTTTACCCGATTTTGACCCAAAAACCCAAAATTGACCCGATTTTTGACTCGAAATTTAGCAATTTTGGGTCAATCCCGGGTCATTCGTGTCGGGTTGGGTTGACCCGGAACCGAATCGGGTCGGGTTCGAGTCCAGAAACCTGGCCCATTTTTAAAAACGGGTCGGGTTCGGGTTGACCCGAACAGTGCCAGGTCAGTTTCGGGTTCGACCCGAACCCGACCCGTTGACCCGAATTGACACCCCTATTTGCATCCCCTTGGATGATCTCTTCGACAACCAGGAGATCCGCACATCCTTTTGGATGATTTTGACTGCCTGAGTGCTCTTCATGATTCTTGCAATATGAGTCCTTAGAAATTTTGTTTCTTTATTATGTCATTTATAGTTTTCTCTTGTGAAGTAGCTTTTGCTGATAAGGTTTTATCGTTTGCTTCATATTTGTTGTGTTAGGAGATGATTTTCTTTCTTACTGTATTTTCATCATTATTCAATGAAATGGGCTAACTCCCCAAATTCTCCTAAAAAAAAATCCTTCTTCCACCGTTATTGCTATTCAATTGTCTCATCGACACTTTGATGTCTAAAAGAGATCCAATATTTTTGAGGCGCTCTGATGTCCTTCCTCTTTTTATTAGCTCCCAACCAGATTGTAACTTGCCAACTAAAAGCCCATCATTACTTTCTCTTAACTGTCAATGCAAAGGCGTTAATGGCAGTTAAGAGAGTGTTATACTGTGCAAATAATAAGATTTAAGCTTGGTTTGGGATTGCTTTCTTTCTACTTCGTAAAGCTGTTTTTTAGAGCAAAAAATTTAATTTTTTTACAAAAAATCTGCTTTATGAAGCAAAAAGAAAGCAGTCTCAAATGAAGCCTTAGGCTTACGACTTTCTTATCACTTCTTAAAACAGCTTCCTAGAATAAAAATTAATATTTTTGTACTAAGAAGATGCTTTAAGCAGAAAAAAAAATCATTTCAAACAAAGAATTAGATATTAAATACATAGATCATATAACTTTCAGAGTTATACATATAAATCCCCCTTATCATTCGTGGAAGGCTCATTGTTACCCTTACATATATTATATTTGGTTTCGAGTTATATTTAGTTATTATATTAATTATAATTTCAATCATTAAAATTGATTGATAAATTATTATGATTTTAATAAATGTTATGCTTTATCAAATAAGAATTTTAGAAACCCAGATTAAAAGCCCAATTTTTATCAACGTGCTTCATTAAGTTGCATGTTGCATGTGTTGTCAACTAAAAAGAATAATTATTTGATAAATTGTTTAAAAATATGCTGACATAGAATAAGTGATAATATGAAAAAATTTCATATTGCTTGGCAAAGAAATATTTAATGAAGTTTTCGTAATGATGACATTAATTAACACGGCTTCGTGCTAAAAAATTCATAGCAGTAAAATGAGAGAATTTTACATCTTAAATTTGTTCGAAAATTTTGCACACAAATAGATAAATAAAAAAAATACGAGAGACGTCATATCTTTACATGAGAAACTCAAATATGAGCAAATCTACAGGCCTAACTCAATTAAAATAATTATATTATGTAAGTGTTGATTATAAAGATATATTCGTCCCCTAATTCATATAAAGCGATACTACAAGAGTACGAAGGGTTGGTAGAGAATATGGTCAAGTCGGTATGGAATGAGA
Organism: Dendrobium nobile; assembly: GCA_022539455.1. NCBI lineage: Eukaryota > Viridiplantae > Streptophyta > Magnoliopsida > Asparagales > Orchidaceae > Dendrobium > Dendrobium nobile. The sequence goes on along the minus strand of CM039735.1, from coordinate 88,677,757 downwards.
AATGTTAACGTGATTGTGACTAAGTGACTTTAGATTGACAGTTTTAGTTGGGGAGTGGCTATCCAATAATGATGAGAGGAAAGTTACAGTCGAATGGTGATGATTCAATAATAACAGTGGTCCATCAATGGTATTTGGGTGGCGGCAGTTTAGTTATGGTGGTCTGACGATATTAATGGTTTGATGATGCTAATAAGTGGCATCAGTTTGATGATCGATGTTGAATGACTGTGGTCTGACTACGGCGGTTGTGTTATAATAGTAAGGGGTGTCAAAATAGGTAGACGGGTTGGATTCGAGTCATAGCAAAAATTGACCCGACTCAAATTTAGTCGACTCGAACTTGGCCCATTTAATAATCATATCAAAAATACCAACCCGAAGTCGATTTGCTAGCAACCTGAATGACTTAAACCCAACATGTTAACCAATTTTGATTAATTTTTTTGATTACTTATTAACTATGAAATTTATTATATTTGATCAAAAATAATAAGATTAAACACACATATAAAAAAGGAAAAATATGTTAAACTAATTATTTTTAGGTCAAAAAAGGGTTTCGCGGGTCAACCCAAATCTGACCCATTTGATAAACCAACCCTAACCCATTTATTAACAGGGTCAACACGAATCTAGATATTATTGGTCGAGTTAGCTAGTCGGGTCAATTTTTACACACCTAACAATAGTCTGACAATGGCTCTGAGGCGGCAATCCCATGATGGTGATCTGGCATGCCAGTTTGAGGATGGTGGTCCGACGATACAGCCTGGGTGGAGCTCCAATATCCTTCAAGCCTCTTAACTCTCTTGAATCTCAAGTCAAGAGTTCTTATCAAATAGAGAGTAGAGACATATTTATAAATTTTTGAAAGTGGTTGCAGGCTCAATAAATATAAAGAAAATCTGGAACATTCCATCAAACAGTCCTTATAGATTTCGTTAATGATGTCAATATTGGTCTCTTTGAATTTGTCTCACTCAATTTGACCATATGCATGCATGACTTCGAGATTGTTGGTCATTTGATTAATGTCTCAAAGTTTCAAATCACGCTTCAAGAGCATGATCTGACTCTTTCGAACTCATATTAGATCACATTTGATGTCGATGGATTCATCTTGTTAAGTCATTCAGTTTGACCATGATTTTGTTTAAATTGGAGTTTGGACAAACAACAATTTAATTATAAAAATTTCTAATTTGAATATGCACAGATTTGTGCCAGGCCAATCTAACTTTTTATGTGACTGACAAATTATAAGATAACACATTAAAAATAAGAGTTATTTTAATAATAATAAAAAAGTTAGACATATCAATCTCTTATTATTCATTAAGTATTTGATATTTTCCTAATCTATGTCAATGAATTGCGTTCGAATGAATCGTTTTCATACTTAAAATTATATTGTTTGGATTAGTATATTCAGACTAATTTTTTGAACTCTAATTAATTTAATCAAATCATGATTAGAAATTTAGAATACGATAATGTTATAACATCATTCGAAAAAAAATAAAAACTTGATAAACACTTTGAACTAAATTCAAAAAATATATATCAGATACTTCTTTTTGTGTTAAAAAATATTTTGCCCTGACTGGTAAGACATTTTTTTTTTTAATTTATTGACAAACGACAAAGAAGGAGCATTCAATGCATAATATTTCAGATTAATTTGAGGCATCTTTTTTATTATTTTTTAAAATAATTTTTTAGTACAAAAAATTTAAATTAAATTTTTATTTTTGGTACTAAAATATTGTTTTAGAAAGCAATAAAAAAAGCTATCCTAAACGAAATCTTAGTTGTGCATAATAATACAACAGCAATAACAACATCAAACTTTTGTTCCACTATGTGGGATTGGCTACATGAATTTTTCTTCTCTGTTGTGTGTCATGTTAAAAATCAAATTCTCCTTTAAATCTAGCAAAGAAATATCATTTTTAACATTTTCTAATAAAGAAAGATCATTTCTGGATTAGTTGTGCATAATACAATAGATTAAATAAGCTAAGCCAAGGAATAGAAATCATATTCGGTCAAACAGAACAAATCTCAAAGCTGTTCAATTCATTTCAAAAGTTTATCACAGTTGATCGCAATGACGAACCTCAAGAACTGGGCGAATGGCAAGTTCTCGGTGGTGAATCTGCGAACAAGGAGAGCTAGTGAGGGCTTCGATGCGCGGCTCTATGTGGAATTTTTATTGCCTCAAGTTACCTGACGTAGAGATACATCAGGTAGCCTATAATATATCGCCACGTGCTCTTACTCTTTACCGCGCGGCCCGACGACCCAACCCGAAACGAAAATGCGCGGTATTTGCTCGGTATTGCTAGGTACTACTCGGTATTTGCTCGGTATAGCTCAGTATATTTGCTCGGTATTGCTCGGTACTTGCTCGTTATTGCTTGGTATTTGCTCGGGATCGGAAGCAAAAACGGGATCCCGCTCGCTGTGGGGATAACCTTCTCCATTTCGCATCCTTCTTCGGCTCCACTCGTGGCCGTTCGACTTTTCTCCATCGACGACTTTCCCTTTCCACCGGATCGGAAGCTACGAAGTTTGATCGGAGGCAAAAACGGGATCCCGCTCGCTGTGGAGATAACCTTCTCCATTTCGCGTCCTTCTTCGGCTCCACTCGTGGCCGTTCGACTTTTCTCCATCGACGACTTTCCCTTTCCACCGGATCGGAAGCTACGAAGTTTGATCGGAGGCAAAAACGGTAACCCGCTTGCTGTGGAGATAACCTTCTCCATTTCGCGTGCTTCTTCGGCAAGTACCGAGCAAATACCGAGCAAGTACCGAGCATTACCGAGCAAGTACCGAGCAAATACCGAGCAATACCGAGCAACTAACGAGTAGTACCTAGCAATACCGAGCAATACGCGAACATAGTAATCCCGGATTCGTTCCGGGTTGGGTCGTCGGGCCGCGTGGTAAAGCGTAAGAGCACGTGTTGATATATTATAGGCTACCTGATGTATCTCTACGTCAGGTAACCTGAGGCAATAAAAATTCCTCTATGTGGGTCTCTACAGACAAGGTCACTCTTTGAGAGGTTATTCAACTTTCTTGATTATATATCTATTGAGCCATAATTAAGTTTATCATCCAAAATACAAGTGTGTTTTGATTCATGATTCTCGATCGGAAATATGTTTTGATTCATGATTCTCAATCGGAAATATATTTGAATTTTCTAACTTCATAGATTGCAAGTTCTATGAACATTTTTTTTTAATTGCAATGAATATATCATTTGTCTTTATTTAATTTTTTGCATTTAATTGAATGTTATTTTCATCACATCTTTTATATTTTTTCTTTGTTTTCAAAAGTATAGAACAACTAATACATCATGGAAACATATTCAAAAGAATAAAAAGGGGGGAACTATGGAGTCAAACACAAGGAACTAAAATGCAAAAAATGCATCAAAACAAGAAAAAATTTTATAAATCTGATAGGAAATAATAGTAGAAAAAGAAAATGATGGCTGAGATCAGAATTTCAATAATCTTGTCAACCAGGTTTTGAGGATTTAATGGAGGAAAAATAAGAAAAGACCCTTAATTGAATAGTAGATGAAAGAAAAAAGCAAGATATTAATGATCCTCAATTCAAGATGAGGATTTATCTCTCCTAAATCTTTAGATACCGCTCGAGCCCAAGAGCACCAAAGCACCACAAAAATTCAGAAAACTCAAAATAACTCTAACACAAATCCAACCCTACTACATAAAGCATCGGTTGTGTTGGTGAAAGATGCTATTCTCAATGGTTAGTCGTATGTACAATCTAATATGCCCTCTCATTGGCCTGCTTATGAAGAGCACGGAGGCCTGCGATCATTTTTATCCCTCGGGGTGGTGCGGTCGTATACCCTCTACACTCTGTAGCTGTGACGGTGTCCTTTTGGAGTTCCACATGCACTTAAAATCCATTCATCGAATATTCTCATTTTTATTTCTCTTTGGCAGTAAAGATAATTTCATCTCCTCTCTCGGTGAATGATAAACGACATCGATGCCTGACTTTCGACATCCTAATACTAATCATTTTAAGTATAAATTCTAATTAAATGACTTATTATTTCTAAATTATTTTTAAAATTATACTTATTTAATTTTTATATACTATTTTTAAAATATAAAAATTTTAATATCGTGTCCAACCCGTGTTCATGTCCTATATTTTTAATAATTGATGTGTCATGTGTCAGTGTCATATCGTATCCGTGTTGTCGTGTCCATGACTGTGCATCATAATCTCTTCCCTTCTAGAGAATAGCTAGGATGACTATTCTTATACTTCAATAAATCAGCCCTAATCCTCCAAAGTTCCTCATCATGTGCACTTTCCTCCCCCAATCCAATATCAGCGTTATCAATATTGCCATTTCATAAAGCTCCCTATACATTTGGATAAGGTATCCACCGCCTTGTTCTCCATCCCTGGCATATACTAAATTTCAAAGTTATATCCCAATAACTTTGACAACCATCTCTGGTGCTCCTCTGTCACTATCATCTTCTCCAAGAAGTACTTCAGGCTCTGTTGGTCCATCCTGACAATGAAATGTCGACCCAACAAGTAAGGTCATCACTTTTGGACGGCTAATACAATGGCCATCAACTTTCTCTCGTAGACTGACTTCAGCCTAGCTCTAGCTATCAATACCTGGATGAAGTAAGTAATGGGTCGGTGTCTCTGCATAAGTATTGCTCCCAATTTATACCATGATGCATTCATCTCCACTACAAAAACCTAACTGAAATCTGGTAGGGCTAGGACTGGTATGGTGGTTATGGCATTCTTCAACCTCTTAAAAGCTACTATTGTTGCCTCACCCCATAATAAGTAATTATCCTTCTTCAACTATTCTATTAGTGGCCAAACAATGGTGTTATAGCCCCTCATGAACCTCCTGTAGTATCCTATTAGCACTAGAAAGCCCCTCATCTCCCTTAGATTCTTTGGTAGTAGCCATGTTAGTATTTCCTCGATCTTAGCCTGATCCATGGCTATGCCATCCTAAGATATTACATGTCACAAGTACTCCATCCTAGCTTATGCAAAGCAATAATTCTTCAAATTTGCCATCAGTTGTTGCTCCTATAACACCTCTAGGACCGTCCTTAAGTGCTCCTAATATTGTTCATTTGACATGATGTATATAAATATATCATTAAAGAAAATTAACATAAATCTCTATAGATATGGTTGTAATACCCTATTCATTAGGGACTGAAATTTAGTTGGGGCATTAGTGAGGCTAAAAGGCATTACCAAGAACTCATAATGTCCCTTATATGTTCTAAAAGCAATCTTTGGCGCATCCTCCCTTTTTATATGAATATGATGGTACCCGGACTTCAGATCTATCTTGGTGAAGATAACTGCCCCGCTTAGCTCATCCATCACTGAAATATGAAAATATATGACATAGTTTCCTTTTCAAAGCCCTATAGTTCACAAAGAACCTCTAACTCTCATACTTTTTCTAAACTAGCAAAACTAGACTAGAAAAAAAGCTCACACTAGGCCTGATAATCCTTGCCTCCATCATTTCTCTGATCAATTTCTCAATTTCAATCTTCTAAAATTAAGACTAATTGTAGGGTCTGACACTCATATGTGACACCCCCTCTCTTAGGGTGATGACATGCTCCTGCTCCCTTGGAGGTTAAAATTCTTGAGGTGGTTGAAAAACCTCTCTGAATTAATGTATTAATAGCTGTACAAAAAGAGGAATATCTCCACCCTCCTCCAATCTGATTCCCTCTAATCTCTATAGCTCCACCAGGAAACCTCCCCCTACCTACTGTATGTTCCTCATCATGATTTGAGGAATACTATGGCTTTGGATGTGATGCCCCAGATATCAATAGTGAAAGGATTCGTCTGACAGTCTTGATCAATCTCCATTGCAGCTCCCATGCTCGGACCTGAAAATTTTAACCACATATAATGAGCTTTACAAAGCCCAGCAGGTCACCTAATACCTATAACTGAAATCAAAGCACGGCTATGCTATCAATATGCATGTCAGTCAATCACAGTCAATCAATCTTTATCAGTCAATGGTCAATGAGTCTATGCAGTGGAAATCAAATCAATAGTCGATGCAATCCGAAAATCAATAGTCAATAAAACCAGTCAATGCAGCGGCAGGCAAATCAATCATTTCAATTCAATCAATCAATCAATCAATCAATATCCGTCAATCAAATCAATACGGTCAAATCAATGAAATCAGTCGAGAAAAGCAATACGGAACAATGAATCTATACGACAGTCAATACGGTGCAGAACAGTAGCAACAGCGAGTCTATAAAATCTATAGGCAGCAATATCAATGAATCGGTAGGCAGTAGTACGATGTCCATGTTCATGCTATCAATACAGTATCTATATCTATCAATGTCCATATCATATCCATATCAATGTCGATGTCGGTATCTATCAATCGCTACAAGCTATATCAATAACAGTGTCAATCTCTATGAATCAATACGCAGAATCCATATCAGTATTGGTGCCGGTATCTATGAATCCATAACGTACAATCGAAATGCTAAACCCATAAATCCAACAATAAATCCGTCAAGTCAATCAAGTCGAGAAAATCAATCAAAATAAATCAAATCTATACGATCAAGTCGATAAAATCAATCGGAAAGACAATACGATAAATCTATAGTAGCAAGTCGAATCAATGCAGGATCAATGGTATCAATGAATCTATAAATCTATGCCGTCCATATCCATGTATCAATGTCAATAATCAATAGTATCAATGCTCGATGATCAATCATCAATGAATCTATACAATATCTATGTCCAAAACAATAATCTATGGTCAATAGTATCAATGTTCGACGATTATCAATGATCAGTCAATAAAATCAATGAATTCGTACAAAACAGTAAATCCGTAAATCCATGCACATCAGAAAATCCGTACGATGCAATCATTCAATGGTCTTACTAGACAAGCACAAACGCTGGTCATGTTGCTGTTGTAGAATCCGTATTGCTGTTGTAGATATCTATACATTGGTTCTATGAAAAAGAGTCGTCACTCTATTGCCCGTCGGCCGCCCGTCGGCATATAATCTCCTTATGACTCCCATCGTTATATCCATGATCCATGATCTATGATTTAAAGGAAAGCCCGTCGGCCCACCATCCTGTACAGGTATCATCTCCAACCAATGTTCAACCATGTTCCCACTTGTCTTTCAGTATCAATAGTCAATTCAGTAAGCAATTCAATAATCAATCTATAATCAATGCAAAAATCAATATTAAAGCAATCCAGAACAATCATATCAATAGTCATGCACATATCAATTCAATCTATCAATTTCAGGAAAATCAGAAATCATACGAAAATCGGGCAGCGTAACAGTAGTCGGTCAAGTTTACACAAAAATCCTGCAAAAAGACACAAATTCCAAATCTTTCCAAATTACAGACGAAGATCCACGGCATCAATACAAGACTATTATTCTATAGAAACCAAGTCAGAAAACATCCTGATAATTTTCTATTCGATAAAAATCGCGTAAAATCAATTCCGACCGGTAAAATCGTTGCAGAAAACACTCAAATCGTGTATAATAATCATATCTATAACATATCAGAAGTTGTGCGGTGAAAGTTGTGTCAATATCAAATCACGTCGAAAAGTTGACTACGAAAATACAAAACAAATCACAACTCGGTCAAAACTCAACATCTTTGAAAACAGAAACAGGATTCGGAGTCCCTACTACGAGATCTTCACTTTTCCCAACAGCAGCGTCGGACGAAAAGCGCTCCGCGGTCTCCAAAAACCAGCTTTTCTCTTTTTCCTTCTCTTTCTCTCTCTTCAGATATTTCTCTCTCTTCAAAATATCTCATTTCTATATATATCCAGACTGATCGTCCTGGACGATCGAGCTTCGTACCGGACGATCCATGAAGAGAAGAATTTCGTCCAGACGAAAAATTACATATCGTCCCTGGCGAAGGGTTTTCTGACTTATTTTCGTCCAGACGATCCTGATTTCGTCCAGACGAACCATACAGCCAAACATGATTTTTCTACATAACCTGCACCGATCGTCCCGGACGATCCAACTTCGTCCAGACGAACCTGAAGCAAAAACTGATATTACAATCTCCCCACCTTAGAAAAATGTCGTCCCGACATTTCCCTAAAGGTACGAAGCAAAACACGAAGCAAACCAAATCGATCGAAATCCAAATCCAAAACAAAACTCGTCGAAATCCATACAATCACACAATGCAATCAATCACATGTCAATCACTATGTATGCAAAATGAATCCATTCTATCAAACTATCAATCAAATCCTTTCACTACACTTGCTCTGATACCAACTGTGATGCCCCAGATATCAATAGTGAAAGGATTCGTCTGACAGTCTTGATCAATCTCCATTGCAGCTCCCATGCTCGGACCTGAAAATTTTAACAACATATAATGAGCTTTACAAAGCCCAGCAGGTCACCTAATACCTATAACTGAAATCAAAGCACGGCTATGCTATCAATATGCATGTCAGTCAATCACAGTCAATCAATCTATATCAGTCAATGGTCAATGAGTCTATGCAGTGGAAATCAAATCAATAGTCGATGCAATCCGAAAATCAATAGTCAATAAAACCAGTCAATGCAGCGGCAGGCAAATCAATCATTTCAATTCAATCAATCAATCAATCAATCAATATCCGTCAATCAAATCAATACGGTCAAATCAATGAAATCAGTCGAGAAAAGCAATACGGAACAATGAATCTATACGACAGTCAATACGGTGCAGAACAGTAGCAACAGCGAGTCTATAAAATCTATAGGCAGCAATATCAATGAATCGGTAGGCAGTAGTACGATGTCCATGTTCATGCTATCAATACAGTATCTATATCTATCAATGTCCATATCATATCCATATCAATGTCGATGTCGGTATCTATCAATCGCTACAAGCTATATCAATAACAGTGTCAATCTCTATGAATCAATACGCAGAATCCATATCAGTATTGGTGCCGGTATCTATGAATCCATAACGTACAATCGAAATGCTAAACCCATAAATCCAACAATAAATCCGTCAAGTCAATCAAGTCGAGAAAATTAATCAAAATAAATCAAATCTATACGATCAAGTCGATAAAATCAATCGGAAAGACAATACGATAAATCTATAGTAGCAAGTCGAATCAATGCAGGATCAATGGTATCAATGAATCTATAAATCTATGCCGTCCATATCCATGTATCAATGTCAATAATCAATAGTATCAATGCTCGATGATCAATCATCAATGAATCTATACAATATCTATGTCCAAAACAATAATCTATGGTCAATAGTATCAATGTTCGACGATTATCAATGATCAGTCAATAAAATCAATGAATTCGTACAAAACAGTAAATCCGTAAATCCATGCACATCAGAAAATCCGTACGATGCAATCATTCAATGGTCTTACTAGACAAGCACAAACGCTGGTCATGTTGCTGTTGTAGAATCCGTATTGCTGTTGTAGATATCTATACATTGGTTCTATGAAAAAGAGTCGTCACTCTATTGCCCGTCGGCCGCCCGTCGGCATATAATCTCCTTATGACTCCCATCGTTATATCCATGATCCATGATCTATGATTTAAAGGAAAGCCCGTCGGCCCACCATCCTGTACAGGTATCATCTCCAACCAATGTACAACCATGTTCCCACTTGTCTTTCAGTATCAATAGTCAATTCAGTAAGCAATTCAATAATCAATCTATAATCAATGCAAAAATCAATATTAAAGCAATCCAGAACAATCATATCAATAGTCATGCACATATCAATTCAATCTATCAATTTCAGGAAAATCAGAAATCATACGAAAATCGGGCAGCGTAACAGTAGTCGGTCAAGTTTACACAAAAATCCTGCAAAAAGACACAAATTCCAAATCTTTCCAAATTACAGACGAAGATCCACGGCATCAATACAAGACTATTATTCTATAGAAACCAAGTCAGAAAACATCCTGATAATTTTCTATTCGATAAAAATCGCGTAAAATCAATTCCGACCGGTAAAATCGTTGCAGAAAACACTCAAATCGTGTATAATAATCATATCTATAACATATCAGAAGTTGTGCGGTGAAAGTTGTGTCAATATCAAATCACGTCGAAAAGTTGACTACGAAAATACAAAACAAATCACAACTCGGTCAAAACTCAACATCTTTGAAAACAGAAACAGGATTCGGAGTCCTTACTACGAGATCTTCACTTTTCCCAACAGCAGCGTCGGACGAAAAGCGCTCCGCGGTCTCCGAAAACCAGCTTTTCTCTTTTTCCTTCTCTTTCTCTCTCTTCATATATTTCTCTCTCTTCAAAATATCTCATTTCTATATATATCCAGACTGATCGTCCTGGACGATCGAGCTTCGTACCGGACGATCCATGAAGAGAAGAATTTCGTCCAGACGAAAAATTACATATCGTCCCTGGCGAAGGGTTCTCTGACTTATTTTCGTCCAGACGATCCTGATTTCGTCCAGACGAACCATACAGCCAAACATGATTTTTCTACACAACCTGCACCGATCGTCCCGGACGATCCAACTTCGTCCAGACGAACCTGAAGCAAAAATTGATATTACATTGGATAACCTTGCATCTCCCCTAATTACTACTCTTATCCCTTCCACCAACATCTCCATAGTCAGTGCCCTTGGTATTCCCCAAGGTCTGCAACAACTTCATTCACAAGATGACATCAATGCCGCCTAACTCCAATGGAAAAAAATCCCCCCTCACTTAAATCTTATGTATGGCCAACACTACTCCCCTATAAATGTCATTTCCCGTCTCCACCTTCCCCGTGCCCATCATCACTCTATAGTTCCCCGTATCCACCAAAGTCACCCCTAATTGGTCAACGACTTAGTTGGAGATGAAATTATCGATTGTTGATCAATGTTAACACCTATCAATCTACTATTTTTCCTTTTACCTTCATAGTGTAATTAAGAGTAAATCTTACCACTGAGTTTAAAAAGACCTCTACCACATCCAGATATAGCTTATCCTTCTCCTCTACTCTGGTCTCCATCCCACCTCCCTCATTATCATTCTCGTCATCACAAACTATGAGAACCTAAAGAGTTTAGTCTTTGTACCTATGCCCCAGAGTATACTTCTCATCACATTGAAAGTATACTCCCTTTGCTCTCTTTTCCTGCACCTCCATCTCAGTCAGTATTTTGAAATGTCCCACACTTCCTCCTCTCATAGGCATCTCCCTCAAGATCTTGTGAAGGTTGCCCAGTGTAGGCGCCTTGGGTGCTAATAAAGTGGTGGTCATCCTATATGAACCACCTAAACTACTACCTTTGGCTTCCCTCTCATGGTACTTCTAATCCTATACCAGCTGAGCTAGCTCCATAGCCTCTCCCAAGTCTTGAGGCCTCATAACTCTTGTTGCTGCTCTAATATCTAATTTGAGCCCCTTCATTAAATTTCCCTCTAGAACAGTCTTAGAAAACCGATCCAATTGACTGGCCAAATACTTAAATCTCTTGTAGTATTCTACTACCAACCCTTCTTATACTAGGGCAAAGAACTTCTTGTAGAAGTACCCTCCCCTGTATGCTCAAAAACATTCCAATAAGCACTCTTTGAACTCTCTCCAACTCTATATGGGTCACCTTATGTCTATCCACTGGTACCAAGCCGATGACTTCCCTTCCAAACATAGGCCAGCTGCCATCAATTTCTCATCCTCCATCAACCCATTGATGGTGAAATATCTCTCTACCTTATAAATCCACCCATATGTATCCTCCTCTATAAAGATGAGCATCTTTAGCTTCCTGACCTATACCAGCTGAGCTAGCTCCATAGCCTCTCCCAAGTCTTGAGGCCTCATAACTCTTGTTGCTGCTCTAATATCTAATTTGAGCCCCTTCATTAAATTTCCCTCTAGAACAGTCTTAGAAAACCGATCCAATTGACTGGCCAAATACTTAAATCTCTTGTAGTATTCTACTACCAAGCCTTCTTATACTAGGGCAAAGAACTTCTCGTAGAAGTACCCTTTCCTGTATGCTCAAAAACATTCCAATAAGCACTCTTTGAACTCTCTCCAACTCTATATGGGTCACCTTATGTCTATCCACTGGTACCAAGCCGATGACTTCCCTTCCAAACATAGGCCAGCTGCCATCAATTTCTCATCCTCCATCAACCCATTGATGGTGAAATATCTCTCTACCTTATAAATCCACCCATATGTATCCTCCTCTATAAAGATGAGCATCTTTAGCTTCCTGACCTTCAAATCCTCTCCATTTCTCCTAATTCCTCTCTAGTTTTCCCTTCCCCAAGAGGGTGGTCCCCCCCCCCCCCCCCCGTCTTCCCAGAAGTGTCCTAATCCTCTCTTCCACGTTCATACCCAAACCCTTCTTTGAATTCCCCCCTTCTTCCTTCAAAATTAGCACATCTTTAACCATAATCTCCCTCCCTTATTTCCCAATCATTACCTCTTTGCTCATACCCCACATGTTCATATCTCACTCCATACCTTCCACCTCTCTCCTCACTCCGGAAGGGTTCTAGATGGGGTCCTCTTCCTTCTCCCTCTATGATCTCCACATAAAATTCATCCCTACAAATTTCAAAATTTGTATTTTTTTCTTTCCAACCCTCTTACCTTTGATACCGCCATTTGGTTGTGAAGATCCAACATCTTCTTCACCATGTCACGTAAGTCGAAGAATTGTTCTTATATGGAGGAAATTTTGTCCTCCACCATTACTTTGATTTGGTTCATCTCCCCCTTAAGACATTCTTTCAACGTATCTACCTTCTTGGTTGCCATTAATACACATATCTTTGTTAGACTCAAAAATTCATATTTCCACTCCAAAAAGAAAAAAAATGAAAATAATTATTCAGATAATTAAAGATGCTGCAGAAATTAGTCCAAACAACCCCAAAATATCCCCGAAAGGTAGCTATGATACAAATTTGATAGGAAATAATTATAGGAAAAAAAATTAAAAGATAGCTGAAATAAGAATTTCAGCTATCTCGCCAAACAGGTTTTGAGGATTTAATGGAGGAATGATTAAATCCTCAAAACAAGAAAACACCATTGATTGAATAGTAGATGAAAGAAAATAATAAGGCACAATTGATCCTCAATTCAAGATGATCTATCTCTCCCAAATCTCTAGATGCCACTAGAGCCCAAGAACACCAAAGCACCACAAAAATTTAGAAAAATCAAGATAACCCTAACACTAATCCAACCCTACTACATAAAGCACACAACATAATATAAAAAATAAATAAATAAATAAAAAATAAAAAAATTAAGCACACAACATAACTCCCAAAAGGACTAAACAACCCTCCTAATTCAAATTTTCCCTCAAAATCTCTCATTCTCTCTCTCTCTCTCTCTCTCTCTCTCTCTCTCTCACACACACACACACACACACACACACACACACACAATTTAAGCCATAGGCCCCACAAGAGAGGGGAGGGGGTTAGCTTAAGTACTGTTGGGCCAGCTGGATCACTTTATCAAAATCCTATAGAAGCATATCTTGCTAGTACATTCATCATTCAATTCTCTCTCTCTCTCTCTCTCTCTCTCTCTCTCTCTCTCTCTCTCTCTCTTTTAAATCTATGTTTATGAGTTTATAATTGGTTTTGTGAGATGCTACTACTTGATTTATAACATAAATTCAAGTTATTTTAAATTTTATACAAGTCCTACCATTATAAGAGCTTTTTCTTTTGATTGAGAAATGCTCTTTGAAGATACAAATGTGTCCCATATAAATTTATTTTCTTTTCATCCACTCTCAGTTTGAAATACCATTACGATCCATATTCAGTTGACTCATCATGACTGATAGTTGTTCGCATGATGCGTCTGTGATAGTTGTTCACAAGAGAGGGGAGGGGGGGTGCAGAACCCACCATGGGCGGAAACAATAGGCTTTGTATATAAGGGGTTAGCTTAAGTACTGTTGGGCCAGCTGGATCACTTTATCAAAATCCTATAGAAGCATATCTTGCTAGTACATTCATCATTCAATTCTCTCTCTCTCTCTCTCTCTCTCTCTCTCTCTCTCTTTTAAATCTATGTATATGAGTTTATAATTGGTTTTGTGAGATGCTACTACTTGATTTATAACATAAATTCAAGTTATTTTAAATTTTATACAAGTCCTACCATTATAAGAGCTTTTTCTTTTGATTGAGAAATGCTCTTTGAAGATACAAATGTATCCCATATAAATTTATTTTTTTTTTCATCCACTCTCGGTTTGAAATACCATTAAGATCCATATTCAGTTGACTCATCATGACTGATAGTTGTTCGCATAATGCGTCTGTGATCTTATGAAAACTCATTCAAATATTATGTAAGCTAGCCAAATTGCGTGTAATCTCAACAAATATCTCATGAACTAGTTTCCAACAAGCTCCAGTAATAAAATTACCACTTATAACCTTATTTGTCATTAACGTCAATGTTTATACCATCGAGTAATCGCATTTGTTATCTCATTTAAATCTTAAGCAAGCTCAACTGGATACCATAGGTAATAAAAAGTTAAAGATGTAATTAAAAATAAAGCCAGTTGAAGATGTAAGTTAAAAAATGACATAAGGTTGCTCTCTCATAATTTAATATGCATTCAATAATATAGTAGCAAAAAATGCTAAGAGAATTGTATAATATGCATAAAGTTGCTCTGACATAGTTTACTACATAACATATATCTACTGCAGTAGTTATTTTGAGAAATTATGTAGCATAATATATGACCATATCTTCAGCAAAGAATTATAATTAAAATTTTTAATTTTATGTCTAAATGAGTTCTTAGTGCATAATAAATAAATGAATTTATGCCTGATGAAAATTATATGCCTGACATTATATAGTTGCAGGTGAAAAATTGATCAAATCAAGTATCTTAAATTAAAGAACATATTGTTTAATTTTTAATTGATATTATTTATATCGAAGTCATTACATCTATCAAACGCTTTAACTAAATTAAAATCTTATAATTAAATAAAATATCTTATATCTATTAGAACTTAAAAATAATATTAATATATCTTTATTCTAAGGTTTTATTTGAGTTTTTTTTTTTGTTGATTTAAAAAAAAAAATTATACAAGAAAATTGCTTTGGAAAATATTAAGAAAATTATCCTGATGCTTCATATGAGATAGTTTTTTTACTAATTCTTATAGCAACTTCCAAATACAAAGATTTTTAATTCAAAATTTTTACAGTAAAAAAATTACTTTAAAAAGCAATAAAAAGCTGTCACAAACTAAGCTTAAGTGTGGATCAAATAGAAAAATCTCTTCTTAATGATACTTCAAATAGAAAAATCTCTTATTAATACTTATAGAAAATTACAATATTTATTCAATTGGATAACAAAGCCGATCATGAGCTAAATTACACATAATATATAATTGAGAAAAGGAAACTCTCTTTTAAGGAGAAATTATTTTGTTCGAGGTCTAGATGCATCCAAAATCCAATCAAATTGGTCACGTGACTATACACAGGTGTGTATTATACACACCATGTGTACAAGGTTGTACTAAGGCTGTGTACATGCAATGTGACCTATTTTGATTGGATTTTGGATGCAAACTACATCTGGACTCCGCACATAATAATTTCTCCTTTTTAAGGGGTGTTACTTTTAAAGTGCAATTGGCTCAATTATGACACAATTTATTTGGTCCTTAGTTTCATGATTTGACTCTGCATATCCATCACGATGTTGGTAGAAGCATTGTGCTGCTCTTGGACAGCCATATAAATCATTTCTAAATGGCTCCCATAATTTTGATATTGTGGCGCATTCTTGATTCAACTTCTTCCAATAAATTCTTATTAAACATTTAATATAATCTCGAGCAACTGATTCCGAAGCATTTTTCTCTTTCATATAGCATTGAATTGATTTCGGAACATCTCCTCTTTTGATCTCCGCCTGTAATAAGCTTACAAGTAGCATTACATTATGAACATGCAATTTATATAGAAAAAGAAAGGAAACATTAATTCTATATTCTTATATATGAAATAAATACTTGCATTTACCGTGGATGTTTGTAAATCATCATAGAGCCGAACAATTGTGCATGAATAGCGAATGAAATGTGGATAAAACTCCAAACTATTAAGAGATTCAGTAGTCAAGTCATCACTTAGACAATATGCTGCGGTTAATCCAATATTTCCAGATATTGAAACCCAAGCATTCTCTAAGTATTCATCCAATGTCGGAGTGTAACCATTGTGATACCACTTTGCTTCAAGTAATTGTGATTTGAAGAAATCAACCCACTATAATACAAACATAACTTATTGTAGTTAGGAAAAAAAACAAATATATTATCTTAGCAAGTTCAAAAATTTTCCTACTAATTTAAATCTTAGTATAATTTTATATCTAAACATTAAAAAACAAAAAATAAAAAGAAGATTGAATCTATTTTTAAATGGTGAAGGACATACTAATTGAATATAATTAAATATTGTATTACCGCTCTTTTTAGGCATGGAAGAATATCCAAAGCTTTTTCCATTGAGAATGAGGTGGCAATATCATTCATTGTACTTAAAATTGCGATCGAACATATCTTCATGCAATCTGGAAGTTGTTGACTTGCATCTATTTTCCATCTGAAAGTTAATTGAGAATAATTTAAGGAACTATATTTATTTGCATTTAGTTATAATCACATTACTATTGTTTCTTAATATTTGTCAACAATAAGTAATCAAATTACTTATGCATATGCAATGACTTACTCTTCAATAGTATTTGTAAAGAGCTTTAGTTCATCCAAAGTACCATAGATGTCATAAATATCATCAATTGTTGTTACAAAACAAATAATCTTGGTGAGTGCTTTCCTCAATCTCCCAAAATTAGGTTGAAATGTAGTTCCTATAGACATTAAATAGTTCTCCACCAATCTATCTCTAACAAAGTCAAGCTCTTCACAAACAAGACCAAGATTTCTCCACCACCTGAGGATCAAATGGAGATGCATTAATATTTCATGAATTAATTATGAGAAGAACTGTACATATACAAATAAACAAGAAGAACAAATTACATGGACAATTCTTGTAGCTCCGCCTTATAGATACTCTGCACCATATTGAAGTCTAGTTTAGCCAACTCAAGCAATGTGGGATTAAAGTTCTCTCGTCTCCCATAAGCATCAATGAACCACCTAGTATGCAACCTTGACATTCTCCAGTGCAAGGGTAAATCCAAGGCATGATCTATTTCTTCAATAAATTGTTGTGTAAATAAAGATCTATCAATGCATTTTAAATGATCCATTGCAAGTTTTCCTGCTTCTTCCAATTCTTCTTCTCCTTCCACAGCAAGGTATGAAGCCTCATATAAGCTAAGCATTCCTTTGACAATATGTTCATGATTTTGATTGAAGTTTTCTCTCTCTTTCTTAAAGCAACTAATCAAAGCGTTTACTCTGTCAATATATTACAGAACATTTTAGGCATACTTGTTATCATGATGAGCTTGAATTGATTTACTATTTGAAGTTAACTGAGCGACTTGTTTGTTTCATTGACATTTATGTCATATTTTGTGAATATTAAGATGTTAAGCTTGCTTACTAATAGAAAAAAAAAATACCATTAAAGTTAGCAGGCATGAAAACTTGTTACCACCACACACATTGAGAACATCAAAGAATAAATCTCTTGAACTAGAACTCTTTATATAGATTTAAATTGAACTAAATTATATATATATATATATAGGTACATACCTTGGTATTGAAGCATTTTTGATACCTTGTTCTCTAAGTAGCCTAAAGAGCAAAGCAGAGCTATTAAGGTTGTTTTCTTCAATTGAATTATTTTCATCCTCCATTGATGAAATAATGAAACACAATAGGTTCTTGATCTCTGAATGAAAATGATAATCAAGGCCCAGCTGGGATAGGGCATCCACAAATTCAAGTTGTTCGATAAGGCCATGTTGCTGGCCAATCAAACTCCTTACTTTCTCCTTCAATTTATTCCTTTGATCTATATACTTCTCTTCCTGTATGAATGTATTGATTCCTTCATGAACTTGTGTGATGTTATCCTCATTCATCAAATAAGTATAATTAAATCATATAACATTCAAGATAAAGGTTCAAATATATTCCACTATGTGTATATACAAATAAAAATACAAGTTATAATTTATAATGACATATAAGTATGTTCACATATATTATTCCTTAATTAAAGGTTTTGCCTCTGTACATGAAATATTAGAATCACGATATACAAATTAAAATTTGACCCTATGGATTTTAAATCAGTTGAATTTATTTTATCATTTTGCATTTGAATAAAAAAATCTTATATTTAATAGAACTTAAAATATTATAATAATGATATACCTCTATTATGTATCCCCCTCCTGCGGGATGACTCAAAGTTAATTTGGATGCTTCTGTGACTAATTCTTACATGGCTGGAATAGGGGTAGTTCTTCGTGACAGCAAAGTGCAGTTTGTAAGTTCTTTTGGGATCAGATTAATTCATTGGGATTGTTCGCATTTGGACATTCTCTCGGTTTATTTTTTGGGCAAATTCATACAGAATTGGATGTATGATTGGAAAGGCATCATCATTGAAAGTGATAACATAAATGTAATCAAATTCTTTCTGAATTCAGTAAATAAGGAGGAAATTGAGGTGGGGAACTTGAATCCGATGGATTTTCTCTACCTCAAAGATTTCGGCTAGGTGATTTTTCAACATATGCATAGAGATGGTAATAAAGTGGCTGACTTGTGTGCCAAGATCGCAAAGTCTGGTGATTTTTTTTGAGATTCCCTCTTACGTAATAACATTCCTTCTTACTTGTTAACCTTGGTGAAGGAAGACATTAGTTGTTTGTAATTTGGTTTTAATAAAATTGCTTTAGCATTTTCTCAAAAAAAAAAAAAAAAAAAAAAAGATATACCTCTATTCTAAGAGATTAGGGCTTCTTAAAATTTTTTAAATAAAAAATTGTTTCAAGAAGCAATAAAAAAACCATTCCAAACTGAGTCCTAGATGTAATAGAAAAAATTCCACATAATTACTCCAAAGAATTTATAAGATAACAAAGTCATCACCATGAAATCAATTGGCAGCGATTGTATGAAGCTATCATTCCAAATGGTTGGCTTAAAATTTGCTGTGCGGCGAGCTGGAGAAGAAGATGTTGTAATAGCAGTTGATAGGCAGCTTACGGGCTGAAAATTTGACGTTATTTGCTGAAAAGCTGGAGAAGAAGGTGAGGGAGAAGAGCTCAATAACTGTTTTCTGGTTTTTTTTTTTTTTTTTTGTTTTTGTTTATGAATGGAGAAGGGGAAAGTGAAGGTAGAGAGCCATTGATACTTAGTAAATCAAGTAATTATGGTTTTATGTGATCACAAATGGGAACCTCTTATAGGCCAATTTATATCCGAGCTTGAAATATTTTAGTGATAAAAACTAAGTGAACTATTATTATGGCTTTTTTCTATGCTTAGGGGTGTAAAATAACAGATCTAAAATTTTCAGCATTTTCAAATATCAAAAGCAATGTGGCATGATGGCAGTTCTGCATCTCTACTAATCAATTTTTTTTAATGCTCCTATTAATGATTCTGCCGCCGTGTTTGAAGTATTGCTTTCCATGAGGATTGCATGCTGAGTAAAATAGAATTTAAGTGTAAAAGAAATATAAATTTTAAAATATTTGAAAGTGTGAATGAATATAATATATATATATATATATATATATATATATATATATATATATATATATATATATATATATATAAAATAAAAGTTTGCAAATTTTTTTTATATGGCATAAAATAACTTAAATGCAGTATAAATCTAGGTATGTTAGGTTAGGTTTTGGTCCAACCCGAAATTGATCTACTTTCAATTGTTCTAATATGAACCCGACTCGATTGCATGAACGGATCAGATTCAGACCATATCTGACTCGTCGCTAATATGGGTTGATATGACACTGATACGTTAACTTATGGGTGAGAGGACCGCGAGGTATAAAGCGCAAGCACGGGCCGTGAGGCGAGGGCGAGCATGGGGGTGAGGACCGTGAGGAGGGTGAGCGCAATTGCTTGGGTAAGACTGCATCATGTGAGCATGGGTGCGAGGCTGCTAGCTCGAGCACGGGCACCAGGGCGGGGGCGACGTCGCGAGGGACGCGAGTGCAAGTGGGAGTGTCTCACGAAAGAACAGGTTATGTGGGTGTCTAGGTGTGGGAATGAAGTCTAAACTGGGTCAAATTCGGGTAAGTAGATTGACCTATACACAACCCCATTTTTAATTGGGTAAAAATTGAGACCCGGACTTGATTCTTTTATTAAATGGGTTGATCCAAACCTGAATTTTTCAAGTCGGATTATCTGATCATGTCATTAATTAACACCCCTAATATAAAGCTCAAAGACAATAAGAGATTGAAGGTGGGTTAGTGGGGTTACGTACCCCCTAAAAAAAGGCATGAATTTATACTCGCCCCTTAAAAAAAGCAGATTCGCCTATAGCTTTTATAATTTTGATCTCCACTGCCTCAGCCTTTTTATTTTTATATAAATTTTGTTTGAAAGATACACTATCAATCCGAGCCCAAATGGATCCAAATCGGAGGGTCAAAATATATTTAAAAGGTTCAAAGCATAAATTGGATAGTCAAATGATATCCAATTACAGCATTCTTATAGTCGAATCGAGCAAATTGACGAGAAAAATCAAACAAACCTAAGATAACTTAATTCTAAAATCATTATGGCACTAAAATGTTTGATGAACGCTTTATGATCGAGGGAAGTGAAATGAGTCGTACTATTGATCATCACTCCGATTTTGCCCTAGATCTTCATATTTATGGGGCATGCCACTCTCAAAACTCAATAAGTAGACCACCACTTCTCACATGAAAGTGGGTTTGGACCTTTACAGGCGAGGACCTTTGGTTGGAGATGGGAGAAAGCTATGAGGCTTTAAGGATTTAGATCTCCACCAAGCACCATCGCCGGCAAACTTTCGTGGAACGTCGCCAGACCACCGCTCGACCGCCAGACTTCCACATGGCCGTCAACCACCGTCAAACTTCCAACCGACATATGACTGCTGCTGGACCTCTGTCCGACCGCCGACAACCATCGGACCTCTATCTAGCTGCCGACTGCCATCAGACCTTTGCCCGGATGCCATCGATACACCACTCCGACCACTATCGCTGGCAGACGATGGTCCCTCCGACCTCTGTCACTGATTGACTACGGTTCCAACCACCGTTGCCCATTGACTACAGTCCCTCTAACCACCATCACTCGCCATCTATGGTCCATCTGACTGGCGACACTTGTCAATTACGGTCCCTCCGACCCCCGCCACCGGCCCGCCGACTACGATCCCTCAGATAAATGTCACCCACCTACTACGGTCCCTCCAACCATCATCACCCGCTGACTACGATCCTGTGGACCCTCGTCACAATACTTCTTCATGCTCTTAAGGTTTGATTATGACTTAGGTTTTGTTTGAGATAGTTTTCTTTGTACTTTCTAAAGCATTTTTCAAGTATAATTTTCTTGAATTAAAAATTTTTATGCTTAAAGGCTGCTTTAGAAAATAGTAAGAAAATGATAAGTGTAAATAATGTTATATTTTATAGGTTAAATTGCATGTGAAACCGTGTTATTTTAGTTGTGTTGTGTAGTAAAAATAAAGAACAAGCATACAATTTTGAGGATCATAAAATGTTGTGACGTCGGACACTTTATTGTCGTAGTGTCATCATTGACACTACTGGAGCCCCAATATGGACATGCTGGCACCCAGACTCTATTTGACAACTTTGTGGTGTTAGAGGAGTCAGTGCTGCAAAGCCTAGTCTCTATCTATACAACACCGTGGCACCAATTTCCAGTGCCACCAAGGTAAGGGGAGTACCACGTGGACGCCATAGCGCTTAACCATTAACAGCATCACATTGCTAACGTTGTAACCAATCAGGGCATGATCTGCCAGCGAAGTGATGTGTCGATTCATGAAATAGCTGGTCTACGTTAGCAAGCGTCGTAGAAGAGATAATTCTTCAGTGTTGCGGTGCTAGTTCATTTTATGGGCTCTACGGCGTAAGTGTTTAGAGTGTCGTAGCGCTAGAGTTTGTTTTTTGTGTTTTTTATAAGTAACCCATGTGTCATGTTAGTAAGAGAGTTCATTCACTTAGTTAATTTGAGTCTTCGTAGTGCTTCTCTACAATTTTTTTAGGAGTGACAACTAAGTGAATTCCGGAGCACTGATTCACTTCATAAGAGAGTTTGGTCAATATTTGTGTAAGTAATTCTGTAAGTTCAAGCTAAAGTGTTGAGGATATCATTGAATCCATCCGGTGATATATTTTTTTTTATGTACTTTCTTTCTTTTGTGTAATTAATGAAAATGAGTTTGCTTCACTTATTCTTTATGTCTGGCTAAATTCTCTTGCTTTGGATTGATGATATAAATGAAATGTGGAGTGCTAATAAATTCTCTTCATTAAAAATTTAATTATATTTTCAATACCCTTGATATTCATTTAATACACATAGTGGCTATATGTGTAATTAATATCATGTGTAATGTGGAGCTTAGGAATATGAAAGCAAATACAACCAGGTATATTGGATTGATATAATGCAAGCATAGGCATAGTGCTTGACATTTACTAAATTTATAGAGTTGAATTATAATGAGGGTGTTTTAATAATACATGTTTTACTTACTCTTCTAATATTTTCAATTGATGACAGACTGTGAGAGTTTAAAATGATATTGTGGTTGGAAGTTTTAATCTGACCTTTGTAATGCACTACATTTCATCTGCACAAATTATTTTACTTCACATTTCTTTTTTAACATAACAAATATCCTCTAAATAAATCACACGCGCTGACAATGGGAGAAAATAAGGAGAATTTTTCTTTTAACTTTTGGATATAATTGCGAAGTATTTGAGTATTTATTATGCTATATCATGCACCAGATTTGTTGGGGCACTCATTAAGGCTTCGTTTGGGACGGCTTTTTTATTGCTTTCTAAAACGGAGTTTTAGTACAAAATTAAAAAAATTTACTAAAACTCCATTTAGAAAGCAATAAAAAAGCCGTCCCAAACGAAGCCTAAATGTTGCGGAAAAATTAAAGATCAATTGTTATCATTGTTGAGCACTTAAGTGTAAATAGGGTTGGCGACTATATGCATTTATTTTGGTCTTGACTAACATTATTCGGGTGTTGGCAAATAGAATTATGAATTCTTTTCTTTGGAATTCATCTTGAGATCTCATCCCATTCTCCTCAAATGCGTGGAAGTGTGGCATATTTATATATTTATATTATATAGGAAATATTATAAATATTATATAAAAAAATCTCCTAATCTTCTTTCCTCTTTTTTCAGGCAAGTCCATACAACTCTGCATCACCTTTTTATTCGAGATTTATATATATCACAAAATTTACGTATATTTATATATTTAAGCTTTAATTTAATATTTCTTTATATTTTTTTGGTGTCTGAATTATATTAAATTGTATGTATGAAAATTTATCTTTTATTATATATTAATTATTATTAAAGATATTTTGGAAATTAATTAAAATATTAATTGTTCTTCAGATAAATATAAAGTTTTAATTATTAAATCTACAAGTAAACACGTAAGAACCCCTCCAAGACTCGCAAATGGCGTCCGATAAAAAAGGAAAAAAAAAGAAGAAAATAATGATGTTGACTTATAAGGAGTGCAGTTGTTGGATAAGGCTTCGGTTGGTGGAACAATTATTACGTCCTCCGACCGGACGTAGAGGAACGTCCGGTCGGAGGCAAATTCCCGCCAAATAACGAGTTGTACGAGCAACACACGAGCATATCAAATAATAACGAGGATACTCATGTGAGACCAATACCGAGTTATTTCAAGCTATCTTGAGCAATACCGAGTTACAAGTTGTACCGGTTTTCCTAGAAAAACTCGGTACAACTTGGTATTTCTCGATATAGCTCGGTTATAACTCGGTATTGTGTTTCAAAGGCGGTATTCATCGTTATTATCAAATAATACCTAGTTGTACGAGCAATACCGGTTTTTTGGCGAAATTTGGCTCCGACCGGACGTTCCTCTACGTCCTTGCACAGGATGTAATAAAAGTTCCGGTTGGTGGGTGGATAGTCATTTTATAAAAGTATATATTTCTGTTAGTATATCCTTGTTTATACGAGCATGCGTTGCACAAGAAGATTTTTTTTTTTTTAAATTTTTTTTATAGGAATAATGTCAATAGTGTTTGATTTGTTGGGTTTGTGTGATTTGCTAACATGAGGTCTCTCTCTCGCTAAGATGAGGCCTCCCTCTCTCTCAATAATATTTATGAGAATATGATAGGAATAAAAACTAATAAAGAGGCATTTGATTCATTGAGAGAGGAATGCACAGTGCAAATTAAAATTTAGTTATTTGATTTGATAAAAAAGATATGCAGTATCAAATCTAGTGAATTTTTTTCTCTATTATTCATTTTTATGTATTGTAAATTCCTCAAATTTTGTCCAACACTTTTTTCACCGCAAAGTAATTGAGTTATTGCTGACCATTGCAGCCTCTCTGAACCGCCGCTATAGGTCGCCGCCTCCATTAGTCACTGCCATGACCATGCAAACCGGTTGACTACTGCCAACCGCTACAGTCTTCCACGACTGCTGCCCCCACCGATCATCACCCATCTCCAATAACCATTGATGTCAGCTATCACCATCATTTTACTTTAATTCATATTCAATTTACTTTAAGCCAAATAAAAAATAATAATATTGAGCATTTTGTAGACCGTCATCTAAATAATTTTAACATTTTCAAATATACTATCCAATATATATATATATATTATATATATATATATATAATATATATTTATATATTATATATATATATATATATATTGTGGATGCTTGGAGCATAAAATTACTTAAAACATTTCAATATTTTTAGGCCCAGAATAGGATTTGCCCCCTAATTTGTTCTACATGTGGAAGTGAAAATAATTAAAAGTGTGGTACGTGTTCAAAACAAGCTTTTATTTGGTCCGGTGACCTGACGTAGCTCTATGTTCGGTCACCACTGAGATCGCGCCACGTAGCAGGCACAAAACCGCGGACCCGACCCGGCGAATAGTGGGTATGTTGCTCGTGCGTATTTTAAATCCATGACAACCCGGTATTGCTAAGTATTGCTCGGTATTGCTAGGTATTGGTCGATTTTGCTCGACAATAATGAGAAATACCATTATGTGAAGACAAATATCGAGCAATATTTGAGCAATACCAAGAAATACCGAGCAATACCGAGTTTTTCTAGAGAAATACCGAGCAATATAGAGTTTTTCTAGAAAAACACGGTATTACTCGGTATTACTCGGTAATGGTCTTCACAGAGAGGTATTTCTCGTTATTGCCAAGCAATACCTAGCAATACCGAGCAATACCGAGCAAATATCGAGTAATACCGAGTAATCGCGAACATAGCAATCCCGGGTTCCTGTCCGTGTCAAGTCGTCGGGCCGCGCGATAAAGAATGAGAGCACGTGGCGACATGTTATTGACGGCCGAACGTAGAGGCGTAGAGCTACGTCAGGTCAGAGGACGTAATAATTGTTCCATGAGAATAGTCTAACATAAAAAAATAATATAAATTAAGAGATAGGAGGTGTGTAAATGAGTAATATTGATTAATTAATTAAGATTTTTTTGGGACCACTATAGTATTTTATAAAATTATTATGAGAAAAGTAACTTAAACTATTCTTTGTTGCAAAAAATATATTTTTTATCACATCAATTTACATAAAACATTGAAAAAATAGCAGGCAAAAGTTGGTTGCATCTCAAAAGCAAAGCAGCCAAAAGCTATCTCAAATATACCTGTTTGAGTACAAATTCAGGCTCAATTTAGAGTTTGTTTGGGGCAATGTTCTCATTGATTTTTAAACATTTAAATTATAAAAAGTTGCTTTTTTTTAACCAAAGTGTTCCCTCTTGAAAAATAATAACGAGCATAAGCCTCACTCTCGCAAGCTAAAAGGTCCCTTTATTTTTTCGGAGGTAGATTAAATTTAATATTTAACTAGATTTTTCATAAGAATAGTGCCAGGGTTTATTTAGATATGGGTTGTAATTCCTATGAGCATAAACCCTCATAGTTAATTACCCCTCTTAACGCATTAGAAAAGCACTCTCGATTAATGATGAAATATATTTAGCTTTGTTCAAGGAGTGTGGAGATGTGCAACCGTGTTTTAACTTTAATTATGAGAGATGAAGGTACACCCGATTAAGATCCCATAGTTCCGTCGTCCCGGGTATACCGTGGGTTCAGTCTAACATCACTTACAACCATTGATTACAGTGTCAAGGGAATCTGATTAGCAGCCATATATTGCCTCCTCTTAGGGATCCCGAGTAAACTGAAGTGGACAAATGTAGATTTTAATTTAGTGTAATTTGGGTTGGAGCTTATGACTTCGTTTAAGAGTTGCCCTTATGATTGAATTTGGGTAGTGGCTTATTGCTTTCATTTGAGAAGTGGCCCTAATAGTGAGACTTATGACCTCTATTAGAGGTGGCCCAAAGATTTTGGATATGAGCGGGTCTTGTGGCTTCTATTAGTAGCCCGTTGAAGGGTCTTACGACCTAGCCCTATAAGCTAAGTGGCGCGTATGGTGGGTCTTACAACTTATTCATATATACTACGATGCCAGAGTGAGAGGTCTAGAGTTATGTTATTACCTAAACATTTTCCTCAGAGGTCAGACTTAAGGCTTATATTAGAAGTTGCCAGATGTTGGGTCTTACAACTTAGTTCTTATAAATAGGGCTGCCCGAGTAGTTTGAGTTTTGGATTTAGGGTTGTACATTTAGAAGTTCCCTAACACACGGGTCTAACTGCTTCGCTTAGAAGTAGTCCATTGGTTTGTAGTTGTTTGCTAGTTTGTCACTAGACTATGATTTTAACACTTACTTGCCAGCAATTTGTTTTTTACTCTAGCTTTTAGTAGTGTGTTTATTATTTATTTTGTGCTCGTAGTTTGTTTCTACTACAGTTGTCTGTTGCTTTACTAGTTTTCTAGTACTTTATTTTTATCAGTTTTCTAGTGTTTTGCTTTATTAGTTTTCCAGTATTTTATTAGACTAGTAACAGTTAGATTTACTTTTTTCAGTATTTAATTTTATGTGTAATTGTGTTGACTTTTGTCTGCTTGTTTGTAGGTGCTCGAAGCCAGGAATTACAGTAACTGAAGCTTGCAGTTGCAGCCTTTGCCAGGAGCTAGAATCTAAGTACTAGAAGCTTTGGGTTTTGCCATGAACGGAGGCTTTGCCATAAGACGAGTTTTAGATTAGGATTTTGAAGACTTTTTACTGTTTTGTGTTATGGTTAGCTTTCTTAGGAATTTGAATTTTAGTGTGAGTTGTGTAGAGTCCATTTAGTGTGAATATTGTTTTGGATTTGATTTGGTTTATTTTTATTTGATTTACATTTATATTCTATTGAATCTTAAGATTCTAATTTTAATTCAAGTCAGATTTGAATTGTTTGATAAGATTTTAATTTTAGATTACATTAAATTCAAATTTTAAAGTCGTTAAAGTTTTAATTTGATCAAGTTGAATTATTTCATTTCAATTAATTGAATTAATTAGTTATTCAAAAATTTCAATTAATTTTTTTAGATTAATTGTGTAGTTAATTATGACTTAGTTAATCAGAAGGTTTAATGTTAAATGTTTTAATTGGTTAAACTATCAAATTTTTTTCTTGTCGTTTAAGTTTTAAATTTATTTGAAGTTACAGTTAAATGTTTAGTTATATTTATGTTAGATTAGTTAATTAAAGTTTTCTGATTTAAATTTGATCTCATTTTAAGCTTCCCATTCATGTTACAGTTATTAGTTACAACCTCTGTTTAGTTAATTAAATTAAATTATATTGTATTAGGTTATATATTTCTCCATTTAAATTTATTGGTTAATTAATGTTACAAATAAATTAATTTGTTGAGTATTTTCCAAACTTTTCAAAAATCAAGTTCAAAATTTTCGAGTAAATTTCAGCAACCTCCCGGCATCCCCTTCCTGCGAGGAGAGGGCACTCGTCCTTTTAATCTGCCCAGCCATAATGATAATAGACGGCCGAGGGTTTCGAGACATTGTCGGGTCCCAGAAATTGTCTTCAGATCTTTGGATTGCTGATTGTAAATTCTGATTACTGATTATGATCATCTACTTCTTTCTTATTAACCTTATTAATTACTTTAATACTTGATATTAATGCATTATTATAATACTAATTGATATTAATTACTATAATAATATATTTTTTTTCCTGATTTCAAGAAACAAGAGTTGTATTGGCTCGGGCCCTCACAGTGAATCAAACACAGGTATTGTATTAGTATTTTTTTATGAATATTTGATAAATAGTTGATTAAAACTTCATTATGCATATTAAATTATTTATTGAGCTTCCTTACTCTTCAATAACATTTGTAAATAGCTTTAGTTTGTCCATGATGTCGTAGATATCATAAATATCATCGATTGTTGTTAGGAGACTATTCATCTTGGTGATTGCTTTCCCGCTTCTCCAAATTCAGGTTATAATATAAAGCCTAAGGTCCGTAAATATTTCTCCACTTGTCTATCTCTTATAAATTAAGCTCATCACAAACAAGACTACCATTCATCTACCACCTAATGATTAAAATGGAGAGGTGTTAATATTTTTAAATTAATTATGAGAATTATTGCTTTTATAAATATAAACAAGAAGCACAAAATACCTGGACATTTCTTGAAGCTCCAACTTGTAGTTACTTTGTACCATGTTGAAATCTAATTTTTTTAGCTCAAGCAATATAGGATTAGCCTTATCTTGTCTCCCATAAGCATCAATAAATCACCTAGCTTGTAGTACTTGCGTTCTCCAATGCAAGGGTAGCTCCATGATCTATTTCTTCGACAAGTTGTAAGCTTAGCAAAGACCTATCAAGGTGTCTTAAATGCTCCATTGCAAACTTTTGTATCTCATGTAGTTCTTCCTCTCCTTCCATAGCAAAGTAGGAAGCCACATACATGTTGAGCATTTCTTTGACATTATTTTGATGATTTGGATTTTGTTTACCTCTCTTTTTTTTTGAAGCAACTAATTAAAACACCGATACCACCAATTGAAAAAAGGACATTATAGGCATAAGTATTACTAAGATGACATTTAATTATATAGTATTTGAAGTTTATTATGGGAAGTTATTTTATGTATTTGCATTGAAGTCCTATCCCTAAAAGTTTATAACTATGACTCAATATGATTGTACACCGACTTCATATCTATCTTGGTGAAAATAACTATCCCATTAGGCTTATGCTGTTGCCCGTCTCCAGCTTCCCCGTGCATATCATCACTCCATAATTCCTTATATCCACCAAAGTCATCCCCAATCAGTCCACAACTTGGTTGGAAATGAAATTATGGGTAGCCCCACTGTCGATCAATGCTACCACATATCGGTCCACTATTTTCCCCTTCACCTTCATGGTATAATTAGGAGTGAATCCTATCATCGAGCTTAAGGAGACCTCTGTCACGTCCAGATACAACTTGTCCTTCTCCTCTACCCTGGTCTCCCTCCCACCTTCCTCCTTATCTTCCTCATCATCACTGACGGTGAGAACCTGAAGAGTTCATTCTTTGCACATATGCCCTGGAGTATACTTCTCATCACATCAAAAACATAATCCATTTGCTCTCTTTTCTTGCAACTCCATCTCAGTCAGCATTTTGAAAATTCCCACACTTCTTCCTCCTATGGGCATCTCCCTCAAGATCTCACGAAGGTTGCATGGTGTAGGCCCTTTGGGTGCTAAGAAAGTGGTGGTCATCTTATATAACCACCTGAACTGTCGCCTCTAGCGCGACTCTCCTGGTACTTCTAATCCTCTACCAGTTGAGCTAGCTCCATAGACTCTCTTAAGTCTCGAGGCCTCATGACTCTCACTGTTGCTCAGATATTTGATTTGTGGCGCTTTATGAAATTTTTCTCCAGAACAGTCTCAGGCAACCGATCCAATCGACTCGCCAAATACTCAATTCTCTTGCAGTTTTATGCCACCGAGCCACTAGCGGAGCCAGGATCACTTATCTGTGGTGGCACAAATTTTTAATTTAAAAAAATCATAAAACCTTTTCGTTTGAGCTTGAAATTGATATTAGGGATTTAAAATTTTTTAAATATCTAACTTAAATAAAAAAATAATTTAAAAAAATTAATAACGAACAATAAATATATATAAAAAGCTACATCTTATTAATACTAAAATATATAAAAAATTATAAGTAGCATATTTAAAGCCACTTGATTGAAATTTAAATATTGTAGTATTTCTCTAGTGTAATTTGTTGGCTTTAATTACATAAATTTTCTATAAAAGAGAATTTGAAGATTTTAAAATAATTAAAAATATTGATGAAATAAAAAAGTAAATATCAAAATGGGGTTTAAAATCATCTCACCCTCATGAGAGAGAGAGAGAGAGAGAGAGAGAGAGAGAGGGCTATAACTAATAAGGAAATTTTTTTAGGGGGGTAGGTTCGTTCAAAAGCACTCTTTGAACTTCCTTCAACTCCATATGGGCCGCCTCATGTCTTTCCACCGGTACTAAGCCTATGCCTTCCCTTCCAAATATAGGTCAGCTGCCATCAATTTCCTCCTCCGTTAACCCATTAATGGTGAAATATCTCTCTACCTTATAAATATACCCATATACATCTTCCCGCTCAAAGATGAGCATCTTCAGCTTCCTGACCATTGGATCCCCTCTATTTCCCCTAATTCCTCTATAGTTTCCCCTTCCACAAGTGGTGCCACCCCCCCCCCCCCCCCCCTCCCCCAACAAGTGGTCTCAATCCTTTTTTCCACGTTCATAAAACCCTTCTTCGAATTTCCCCATCCTTCCTTCAAAATTAGCACCTCTTTGGCCATAATCTCTCTCCCTTCTTTCCCAATCAGTACCTCTTTGCTCATACCCCACATTTCCACACCTTACTCCATACTTTCCACCTCTCCTCCCTTTGAAAGGGTTCCAGTTAAGGTCTTCTCCTTCCTCCCTCTATGATCTCCACATAATTTTTATCCTGTGAATTTTAGAATTTGTATTTTTGTTTCTTTCTTGCCCTCTTGTCTCCGATGCTGCCATTTGGTTGTGGAGATCCAACATCGTCTTCACCATGTCACATAGGTTAGAGAATTATTCTTATATGGAGGAAATTTTTTCCTCCACCGTTGCTTTGATTTGGTTCATCTCCCTCACAAGACATTCTTTCAACACATCTACCTCCTTAGCCGTCATTGATACCTAGATCTTTGTTAGACTAAAAAAATTATATTTCCAGCCCAAAAAGAAGAAAATCAATTGTTCGGACATGTAAAGCTACTGCGGGAATTAGTCCAAATAACCACAAAATAGCCCCGAAAGGTGGCTCTGATACTAATTTGATAGAAAATAATTGTAGAAAAAGAAAATGATCGCTTAAATCAAAATTTTGCTGCCTCGCCAAGCAGGTTTTGAGGATTTAATGGAGGAAAAATAAAAAAAATATCCTTGATTGTATAGTAGATGAACGAAATTTATAAGATGCAATTAATCCTCAAATCGAGAGGAGACTCTATCTCCCCTAAATCTCTAGATGCCGCTAGAGCCCAAGAACGCCAAAGCATCACAAAAATTCATAAAACTCAAGATAACCCTAACTCTAATCCAACCCTACAACATAATGCACACAAAATAACTGCCAAAAAGACTAAACAACCTTCCTAATTCAAACTTTCCCTCTTAATCCCTCATTCTCTCTCTCTACTTAAGCAGTAGGCTCGTAGGTCCCACAGGAGGGGGGAAGAACCCACTAGGGGAAGAAACAATAGGCTTACACCTGTGGTATACAAGGGGCCGACCCTAGTGTTGGGCAAGCTGGACCGGCCTATCAAAATCCTATAGAAGCATATCTTGATAGTGCATACATCATTCAATTCTCTTTTTTTTCTGAAATCTATGTATATGAGTTTATAATTTGTTATGTGCGATGCTACTACTTGATTTATAACCTGAATTTAAGTTATTTTAAATTTTCTACAAGTCCTCCCCCTATAAGAGCTTTTTTTTTGTGATTGAGAAATGCTCTTTGAAGACACAAATGTGCCCCAAATAAATTTAGTTTTGTCTTTCATCCACTCTCAGTTTGAAATACCATTACAATCCATATCCAGTTGACTCATCATGACTAATAGTTGTTTGTATGTCTGTAATCTTATAGCAACAAAAAAATGCTAAGAGAATTGCATAATATATGCATAAAGTGGCTCTGACATAGTTTACTACATTCTAGACAATAATCTATATCTATTATAGTAGTTATTTTAAGAAATTAAGTAGCATAAAAATATCTTTCATGACTTATGCAAGTTCATCGATGGCTCTGCTAGGGTTTTGCCCTAAGCGTGTCGGCGGCGGATGGTGAGGCTCATCGGCGTCGTTTTCCGTCAACTTTCGGTTGGGGAGTGCGATATTCTCTGGTATTTTATACTTTCCTTTCATCTTCCTGTTGTTTGGCGCGTCCTTCTCCGGCCGTTCCGGCTGGATGGCGGTCCGTCGGGTTGAGGACCCTGGTTTTTTGGTTAGTTCGTTTAAATCTAAATCTTTTGTTGAAGCTTTATCTGGCTCTGTATCTTCGGAGAGCTTTCCTGATCTCCGGCATGGTTCTTTCCGAGGTTTACCGTCTTTGTGGATTTCGGAGGAAGAAATTTGTGCGCTTTCTTTGCCTTTTCAGTTTGCCTTAGTTGGTTTTTTCCCCACAAAACGGCCTTCTTTGGATGCCATTCGAAAATTTTTTTTTGCCCTCAAACTCAAAGCGGATTTCTCTGTCACAGTTCTGGATCAATCGCATGTTTTGATTAAATTGTCAAATGAGCTTGATTACAGCCGTGTTTTTTGCCATCGATCTTATATGGTGAACTATTGTTTTATGAAGATTACGAAATGGTCGCCTATTCTGGACATTGGATGTGAATCTCCGGTCATTCCAATTTGGATATCCTTCCCTAAACTGAGACCTCATCTCTTTACTCCCCGTATTCTTCATGCTTTAGGTTCTATGTTTGGCAATCCTTTGAAGGTCGACTCGGCTACTTCGGTTGGTTCTCGACCTTCTCTCGCGCGTGTTTTAGTCGAACTGGATGTGACTAGGATTTATCCGAAACAGATATGGCTGGGTCCTGAGGATTCTGGGTATATTCAAAATGTGCATTTTGAAAATTTTCCCTGATTTTTGCGAGTCTTGTAAATGTCTCGGACACCTTAAAGGTCACTGTGCCCCTTATGCGAAGCATTCTTTGAATTCTAATCTTCCTCTCGCTGAGAATGTTTTTGCTGAGGCTCAAGATGTTGAGAACCGTAAATTGAATGAGAATGAGGTGATTTGTGTGGTGCCTCATCTGGATTTGGTTGTTCCGTCTCCTGTTGTGGAGGTCCCTTCGGTCATTACGGAGGTTTTGGCCGTGTCTCCTCTTATTCATGATGAACTGCATCTAGAGGGTGTTAATGTTTCTAATTTAGAGGTGTTGCCTAATAATGAGGAGGGCTGTATTGTGGCTGAGCCTGTTATGGTGAATATAACTCAGGAGGTTTTGACTGGGTCGGTTTCTGATCCTGATAATTCTGGCTTAACTAGAGAGGTTGTTGGAGGGAATGTTCTATCTCCAAATGCTTTGCCTTTCTTTCCACCTGTAGCTACGCCCATGAATGATTTTTTGTTGCATTTGGGAAGTCAGGTAGCTCTTACCCTGCCTATTGGTGTTGACCCGGCTGTTAATATTCCAATTGAGGTCCCTGTTCTGGTGCCGGAGGTGGGCGCTGATCCGGTGACTGCTGTGATTTCTGATGGTTCGCCTACTCTGGGTGTAGTAAATTCAAATGGGGGTGTACAGCTTTTAAAAATTTCGGAAGGTGGTGCTGATGGTTTTATGCTTCTGGGTGGGGTGGAAGGTTTTCCTTCTACCAATAGTTTAGTTGAGGTTCCCGTAAACGAAATTGATGCACAAGCGATGGCTACCTGTGTGGGTAATTCCTCTGGTTTGGTGATTCGAAAACAGGGTGATTGGCTTTGTGATTCGTCGGATGATGAATTGGAATCTGAACTTCATGAGACTGACAATGATTTTTCTCTTGGGTACACTACAAATGTTGCTACTCGGGAAAATTTTGGGGGAGAAGTCGACGTAGACGATGAGTTCTCATTTTGTTATGTTGTTCTTCTTGATGTTCCTCTTCCGGTTCGCTTGGATTTACTGTTCGATTTGCAGCTTTATGAGGCTATGGCAATGATGTGGTCGGGGCTCGCGTCCCGGTCCTTTTTGCTGTTGGCAACCGTTGGTGTGGATTTCGAGACGGGTTTTGATCTACACTAACTGGACGGTCCGTGCTGGACGTCGTGGACGCTGGAAGCCTTGGCCGTTATCTGAGCCGATGTTTTAGCTTGAATTTTTTCTTTTTTGGTTCTTTGTGGTCTTTTCTTCTATTTGCTTTTACTTTGGCTGTAACCTTTTTTTTGGGTTTTTTAATAAAATTTAAAAAAAAAAAAATTAAGTAGCATAATATATGACCATATCTTCAGCAAATAATTATAATTCAAAAAATTAAATTTGTGTTTAAATGAGTTCTTAGTGCATAATAAATAAATGAATTTATGCCTATTGAAAATAATATGCTTGAATATATACAATTGTAGGTGAAGAATTGATCAAACCAAATATATTAAGTTAAAGAACATACTGTTTAGTTTTTAATTGATATTATTTATATCGAAGTCATTACATCTATAAAACTCTTATAACTAAATTAAAATCTTATATTTGAATAAAAAATCTTATATCTACTAGAACTTAAAAATAATATTAATATAGCCCCATTCTAAGGCTTTATTTGGGACAAATTTTTGTTGATTTTTTTAAAAAAATTGTACCAAAAAGTTTCTTTAGAAAATAGTAAGAAAATTATCCCGAGGCTTCATTTGGGATAGCTTTATTAATGCTTCTTAAATCAGCTACCTAATACAAAGATTTTTAGTTCAAAAATTTTTACACTAAAAAATTTCTTTAAAAAGCAATAAAAAAGTTGTCCTAAACTAAGCTTAAGTTTGGATCAAATAGAAAAATCTCTTCTTACTTCAAATAGAAAAATATCTTCTTAATACTTAAAGAAAATTACAATATTTATTCAATTGGATACCAAAGTCAATCATGAGCTAAATTTCACATAGCATATAATAGGGAAAAGGAAACCCTCTTTATAAGGATAAATTATTATGTGCGGTGTCCAGATGCATCCGGACTCCAATCAAAATTAGTCACACGACTGTACATAGGGTTTGTACTATACATACTCTGCATACAAGATTGTACCCAGGCTATGTACAGGCGATGTAGCCTATTTCGATTGAAGTTCGGATGCAAACTATGTCCTGGCCTCGCAAATAATAATTTCTCCTTTTTGAGGGGTGTTACTTTTAAAGTGGAATTGGCTCAATTATGATACAATTTATTTGGTCCTTAGTTTCATGATTTGACTCAGCATATCCATCACGATGTTGGTAGAAGCATTGTGCTGTTCTTGGAAAACCAACTAAAGCATTTCTAAAAGGCTCCCAGAGTTTTGATATTGTGGTGCATTCTTGATTCAACTTCTTCCAATAAATTGTTATTAAACATTTAATATAATCTCGAGCAACTGATTCTGAAACATTTTTCTCTTTCATATAGCATTGAATTGATTTCGGAACATCTCCTCTTTTCATCTCCGCCTGTAAAAAGCTTACAAGCAGCATTACATTATGAACATGCAATTTATACATAAACAAAAAGGAGACATTAATTCTATATTCTTATATATGAAATAAATACTTGTATTTACCTTGGATGTTTGTAAATCATCATAGAGCCGAAAAATTATGCATGAATAGCGAATGATAGGCGGATAAAACTCCAAACTATTAAGAGATTCAATAGTCAAATCATCACTTAGACAATATGCTACGGTTAATTCACAATTTCCTGATGTTGAAACCCAAGCATTCTCTAAGTATTCATCCAATGTCGGAGTGTATCCATTGTGATACCACTTTGCTTCAAGTAATTGTGATTTGCATAAATCAACCCACTATGATACAAACATAACTTATTATAGTTAGGAAAAAAAACCAAATATATTATCTTAGCAAGGTCAAAATTTGTCCTACTAATTTAAATCATAATATAATTTTATATCTAAACATAAAACATTTAGAACAAAGATTGAATCTATTTTTAAATAGTGAAGTGAAGGACATACAAATTGAAATAAATACTGTATTACCGCTCTTTTTAGGCATGGAAGAATATCCAAATCTTTTTCCATTGAGAATGAGGTGGCAATATCATTCATTGTGTTGAAAATTGCGATCCAACATATCTTCATGTAATTTGGAAGTTGTTGACTTGTATCTATTTTCCATCTGAAAGTTAATTAAGAACAATTTAAGTAACTATATTTATTTGCATTTAGTGATCATCACATTACTATTGTTTCTTAATATTTGTCAACAATAAGTAATCAAATTACTTATGCATATGCAATTACTTACCCTTCAATAGTATTTGTAAAGAGCTTTAATTCATCCAAGGTACCATAGATGTCATAAATATCATCAATTGTTGTTACAAGACTAATAATCTTGGTGATTGCTTTCCTGCATCTCCCAAAATTAGGTTGAAATATAATTCCTAACGATATTAAATAGTTCTCCACCAATCTATCTCTAACAAAGTCAAGCTCTTCACAAACAAGACCAAGATTTCTCCACCACCTGAGGATCAAATGGAGATGCATTAATATTTCCTGAAATAATTATGAGAAGAACTATACATATACAAATAAACAAGAAGGCAAATTACATGGATAGTTCTTGTAGCTCCGCCTTATAGATACTCTGCACCATATTGAAGTCTAGTTTAGCCAACTCAAGCAATGTGGGATTAAAATTCTCTCGTCTTCCATAAGCATCAATGAACCACCTTGTATGCAACCTAGACATTCTCCAGTGTAAGGGTAACTCCAAGGCGTGATCTATTTCTTCAATAAATTGTTGTGTAAATAAAGATCCATCAATGCATTTTAAATGCTCCATTGCAAGTTTTCCTGCTTCTTCCAATTCTTCTTCTCCTTCCACAGCAAGGTATGAAGCCTCATATAAGCTAAGCATTCCTTTGACATTATGTTCATCATTTTGATTCAACTTTTCTCTCTCTTTCTTAAAGCAACTAATCAAAGCATTTACTCTGTCAGTTGATTAAAGAACATTTTAGGCATAATTGTTATCATGATGACCTAGAAGAATATACTATTTGAAGTTAACTAAGTGACTTGTTTCTTTCATTGACATTAATGTCATATTTTGTGAATATTAAGATGTTTTACTAGTAGAAAAAAATCATTATCATTGTTAGCATTCTAAATAAGATTGCAGTCTAATTGAATCAAGCATTGATAATTTGGTTACCATAATAACATTTTTATATCTGATTAGGTTGTTAAATAAGTTTAAAATGAATTTTTATTTAGAAAAGAAACCTATTCTTTTTTTACTAGAAAGTGGAAAGTAAGCATGAAACTAATTAAAGAGAGGAGAACATGATCAATCATCGTCCAAATTTTATACATGGAAAAAATGAGTATTTAGGTTCAAAGAAGGTGTGAAAACTTGTTACCACTATATACACTAAGGATATCAAATAATAAATCCCTTGAACCATAACTCTTTATATAGATTTAAGTTGAACTAAATAATCCATATAAATATATGTTGGTACATACCTTAGCTTTGAAGCATTATTGATACCATGTTCTCTTAGTAGCCTAAAGAGCAAAGCAGAGCCATTAAGGTTGTTTTCTTCAATTGAATTATTTTCATCCTCCATTGATGAAATAATGAAACACAATAGGTTCTTGATCTCCGAATGAAAATGATAATCAAGGCCCAGCTGGCATAAGGCATCCACGAATTCAAGTTGTTCGATAAGGCCATGTTGCTGGCCAATCAAACTCCTCACTTTCTCCTTCAATTTATTCCTTTGATCTATATACTTCTCTTCCTGTGTGAATGTATTGATTCCTTCATGAACTTGTGTGATGTTATACTCATTCATCAAATAAGTATAATTAAATTATATAACATTCAATATAAAGGTTCAAATATATTCCACTATGTGTATATACAAATAAAAATACAAGTTATAATTTATAATGACATATAAGCATGTTCACATATATTATGCCTTAATTAAAGGTTTTGCCTCTGTGAAAAATTAAAATTTGAACCAATGGATTTTAAATCAGCTGAATTTATTTTATCATTTTGCATTAATCTCACATTTAATAAAAGCCTAAATTATAATAGTAGATATTCCTCTATTCTAAGATATTAGATGTAATAAAAAAATTCCTCATAATTACTCAAAAGAATTTATAAGATAACTAAGACTTCGTTTGGGACGGCTTTTTTATTGCTTTTTAAAATGGAGTTTTAGTACAAAAATAAAAAAATTTGTACTAAAACTCCGTTTTAGAAAGCAATAAGAAAGCCGTCCCAAACGAACCCTAAGCCATCACCATGAAATCAATGGGCAGCGATTGTATGAAGCTATCATCCCAAATGGTCGGCTTAAAATTTGCTGTGCGGCGAGCTGGAGAAGAAGATGTTGTAGCAGCAGTTGATAAGCAGCTTACGGGCTGAAAATTTGCCGTTATTTGCTGAAAAGCTGGAGAAGAGCTCAAAACTGTCTGTTTAGTTTTGAATGGGAGAAGGGGAAAGTGAAGGTAGAGAGCCATTGATACTTAACAAATCAAGTAAATATGTTTTTATTTGATTACAGATGGGAACCTCTTATATGCCTATTTATATCCGAGCTTGAAATAACAAAAAGTAAGCTCAATTTGAGCTTATTTTTTAATGAGAGCTATTCGACAAACAAAGGGTTCTTTAAACAACCCTATTATCAATATAATAATCTTCCTGGATGGTAAAATAAATGAACAGATCTGAAAATTTCAGCATTTTCAAATATCAAAAGCAACGTGTCATGAAGACAGATCTGCATCTCTACTAATCACATTTTTTAATGCTCCTAAGCGCTAATTAAAACTCAATTAATGATGTTTTATGGATGATTCTGCCGTCGTCTTTGAAACCTCGCTTCCCACGCGGGAATTCTTGTAAAATTATTATTTAAAGGGCCATGAGCATGAGGATTGCATGCTGAGTAAAATAGAATTTAAGTGTAAAAGAAATATAAATTATTTAAAATATTTGAAATTATGTGAATGAATATAAATAAATATATGCAATTATTATTTTTTATTTTGCATAAAATAATCTAAATGCAATATAAAGCTATGTGTGTTTGGTCAAGTTGGGTCTAACTCAAAATTGATCTACTTTCAATTGTATTTATATGAACACGACCCGATTACACAAACGGATAAGAAATTCAGACCAGACCCTACCGTCGATAATATGGCTT
The DNA here is from genome assembly GCA_022539455.1 of Dendrobium nobile. Lineage (NCBI taxonomy): Eukaryota > Viridiplantae > Streptophyta > Magnoliopsida > Asparagales > Orchidaceae > Dendrobium > Dendrobium nobile. The sequence continues at coordinate 88,637,907 of CM039735.1, read as the reverse complement.
GATATAACACCGGCCCGCTAACTTACGAGTGAGAGGGCTTTGAGGTAGGTGAGCGTGATTATGCGAGTATGAGGCTGCAAGTGTAAGCACAGACCGCGGGGTGACGGTGAGCATGGGGGTGAGGGATGCGAGGAAGGCGAGTATGATTGCTTGGGTAAGACTGCATCACGCGAGTGCAGGTGTGAGGCTGCTAGCCTGAGCACGAGCAGCAGGGCTGGGGCAAGGTTATGAGGGACGCGAGTGTGGGTGGGAGTGCATCACGAAAGCACAAATTGTGTGGGTGCATAAGTGTGGGACTAAAGTCTAATCTAGGTCAACTTCGGGTTAGTAGGTTGACCTAGACACAACCCTATTTTTAAATGGGTTAAAATTGAGATTCGAAATTGATCCATTTATTAAATGATTCGATCCAAACTTGAATTTTTCAAGTCGGATTTTCAGATCATGTCATTAATTGACACACCTAATATAAAGCTCAAAGACAATAAGAGATTAAAAGCGGGTTAGTGGCGTTGTGTACACCCCTCAAAGAAAAAAAACCAGGCCTGACTTTATATCCCCCCCCTATAGCTTTTATCATTTTTATAATTTTAATCTCCACTGCCTCAGCCTTTCTATTTTTATATAAATTTTATTTGAAGGATACACTATCAATCCAAGCACAAATGGATCCAAATCGGAGGGCCAAAATATATTTGAAAGATTCAAAGCATAAATTAGATAGTCAAATGATATCCAATTACAAGATTGCTTAATTCCGAAATCATTATGGTGCTCAAATGCTTGATGAACACTTTATGATAGACAAAATCAATATGAGCTGTACTAATGATCATAACTCTTATTTTGCCCTAGATCTTCTCCATATTTAGGGGGCACCCAACTCTCAAAAACTAATAAGTAGACCACTACTTCCCACATGAAAGGGGGTTTGGACCTTTAAAGGCGAGGACCTTTGGCTGGAGATGGGAGAAAGCTATGAGGCTTTAAGGATCAAGATCTCCACCCCAAACACCATCGCTGGCGAACTTTTCGTTGAACATCGCTGTAATATCAGTTCTGCTCCAGGTTCGTCCGGGACGAAGTTGGATCGTCCGGGACGATCGGTACAGGTTTGTTCAGAATTGTGAAAATTGGGCAGTTCGTCCGGGACGAAATGTCGGATCGTCTGGACGAAAATTTTCCAGAGCCCAAGTCGTCCTGAGACGGTAATTAATTTCGTCTGGACGAGAATTTTCCAGAGCCCAGGTTCGTCCGGGACGAAGTGCGATCGTCCAGGACGATCAGAGTATTTTAAAGCTGAAATGAGATATATTGAGGAGAGAGAAAATAAATTTTAATATCAGATTTCTGATCCGAGAGAAAAAGGAAAAAGAGGAAAAAGGAAAAGTTGATTTCGGGAAGCCGCGGGTCCATTTTCGTTCGACGAGACTGTTGAAGATTTTGCTGTACGCAAGGTAAGGCACAATCCGACTTTTTCAATTTTCAGAACCGTCGTGTTTGGCGGTATTTTCTGTCCGGAATTGATTTTTGTCGATGTTTTTCGTCCGTAATTTCCGATTAGCTCAGTTTTTACCGCGTAACTTTCTGTATATTGTTGACGTGCCGGGTGTGCACATTTTGAATATATTTTGGAGATTTTTGTCCGGACCGTTTTGATTTGGCGGCGTTTTCTTCTGTCTATATTTTTCTGTGTAAAGATTAAATGTTGTGGCAGTAGAATAAATGTTCTGAAATGTTGTTATCTACATTCTGTAGTAATTTGGTTTATTGTGACTTTTTAGAAATTTTGTGTAAATTTCGTACGCTGCCGTTATGCTGCCCGATTTTTGGGTAATTTCTGATTTTGTCCGGATTTCTCTGAATTGATATGCTATCTGTATATGCTATAAAAAGGGAGTTATAAGGGGCCTGGATCCTAAGTGATTCAGTCAGTGTCTGGGAAATCTGAAATGAGCTCAAATCTGAAAATCTGATATCTGTTCTGTTCCGGATCCGATGAATTCTGTTCTAGTGCTATAAGCACATCTGTTCTGGTGCCGTGAGCACAAAGGGAGGCATAAGGGGCCAGAATCCGAGAGATTCTGTCAGTGTCTGGGAAGGGAGGTATAAGGGGCCAGAATCCGTAGCGATTCTGTCAATGTCAGGGAATCTATTCTGTTATGTGCTAAATTCAGATTTCTGATTTCCATATGATATGATTTGATCTGATCTGTCTGATTTGATATCTGTTCCGATTCTGTTCTGTTCTGATATGATCTGAATTTCCGATTTCTGTGCGATTCTGACTCTGTTGATTTAGTCTGTTCTGATTTGTATTCCGATGTGATCTGATCTGTACGATTCTGATTCTGATTTGATATATGTCCGTATAAGTTCCGATTTTGATTCTGTTCTGATTCGAGATACGATTCTGTTTCGATTTCTGATTGGATTTCTGTCTGATGAGTTTGGTTTTGGATTCTGAGAGTTTTGATTGGAGGTTTGTTGCTTTGCTAAGCTGTTGAGCTCACTCTTGTTTTCTGATGGTTTTCAGGTTCTGGGAAAGGGAAGGAAGTCCAGGAGTAGGTTTCTGAGTTCTGATCAGTAGGTATTGTTTGTACCTTTTTGATTTTTGTACAGTCATGGCTCTTTCTGCTTTATTTTCTGTCATCCATGTACTGTATTTGTAGATGATTGTTTTGAGGAAAAAGAAAATATAGATGTTTGTTCCGCTGTGTTTGATGATACATAGTAGCTCTGTGTTTGTGTGTCTGTTGATTTGAATGATTTGGAAGATTCAGTTCTGAAACCAATTCCAAAGCCAGATCCTGGTTAGTTCGTTAAGCTGGTCGCGATCCGGCTCGGGCGGGATCCGTCCCCGTCGGGTCGGGTCGTGACAGAGCTTTTAGGTGGTATCAGAGCATTGGTTTTGGAATTTGGTTGGATTGTAAAACAGAGCTATAGGAAATGATCAGTAGTGAGTTTGTCTGGGGTAGTTTTGGTTGTTCGGCTTTTTATTGTGTTGTTTTTGTGTTATTTTTGTGATAGTTTTTCGGATTTTGGATTTTCTGTATGGATCAGCCAGACCCAGACATGATAGACGGGCAGAGTGCCAGTCAAGCAGCACCAGTGGGGAGTACAGCCCCAGTGGCCGGTGCAGATACATTGTCTCAGTTTGCTACGCTTGTTGCTCAGATGATGAGCGAGACGCAGAGCAGAGCCGTTACTGTCAGATCTGATGACATTGATAGACACCTGCAGTTGTTTTTGAGGTTGAAACCTCCGAGGTTTGAGGGCGCTGTTGAGCCCAGAGCAGCCGAGGAGTGGCTGAGGAGATTGGAAAAGACCTTCGACGGAATGCAGTGTCCGTCAGACAGGAAGGTTCCGTTGGCTGTTTTTCTGTTAGATGGAGAGGCTGAGCACTGGTGGGAAGGCCAGCAGGCAGCTAAATTTCAGGGTAGGCTGAACTCCTTGATTACCTGGGAAGAGTTCACTGAGGTATTTCGAGATTGGTTTGTTCCCCCTTCTGCACGACAGCAGATGCAGGAGAGTTTTCTGAGACTTGTTCAGGGGAGCAAGACGGTGATGCAGTATGAGGCTGAGTTTACCGCATTAGCCAGGTACGCTCCGCAGCTGGTTAGCACTTCTGCTGAGAGGTGCTACAGATTTCTGAGAGGACTACGAGATAGTTTGAGACAGCCCCTGGTACCTTTTCACATTTCTGATTTCTCTGAGCTGGTGGAGCGGGCTCGTCTGATTGAGAATGATCTGATGGCTACTCAGCAGCGGTGGACTGCGAGTAGGAAGAGATTTGGAGGTGAGACTTCTGGCAGTGGTTCCTCTGGAAAGAGGAGATTTTTGACTGGTTCTGGATCTGTTGATTCCAAGAGGAGTGGAGGGTCGTCTGGTACTGCTACCAGTACGACGAGTTCTGGATCTGTCAGTGGGGCACCTGTGTGCCAGAGTTGTGGACGGCGACACCATGGCCAGTGCTACAGGATGGCTGGTCTTTGTTTCAGATGTGGTCAGCCGGGACATAGGATTGCAGAGTGTCCACAGGCTGGATCTGACCGGCGTTCTGAGTTCCGATCTAAGGGTTCTGTCAGACCTGTCAGTTCAGCAGGAAGACCGAGGACTGTTCCTCCTCGCCCTGAGGGATTTTCTGGTAGAGGTGGTGGTACTAGTTCTGGACCACGGAGACCACCTACGGTTCAGAGGGAGCAGAGTAGTTCTGTTGCTTCAGCTCCTGCTCCAGTTCAGCCACGAGTTTACAGTTTGAGTCAGCAGGAGGCTCGTGATGCTCCGGATGTTGTGACAGGTACGATTTACATTTCTGATCAGCCCTGTCGTGTTTTGTTTGACTCTGGAGCTAGTCATTCTTTTCTATCTGAGCGATGTTTTGAGATTTTGCATTTGGACTCGTTTTTGCTTCCGATTTCTTTGTCTGTGATTTTACCGGCTGAAAATCCTTTGATTGCTCGGAAGTTTTGCTTGTGTGAGATTGACATTTCGGGCAAGAAGTGGAAGTAGAGTCATATTCTGTTGCCGATTTCATCGTACGATGTGATTCTGGGCATGGATTGGCTGAGTCTATACGAGGCTCAGATAGACTGTCTGAAGAAGCAAGTGAGATTGCTTATAGCTGGAGAGAGATTTGTATTTCAGGGCTTACGAGGTGTTCTCTCCAGTCTGATTTCTGTTTTGGAGGTGAGCAGAATGTGGAAGAAAGGATGTCCAGTGTTTTTGGCTTCGGTGCGGGATCTGAACCTGGAGGTGGGTTCTGTTTCTGAGATCCCAGTAGTACGGGAGTTTGCTGATGTTTTTCCTGAGGAGTTGGTTGGTTTACCGCCGGATAGAGAGGTGGAGTTCTCTATCGATGTTTTTCCGGGTACAGCTCCTATATCAAAAGCTCCGTACAGGATGGCACCGAAAGAACTTTCTGAGTTGAAAGTTCAGCTTCAGGAGTTGGTTGACAGAGGTTTTGTCCGTCCTAGTGTTTCGCCCTGGGGAGCACCTGTTCTGTTTGTGAAGAAGAAGGACGGGACACTCCGTATGTGTATTGATTACAGAGATTTGAACAAGGCCACGATCAAGAACAAGTATCCTTTGCCTCGGATTGACGACTTGTTTGATCAGCTTTCCGGATCTTCGGTATTTTCGAAGATTGATTTGAGATCCGGATATTATCAGGTGAAGGTAAAGGAAACTGATGTGGTGAAGACTGCTTTCAGTACCCGGTATGGGCACTATGAGTTCTTGGTTATGCCTTTTGGGGTAACCAACGCGCCTGCTATTTTCATGAATCTGATGAACCGAGTATTCAGGGAGTATTTGGATCAGTTTGTGATCATCTTTATTGACGATATTCTGGTATATTCTGCTTCTGAGGATGAGCATGCCAGACACTTGAGCATTGTGTTGGAAACTTTGAGGCGACATCAACTGTATGCCAAGTTCTCCAAGTGTGAATTCTGGCTAAGGAGCATTTCTTTTTTGGGGCATGTGATTAGCGGAGAAGGCATTTCTGTTGATCCCCAGAAGATTCAGGCAGTTGCTGATTGGCCGAGGCCGACTACGGTATTTGAGGTACGTAGTTTCTTGGGCATGGCCGGATATTACAGGAAATTTGTGAAGGGATTTTCACAGATTTCGACGCCTCTGACGAGACTGACGCAGAAGTCAGTACCTTTTGTTTGGACACCGGAGTGTGAAGCTAGTTTTCAGAGATTGAAGGACTGTTTGACTTCAGCTCCAGTGTTAGCACTTCCGTCAGGTACGGAAGGTTTTCAGGTGTTCAGTGATGCTTCACTGAAAGGACTGGGATGTGTTCTGATGCAGCATGGCCAGGTAATTGCTTATGCTTCTAGACAATTAAAGCCACATGAGAAGAATTACCCGACGCATGATCTGGAATTAGCTGCTGTGGTATTTGCTTTGAAAATTTGGCGTCATTATCTGTATGGCGTTAGTTGTGAGATCTTTACTGATCATAAGAGCCTGAAGTACATTTTTACTCAAAAGGATCTGAATCTGAGACAGAGAAGGTGGCTCGAGTTGATCAAGGACTATGATCTGACTATTCAGTACCAGCCTGGGAAGGCGAATGTGGTAGCGGATGCTTTGAGCAGGAAGTCTTCTGAATTATCAGGTATTCAGCTTACTTCCGATGACTTTCTGATTCGAGATATGGAACGCTTGCAGTTGGAGGTGATTTCCTCCAATAGTTTGGATTTGGCTCAGATGAGTATTCAGTCTACTTTGGAGACAAGGATTCAAGAAGCCCAGAAGTCAGATTCTGACTATTCGAAGCTGATTGCTCAGATTGGATCTGGTAAGACTCCTGAACTTCGAATTTCTGATTCTGGTGCTATTTTCTGTAAGAACAGGTTATGGGTACCTGTGTTTGGGAATTTGAGGCAGGAGATTCTGTATGAATCTCATCATTCTGGCTACAGTACTCATCCAGGCAGTGGTAAGATGTATGCTGATATGAAGCTTTTATTCTGGTGGCCTGGGATGAAGAAGGATGTGGCAGAGTTTGTGTCGAGATGCAAGGCCTGTCAGTTGGTGAAGGCAGAGCATCAGCGACCAGGTGGACTGTTGCAGTCGTTGCCTATCCCTGAGTGGAAGTGGGAGGAGGTGACGATGGACTTTGCGATGGGTTTTCCTCGATCACGGCAAGGACATGATGCCATCTGGGTGGTCGTAGATCGATTGACAAAGTCAGCCCATTTTCTTCCGATTAGACAGACTGATTCAGTAGAGCGCTTGGCACAGGTATATGTTAAGGAGATTATCAGATTGCACGGTGTGCCTCGTGTGATTGTATCTGATCGAGACGGACGTTTTACTTCCAGACTTTGGAAGGGCATTCAGCAAGGCTTGGGTACTAAACTGCATTTCAGTATAGCTTTTCATCCTCAGACTGATGGACAGTCTGAGAGGACCATTCAGGTACTGGAAGATCTGTTGAGGCTTTGTGTTTTGGACTTTGGCGGAAGCTGGGAAGATCATATCCCTTTGATTGAGTTTGCTTACAACAATAGCTTCCAGTCCAGTATCAGTATGGCACCGTACGAGGCTTTGTATGGCAGGAAGTGCCGGACTCCTTTGACTCTGACGGAGGTCAGAGATAGGCAGGCTTTGGGTGCCACTTTTGCCGATGAAACTGCTCAGAAGATCAGCTTGATTAAGGAGAGGTTGAAAGCGGCTCAGGACCGTCAGCAGAAGTATTACAATCAGAAGCACATGTTTGTTGAGTTTCAAGTCGGTGACTTTGTGTATGTAAAAGTCAGCCCGATGAAGAGTGTGAGCAGATTTGGCCAGGTAAGCAAGCTTAGTCCAAGGTATGTTGGACCTTTTGAAATTCTGGAAAGGATTGGGAAGGCTGCTTACAGACTCTTGCTTTCTGATTCGATGCCCGACGTGCATAATGTGTTTCACGTATCCACGTTGAGAAAGTGGGTATCTGACTCTGGAAAGAAGGTATCTGCTGATGAGGTTGAGATTCAGGAGAATCTGGCGTACGAGGAAGAGCCAGAGTTGATTTTGGCGTACGACGTCCGAAAACTACGAAGTAAACAGATTCCGATGGTTAAAGTCCAGTGGAAGCACCGTACTGCACGGGAAGCCACTTGGGAGAAGGAGTCTGACATGAGACAGTCGTACCCGTACTTGTTTTGACTGAGGTTGGATTGGATAATGTCGAGGGCGACATTTTTTTTAAGTTGGGGAGATTGTAATATCAGTTCTGCTCCAGGTTTGTCCGGGATGAAGTTGGATCGTCCGGGACGATCGGTACAGGTTTGTTCAGAATTGTGAAAATTGGGCAGTTCGTCCGGGACGAAATGTCGGATCGTCTGGACGAAAATTTTCCAGAGCCCAAGTCGTCCTGAGATGGTAATTAATTTCGTCTGGACGAGAATTTTCCAGAGCCCAGGTTCGTCCGGGACGAAGTGCGATCGTCCAGGACGATCAGAGTATTTTAAAGCTGAAATGAGATATTTTGAGGAGAGAGAAAATAAAATTTAATATCAGATTTCTGATCCGAGAGAAAAAGGAAAAAGAGGAAAAAGGAAAAGTTGATTTCGGGAAGCCGCGGGTCCGTTTTCGTTCGACGAGACTGTTGAAGATTTTGCTGTACGCAAGGTAAGGCACAATCCGACTTTCTCAATTTTCAGAACCGTCGTGTTTGGCGGTATTTTCTGTCCGGAATTGATTTTTGTCGGTGTTTTTCGTCCGTAATTTCCGATTAGCTCAGTTTTTACCGCGTAACTTTCTGTATATTGTTGACGTGCCGGGTGTGCACATTTTGAATATATTTTGGAGATTTTTGTTCGGACCGTTTTGATTTGGCGGCGTTTTCTTCTGTCTGTATTTTTCTGTGTAAAGATTAAATGTTGTGGCAGTAGAATAAATGTTCTGAAATATTGTTATCTACATTCTATAGTAATTTGGTTAATTGTGACTTTTTAGAAATTTTGTGTAAATTTCGTACGCTGCCGTTATGCTGCCCGATTTTTGGGTAATTTCTGATTTTGTCCGGATTTCTCTGAATTGATATGCTATCTGTATATGCTATAAAAAGGGAGTTATAAGGGGCCTGGATCCTAAGTGATTCAGTCAGTGTCTGGGAAATCTGAAATGAGCTCAAATCTGAAAATCTGATATATGTTCTGTTCCGGATCCGATGAATTCTGTTCTAGTGCTATAAGCACACCTGTTCTGGTGCCGTGAGCACAAAGGGAGGCATAAGGGGCCAGAATCCGAGAGATTCTGTCAGTGTCTGGGAAGGGAGGTATAAGGGGCCAGAATCCGTAGCGATTCTGTCAGGGTCAGGGAATCTATTCTGTTATGTGCTAAATTCAGATTTCTGATTTCCGTACGATATGATTTGATCTGATCTGTCTGATTTGATATCTGTTCCGATTATGTTCTGTTCTGATATGATCTGAATTTCCGATTTCTGTGCGATTCTGACTCTGTTGATTTAATCTGTTCTGATTTGTATTCCGATGTGATCTGATTTGTACGATTCTGATTCTGATTTGATATATGTCCGTATAAGTTCCGATTTTGATTCTGTTCTGATTCGAGATACGATTCTGTTTTGATTTCTGATTGGATTTCTGTCTGATGAGTTTGGTTTTGGATTCTGAGAGTTTTGATTGGAGGTTTGTTGCTTTGCTGAGCTGTTGAGCTCACTCTTGTTTTCTGATGGTTTTCAGGTTCTGGGAAAGGGAAGGAAGTCCAGGAGTAGGTTTCTGAGTTCTGATCAGTTGGTATTGTTTGTACCTTTTTGATTTTTGTACAGTCATGGCTCTTTCTGTTTTATTTTATGTCAGCCATGTACTGTATTTGTAGATGATTGTTTTGAGGAAAAAGAAAATATAGATATTTGTTCCGCTGTGTTTGATGATACATAGTAGCTCTGTGTTTGTGTGTCTGTTGATTTGAATGATTTGGAAGATTCAGTTCTGAAACCAATTCCAAAGCCAGATCCTGGTTAGTTCGTTAAGCTGGTCGTGATCCGGCTCGGGCGGGATCCGTCCCCGTCGGGTCGGGTCGTGACAATCGCCCGGCTGCCAGACTTCCACCTGGCCGTTGACCACTGTCAGACTTCCACCCGACAGCTGACTGCAGTTGTACCTCTGTTCATCCACTGACTACCGCAGGACCTTTGTCCGGCCGCCGACTGCTATCAGACCTCTACCTAGATGTCATCGATACACCACTCCAATCACCGTCGCTCGCAGATGATGGTCCCTACGACCTCTGTCACTCATCGATTACGATTCTGACCATTTTTGCCCATCAACTACGATTCTGACCATCGTTGCCCATTTACTACGGTCCCTCCGAACACCGTCACCCTCCAACTATGGTCCCTCTGACCAGCGTCACTCATCAACTACGGTCCCTCCAACCTCTATCACCCGCAGACTATGGTCTCTCTGATATACGTCACCCACCTACTACGGTCCCTCCGACCATCGTCACCCGCCGACTAAGATCCCTCGAACCTCCGTCACAATACTTCTTAATGCTCTTAAGCTTTAATTAGGACTTAAGGCTTTGTTTGGGATAATTTTCTTAGTATTATCTAAAGCATCTTTCTAATATAAATGTCTTGAATTAAAAATTTTTATACTAAAAATATGCATTAGAAAATAATAAGAAAGTGATGAGTGTAAATAATATTATATTTTATATGTTAAATTGCATGTGAAACCATGTTATTTTAGTTGTGTTGTGTAGGAAAAATACAGGAAAGGCATGAAATTTTAAGTATCATACAACGCCGTGACATCATACACTATATCACCACAGTGCCATCATTGACATCGCAGGAACGCCCAATATAAACATGCTGGAACCCAGCCTCAATTTGACAACATCATGGCGTCAGAGGAGTTAGTGCTGTAACTCACAATCTCTATTTACATAACGCCATGTCGCCAATTTCCAGTGTCACTAAGATAAGGCGAGTACCATGTGGACGCCATAACACTCAACCATTTGCAGTGATGCAACGCTACAATTATAACCAACTAGGACATGATCTGCCAAGGAAGTGATGTGTCGATTCATGAAATAACGGGTCCCCATCAATAAGCGTCACAGAGGAGAAAATTCTTTCGTGTGGCGATGTTAATTTATTTTATAGGCATTGCAGTGCAAGTGTCTAGAGCACCATAGTGCTAGAGTTTATTTTCTTTATTTTTCTATAAATAGTTGGTTTGTAATGTTATTAAGAGAGTTTAGTCACTTAATTACTTTTAATCTTTATAGTGCTTCTCTACAATTTTCTTAGGAGTGACACATATGTGAATTCATGGAGCATTGATTGACTTCATAAGAGTGTTTGATCAATGTTTGTGTAAGTAATTCTATAAGTTCAAGCATAAGTGTAGATGATATCATTGAGTCCATTCGGTGATATATTTTTTTCTATACTTTCTTTCTTTTGTGCAATTAATGAAAATGAGTTTGTTTCACTTGTTCTTTATGTCTGACCAAATTCTCTAATTTTGGATTGATGATGTAAATGAAATATGAAATATTAATAAATTCTCTTAATTAATAATTTAATTATATTTTGAATATATTTGGTCTTCATTTAATACACATAGTGGCCATATGTTTAGTTAATTTCAGTTGTAATGTGGAGCCTAGGAATATAAAGTAGACACAATTATGTATTTTGGATTATTATGATGCAAGCATAGACATAGTGCTTGACATGTACTAAATTTATAGAGATAAATTGTAATGAGAGTGTTTTAACAGTATATATTTTACTTACTCTTTTAAGGTTTTCATTGGGTCACATACTATGAGAGTTTAGAGTGGTATTGAGGTTGATAGTTTAATTTGTCCTTTGTCTCTTTACGCTCGACTGAGGGGTTGGTGATGCATATGATCTAAATAACATCAATATAAAAGAGAATCATTAGGAAACATATTATATTTACATTCCATCAATCAAAAATAATTTATACAAATAGTATTTCATTTAATTTTTTATTATTTTAAATTAAGTGATTGAATCTCCACCAAAACTTATTTTTATTGAGTAGGATAATTATTACAATTGTTGTTGACAATACTATTACTAGTATTTATAAGTAATCATTCTTCCTCGTGAGATCGATACTCAACTCTATTACTATATTGCTTGATTTGAAACTTATAATTGTGTATATCAAGTGGGATTATTATAATTTTTATATCAAAAAATATAAGCATTGTTTAGGGATTGCTATAGCTCTAAATTATTTTCATAATTATTTAGGTTGCTCCACAGCCCCCATTAGAAAGCTATCCCAAACGAATCCTTCCTTGATTAATTTTTATGAATGATTGTTCCATGATTTTTGAAATTCAAGCTTTCCACATAAGAAAGTTTGTTTAAGGGGTAATTTTGTTATAAGAAATACTTGTGTAATGTAAATCAAAGGTAATATTTTTGAAATTCTTAGTGTTTGTTTGAAAGGAAAACAAATGCTCAGTACAATTTTAATATATTTACAATTTTTATCTAGCTCATTTTTTATATTTGGGGAAGTCGCCATATTTTGATAAATTCTAAATACACTCTTGTCTGAAGTACTGCCAACCACCATCGCCTTCGCTGCAACTGGTTATTGTTTTCTTTATTGCTGCCCATTAGCCGTCCACTATTGCTGCCACAGGGGATTGTCACCATTGGCCGCCCTCTACTTCTGTTTCCACTATCATTGGCTACCAGCCTGACATGGATGAATATCCAACCCTTTTTCCATTAGCTTAATTTTACACTGAATAAATTTTACTTCAAATAAAATATAAAAAAAATAATATGTTGCATTTATTTACTCAATCAGTTAACTAAAAAAATATTTCTAATACGCTACATTTCATATACACAAATTATTTTACTCCATATTTTTTTAACATAACAATATCATCTAAACAAATCACACGTGATGACAATGTGAAAAATAAGGAGATTTTTTCTTACTTTTGGATTTAATTGCAAATTATCTCAGTATTTATTATGCTATATCATGCACCAGATTTGTTGGGACCCTCGTTAAATGTTGGGAAAAAAATTAAACCCATAGGTTTGAAATGGTTTGGCAAGGCCTTGGTCAAAGAACCTGAAAGAGATAAAGGTGTATGAGAGGTTTAATCAAACTTGGTTGACTTGGTCAACCAAGTTGAACTTGGGTCAAGGGTTGGGTCCATTGAGTTCCAATTGATCATATGAACTCAATGAGAATGATTTCAAGTCAAGATGAATTCATTTTGTTCGAAATGTCCATTTGAATCCTTAAGGGGCATTTTGGTCAACCAGTTCAAATCAAAGGAAGGGATTGAGTCTAATATATCCCTAGTGATATTTAGGATTCATTGGGATAGGTTTCAAAGGTTGATAAGGTTGAGCTATGTTGAGTTTTGTGGAAAAGTCCAAAATCCCCCTTAAAGGGAATTTTGGTCATTTTGACCCTATTCAACTATGGATCAAATCGAGTCCAGCAAAGTGTGGATTATTGGCCAACAAGTCATAATAGAGGTCATGGATGTGATCAAAGGCCTTGGGGAGAGTTTCATGGTTAAATTTCATAAGGTGGAGGGTCTAGTGGCTTAGACTATAAATATTTGAAAGTTTTACAGTCTTTTAAAATAAATTTAGTTTCTGGGACTAGAGGCCTCAAATTGAACTAAAATTTGGAGGGTTTAATCTAGAGACATGCCTAATCAATATGAAACTGATAGATCATGATTTAGAGGTCAATTGATTGGATTTCAAGGTGATAAAAAAATCACCCAAAAAAGGTTTCAGAACATGGGTCCCTAACCCTATAATTAGGTTTGGAATCCTAGATTTGGATTGGATTTTGGGTTTAAATGATTGAATTTGAACTAGCCACATCAATGAAAATCAAATAAATGATTGGGATTTATTGGATATGGTCTGAAGGTTAATTGAAGGTTGGTTGAATGTTAGGCTAGAGTTTAGAATCTGAAGAATGGACTAAATATTGAATTGAGAAGTGGAAATAAATTTGATTAAGATTGGATTGAATTTTTATTAAGACCTATATGATTGACAAGTGGACACCTTCCAATCATCAGGTCACCAGTGGGAAATCTAGGTAGGCCCTAGTGACCTCATACAAAAATGAGGTCAACAGCATCAACGATTTTACTGAAAGAGGAATATCTCCACCGTCCTCCTATCTAATCATCTCTAATCTATATAGCTTTACCAAGAAACCTCCCCCACCTCCTATATGCTCCTCACCATGGTTTTGAAGGACACCATGCCTTTTGATAATCTTTCATCTCCCCTTTATTACTACTTTTCTCCCCTTCACCGCCATCTCCATGGTTAATGCCCCCAATCAACCTCGGTATTTCCCAAGGTCTAAAACCACTTCATTCCCAGAATGGCATCAATACCACCTAACTCCAATGGAAGAAAATCCTCCCTTATATAAATCTCCTATATGGTTAATACTATTCCCCTACAGATGCCCTTGCTCATTTCCACCTTCCTGTCTCCGCCTTCCTCATGCCCGTCACCACTCTAAAGCTCACTGTATCCACTAAAGTCACCCCCAATTGATCCACAACTTCGCTGGAGACGAAATTATGGGCATCCCAACTGTCAATCAATGCTACAACATATTGGTTTGCTATTTTCCCCTTCACCTTCATGGTATGACTAGGAGTAAATCCTACCACTAAGTTCAAGGAGATCTCTTCCATGTCCAGATACAACTTGTCCTTCTCCTCTACTATGGTCTCTCTTCCACCTCCCTTCTTATCTTCCTCATCATCATAGACAATGAGAACCTGAAGAGTTTGATCTTTACACTTATGCCCCGGAATATACTTCTCATTACATTGAAAGCATAATCCCTTTTCTCTCTTTTCCTGCAACTCCCTCTCAGTCGGCATTTTGAAATTTCCCACACTTCCTCCTCCTATATGCATCTCACTCAAAATCTCATAAAGGTTGCTTGGTGTAGGCCCCTTGGGTGCTAAGAAAGACCGCCTGAACTATCACCTCTAAATCCCCTCTCCTGGTACTTCTAATCCTCTACCAATTGAGCTAGCTCCATAGCCTCTCCCCCAAGTCTCGAGGCCTCATGACTCGCCATACTGCTCGGATATTTTATTTAAGCTCCTCCATGAATCCAGAATAGTCTCAGACAATCAATCTAATCGACTTGCTAGATACTCAAATCTCTTGCGGTATTCTACCACTAAGCCACTGGCTGAGCCAACATGATTTATTTGCAGGGTTTCTAATTTAAAAAAATATCATCAAATTTTATCATTCAAGCTTGAAATTGACAGTAGGGTTTTAATTTTTTAAAAATATCTAACTTAAGGTTTTCATATCTAATTTAAATAAAAAATAATTAAAAAAATATTTGATAATGAATAATAAGTATATATAAAAAGCTACATCTTATTAATATAAAAATATATAAAATTTATAATTTAAAATTTTAAAGCTATTTGATTTAATTTTAAATATTGTAATATTTCTATAGTATAATTTGTTGGCTTTAATTACATAAATTTTCTATAAAAGTGAATTTGAAGATTTTAAAATAATTAAAAAATGATGAAATAAAAAGTAAATATCAAAATGGGGTTTAAAATCATCTCACCCTCATGAGAGAGAGAGAGAGAGAGAGAGAGAGAGAGAGGAAATAGGGCTATAACTATTAAGGAATTTTTTTTAGGGGTGGGCACACGACTCCCTAGGCCACCCCCCCTAAATCTGCCAATGCATCGAGCCTTTTGATACTAGGATAAAGAAATGCTTATAGAAGTACCCTCTCATGTTCGTTAAAAAATGTTCCAATAAGTACTCTTTGAACTCTCTCCAACTCCATATATATGGGCCGCCTCATGCTCTCAACTAGTACTAAGCCGATGCCTTTCCTTCTAAATATAGGCAAATTGTCATCATTTTCTCTTTCTCCGTCAACCCATTGATGGAAAATATCTTCCTATCTTATAAATCTACCCATATGCACCCCCCCTAAAAAATGAGCATCTTCAGCTTCTTGACCATCAAATCAACTTTATTTCCCCTAATTCCTCAATAGTTTCCCCTTCCCCAAGTTAACCCCCCCCCCCCCCCCCCCCCCCCCCCCCCCCCCCCCCCCCCCCCTCAATGACCAATCCTCTTTTCTACATTCATATAGAAACCCTTCTTCAAATCCCCCCTAACTTCCTTCAAAATTAGCCCCTCTTCAGTCATAATCTCTCTCCATTCCTTACCAATCAACACCTCTTTGCTCATAACCCATATTTACACTCCTCACTCCATACCTTCCACCTCTCTCCTCCCTTTGTATGGGTTCTAGATGGGGTCTTCTCCCTTCTTCCTCTATGATCTCCACATAATTTTCATCCCTATGAATTTTAGAATTTGTATTTTTTTTTCTTTTGGCCCTCTCACCTCTAATACTGCCAATTGGTTATGCATATCCAACATGTTCTTCACCATGCCATGTAGGTTAGAGAATTATTCTTATATGGAGGTCTGTCATATAGCGTTTATTTGATTTGGTTCATCTCTCCCTCAAGGCGTTCTTTCAATGCATCTACATTCTTGGCCAACATTGATACCAAGATCTTTGTTAGACTAAAAAATTTGTATTTGCACTCCAAAAAGAAGAAAATCAATTATTCAGACAAGTAAAGTTGCTGCAAGAATTAGTCTAAACAACCCTAAAATAGCCCTGAAAGGTGACTCTAATACCAATTTGACAGGAAATAATTGTAAAAAAAAAAAACAATTGCTAAAATCAAAATTTCAGCTATCTCGCCAAGCATGTTTTGAGGATTTAACGAAGGAAAAATAAAAAAACACCCTTGATTGAATAGTAGTTGAAAGAAAATAATAAGATACAATTGATCCTCAAATTGAGAGGAGGCTCTATCTGTCCCAAATCTCTAGATGCCACTAGATCCCAAGAACACCAAAGCACCACAAAAACTCAAGAAACTCAAGATAACCCTAAGCCTAATAAATCCCTACTACATAATGCACACAAATTAACTCCCAAAAGGACTAAACAACCCTCTTAATTAAAACTTTCCCTCATAATCTATCATTCTCTCTCTCTCTCTCTCTCTCTCTCTCTCTCTCTACTTAAGCAATATGCCCATAGGCCCAACAAGAGGGGGGTAGAACCCATCAGGGACGAAAACAACTTACTTACACTGTTGTATACAAGGGGTCAGCCCCAGGGTTGGGCCAGCTAGATCGGTCTATCAAAATTCTATAGAAGCATATCTTGATTGTGTATACATCATTCAATGCTCTCTTTATTCTTAAATCTATGTATCTGAGTTTATAATTGGTTTTCTATGATGCTACTACTAGATTTATAACCTAAATTCAAGTTATTTTAAATTTTCTAGAAGTCCTCCCCTTATAAGATCTTTTTCTTTTGATTGAGAAATGCTCTTTGAAAACACAAATGAGTCCCATATAAATTTATTTTTGTCAATCATCCACTCTTGGTTTGAAATACCATTACAATCCATATCCAAGTGACTTGTCATGACTAATAGTTGTTTGTATGATGTGTCTTTAATATTATAAAAACTCATTTGAATATTATGTAAGCTAGCCAAATTGCGTGTAATCTCAACAAATATCTCATGAAACAGTAATAAAATTACCACTTATGACCTTATTTGTCATTAACGACAATGCTTATAACATCGAGTAATCACATTTGTTATTTCATTTAAATCTTGAGTAAGCTTAATTGGATACAATAGGTAATAAAAAGTTTAAGATGTAATTAAAAATAAAGCTATATTATTTAATTTAATACTGTTTAAGATGTAAGTTAAAAAATGACATAAGGTTCCATATCATAATTTAATAAACATTCAATAATATAGTAACAAGATAATGCTAAGAGAATTATATAATATGCATAAAGTTGCTCTGACATAGTTATGAACCTCTAAAAGAACAACATCATATGGGGGATAAAGTGCATAGGGTATATGACTGCGCCATCCTCAAGGATAGAAACAATCATAGGCCTCCACACTCTTCACAAGCGGGCCAATGGAATGACAGATTAGATTGCACATACGATTAACTGTTGAGAATAGCGGCTCTCACCAACGCACCCACATGGGTAATAATATGGACGACTTGATCGAAATAACATGTTTCCCCCTCCTGATACATCAGTTTGAGTGGGGTTTATTTGATGGTGGAGTTCCATTTCCCAGGGGCGTAAGCCCCTCTAGTTAATTACATCTCAGGTCGGAGCCTGAGAATACTCTTGATTAAGGATTCAATATTATTCTTTTCCAAAGAAGGGATTGATACTGAGGGGAGACTAGGAAATCCTACTCAAAGGGAAAGAAAGATTCAAGTAGGCTTAGTCAACATGCATGACTCAGATCAATACTTGGAGGGACTAAGGCACTGAGGAGAAATTGGAGGAAAAGAAAACAACACACTCATAACATACAGAAGGAAAGGATGGAGGTGTCATCATCCATGTGATGCAGATAGCTGGGATTTATAGCCCCTGAAGAAAAGGATACTTACCCGTCGATGAGGCATACTATGATACACCGAATGAAGTAGCATTGAATCCTAAATCTAGAGTTGGTTTAGTGTTATACACCTAACACTAATACCCGTGTCCTAGCTAATGCATCCGAGCTTATATCCTATATGAAAAGGAAAGCCAGCTAACCACCTAAACGCATAAAATCCATGTTGTTCGGACTTTATTAAAGATAAATTGATATATTAGTTTTTGAAAGTTAAGGCCGACAACTAGAGAGTTTTCTAATTGGCCTTGGACTTATATAGGATGAATGATCCTAGAGCTAATGCAATTAAAGTTTAATTCAATTATTTTCAAATGTAATACATGTTAGTTTTAAAGATCTCTAAATCATGAATGCTTGAGATTTTAAAATGGCTTATAAAAATAATTTTTAAAAAAGACTATGCTTTCCCAGGTCTGGCACCTCATGCTCATAGGCCGGATTATCCGGACTCTACCCGCAGGCGGGGAAATATCTTATAGCAAGGGAGAAGAGAATGCATTAATATGTATGCAACCCTAGACAATTCTGGCTAGTCCTTATGTCATTAAGTTTCTATGTTATTTAAATCCTAAAATATTAAATTTTAGGTTATGAGTAAAAAATTTTTTAGTCCTTAAAGAACCTAGTGAAAAATTAGGTCACACACATGCAAGAAAAAAACTTAGGAAAAGCATGCAATTTTTTCTATGCACACAAAGTAAACACATCAATATAAATCAACCTAGAGTAAAAAAGGAAAATCCACAGTCCATGGTAAGCGTCGTATAAGTACAACTCAAACTCTACAGAAAAATAATGGTGGACAGGCCCCACAAATAACAACTTGGATTCTAATCCTACCCAAATAAATAAGAAATTCCCTAAGAAGGGCCTTTCTTTTTTTCTTTAGGTATCGAGTGTCGAAATGCCTCACTTTTAGAAGACTTTCACAACTCGATTATATAACAAATTACATTACATTGGAAAGAGAAAAATCTAGACTATCATATATGCTTATTTTAATAGAAAATTTCAAGCAATTGATATAAGCTATCTCAAGCAGTTAATATTTATGCATAAAAGGAAACACACTTGGCCACGCTCTTTTAATTTTAAAGGGGGATAAGCAGTTTGTGAAGCATCTGCAGAAAATATCATTAATTTTAGAGCATAATTATTTTTCTCCTTTTATTTTAGTACTACATGAGCGTGGCCACCTGCATTAGATTGAAATAGTAGCAAAAGCTACCCTAGCCCATAGGTAATCTATTGCACAAAATCATATCACAAAGAGAAAGTAGTAATAAAATAAAATATCATAATAATCATTACCATACATAAGAGCAATTAACACATGTGCCACATGCAAGAGTATCACATCATAGAACCAAAAAAGTTAAAACACCGGCCCTAATTCTGGAACTAAAAGTGGTACCCTAATAAATCTATGTGTGTGTAGTAGGCTTGTGTGTCTTTGGATAATTCCTATGTCGGGTAGTTAGTTCAAGTTGTATCGTGTTCGATTTATTAAAGGTCTAAAAGGAGAATTTGATTAAGGTTTAAGTATTAATGAATTAGGATCTATTTTAGTTCATTTAGTTTACATATCAATTTTAATACTTAGGTAGTAATCTTTAAAGTTTAAGTTGCCTTAATGAATTTCAGAAGGTCCGGGGTCCTCCAATCTACTAGGCTCAAGGGTCCAAAAAGTTACAATTAGAAACATGCTAGGTTTAGAGGCTGTAGTATTTTAATTAAATATAAGGCCTTAAGGGGAGTAATTAGACTATGAGTTTACTGGATTTAGAGTTTTCTAGATAAAGTTATGAATTTTAGAACTTCGGACCCTAGTTAATGAACTATAGTTAACATGAGAGTTGACTTTTGATTTTGAATGGTTTTTAGAAACCTAATATTTTAAATAAATACTAGATTTCAATTAGAGTTGAATTCCTTTTAGTTTGCCTAATTTATAATTTTCTAGAATTGGGTATGAATTTTTAAATTTGGGGCAATTAATAAATTATTAAAATTATTTAATTAAGGGCATTTTAGGGGTTTTAATCCAAATCAATTTCAAACATCTTGTAATCACCCCCAAAAATTAGAAACGACCTAAATAGGTGTTCCTAAGTGTCTGGGGAACATTTGGAAATTTTAATAATTTTTAATTATTTAATTTAATCAAAAGATGATTTGTAATTAAAAATAAATTAAGGTTCAGATTGAAGTCCAATTAGGGGAGTTTTAATTTTTTAAGATAAAAAATTAAATTTTGAAGATTTTGATATATTATAAGTAATTTCTAATTTAATATGAATTTATTAAATTTTTTTGAAGTTATCAAGGCTTAATTTAGGGTTAAAATTAGAGTTTATTAATTATGGGGTTTAAAGGCTCCTAAAAATTCATAAAAAATTTTGTGAGGTTTAGGATATAAATAAGTTTGAGTTTTTAAAGTTTTGTGTAAATCAGGGATCTATCGTAGCTTATAGAATTTTTCTAAATTTATTAGATGAGTTCTTAATAATTATCCTTGGGGTGTTGCTATGTTGAATAAGTTTAAATCAAGTTTTTTACTAACCCTTAAGGTAACTTAAGGGAAATCCAGCAAAGTAAAACATACCAAATCCTAAGATCTAGGAGGGCCTAAGCTAATTGCTCGTGTGTCCTACACATGCAAAAGACGATAAAAATAAGAACTAAATACGCTTAATGATGCGATTAGTGAATGATTGGAGGTCAATTAACTACTAATCCTTCCCCCATGAATGCCATTCATGTGCATGATCTATGTTTAAAATTCCACAAAGTGGATCCCTAAAAATTAAATTGATTTAAAATATATGTAATTTTAAAATAATTTAAAATACATATATATTAAATATGTAAATATATAACTTTAAGAAAATAGTATAATTAAAAGTAATTATATTTATATGTGCTTGAGAAATCCACTGGCCACCCAAGAAAGGATTCAAAATAATTTTAAATAAATTTTAATTTCAAAATATTTAACATATTATTATTTAAATAATAGTTAAATAATTAAATAATCATAAAATAGCTAATAAAAATTAATTTTTAGGATATGAAAATAATTTTAACAGAAATACATAATTTTTTGAACAAAATGAGATATTATACGTAATAATCTGATTTAAAATGAATTAAATATTAATTATCGAAGTTTAAAACAAATAAAAGCTATTTTAAATAGTTAATATCTAAAAATTATTAATAAATTAAATTAAATTAAACATTAAAGTTCTATGAAATTTAAAGTAATTTAACAAAAAAAAATCATAAGTTTATAAAAAAAAATTGAATTTTGAATTAATTAATTATTAATTAAATAATCTAAGTATTTAATTAATTATAATAATATAAAAGAAGAAAAGATATTTATTAATTTAAAATTAAATAACTAAAATAATTCTCTGATTTCCAAAAAGATTTTAATAAAAATAAATTTTATAAATTTGAAAAATATTTAAATTTTAAATTAATTAATTTGTTAATGTAATTCAAAATCGGAAAATACTTATTAATTAATATTTAAATAATAAAAGTAATTCTCTAATTTTTGAAAATAAATAAATAAATAAATAAATATTATTATTATTTTAACGCGTGTACTGGATATCAGGATTGTCAGCCACGTGTCCTGGCTGTTGAGTGCTATCTAACGGTACACATGGCGTGCCCACCGCGTTGCAGGGGTGGGAGCCAATAAAGAAGGCCTGCATTCAAAGAAGGGGAAATGCTATGCATCCTTGAGACAGAGGAATTTAAAGGATTTATTTAATACGGTGAAATTATTTTAACACAAAAATTGTACCGCATCTAATTTTGCTTGGAAAGATGATAAGTACTTTATTTATTTAATTATATTATTTTTTAATTTAATGGTGAACGTTGATACAATTATTGCTTGTCCGTAGCTAATCTTTAGACTCTAATGAAATTACGTCACATCACTTATATACAATGGTATATATAATTTATACACGATGTATATTTTATGCATATTATTATTTATAAATGGCATATCACAATTTTAATGAAGTTTGAACTCATCTGAACTCCACACATAATAATTTATCATATATGTTGATAATTTAATAGATTTGAGATTTGTTATAATTTGATAATTTAATCAAATTATTAAACTAATTTTTTCAAATAAAATAATTTAATATTATGAATTTAAAAAAGATATAACTTAAATTTTTATTTATTTAGTTGAATATTAGAGTGGGAAGTGGGAAGTATAATATTCAATTAGAAACTTGATGAAGAAAATTTCAAGGAAATAAATTAGTTTAAAGGCATCACAATGTGTATTAATAAATATATTGAGGAAGTTAGTGATATAAGTGATATATTTCGAGAAGACTGTAATCTATCTAAAATGTCATTTTTATTGCTTTCTAAAGATGTTTTTTAGATTAAAAAAATTTAGTTTAGAAAATTTTTGTTTTAAAAGAAGCAGTAAGAAAGTCGTTCCAAACGAATCCTTATACAACTTAGGAAAAATTAAAATTCTTATATTTGAGCATGTTTATAGTTCTTAACCTTCGCTATTTAGGAAAATCAATATTATTTGATGAAGAGTCAAGTTAAGGGAAGCAAATGACCACAATTAATCATTTAGTCCTTTGGTTGCATAAAATTTTTAGCTAGGCATAAACTTGATTAAAAAAATTGATATATTAATTATTATCTCTTTATACTCTTCTTTTTTGTTCGGCTTTGATGAAATGGCTATAGAATTGAATAAAAATGGAAAATTATGAAGTGTGGGATAGATTTGAATGGTTACATACATCACATGAGCATGACATGAGAAAGAGTAATTTAAAAAAAAATGTTTTATATATATATTTATGTATATTAAATGTTAAGAAAAATAGATATAGAAAATATTAGAAGTGACCTATATTTATTAGATTTAAATGAGAATTTGACTCTAGTAACTTTTAAATCCGACTTAGTTTAATAAAATATTTAACAAACTATTACATGGTTTAAATTTTAAATGAAAAGAAGAACATATTGAGGTAAGAAAAGGATGAAAAATACTAATTAAAAATAACTTCAACAAAAATAGTGAAAAAGAAAAATAAAAGAGAATTTTATTATTAATAATATATAGGAGAATAATAATTCAAGGTTAGAAGAGACGATATGTTGGAGAGGAGTTAAGGGCAATCAGAGAGATCATAATGAGAAGATTTTAAGAGAGAGGTGACCATGAGCAAGAAGGATATTAGTTGTGTGAATAATATAATTTTATTATCTTTGGAAGTGAGATGATATTATCCATTCTGAATTTATAGATAAAAATTGGATGAGAATTATACTTATAGTTCTCTATAAGGAGACTAATAAATTTGGATAGCACTAAAAGAGAACATATAATGAGATAAAATAATTTATTTATGTGATCTATGTTGATTATGAAGCTAGCCAAGAGAAAATATTCACTATTCAATAAGAACAGAGTACATTAGGTGTATGCATAATGAATACAATAGGTTGGATATATAATTCTTATTATATTTAGATATATAAATGCTAATGTCTAAAATTAATTATTAGACTAAAGTTTCATTTGAGACAACTTTCTTATTATTTCCAAAAGCAACTTTTTAGTACAAAAATAAGAAAGCTCCTTTAAGAAGTAGTAAGAAAGCTATCCCAAACGCAACCTATATCTCACCCAAGAACTACTATATATATGATAATGCATCTTCCTGAAAGTTGAAATAATTGTTCATTTGATGATGGAGCTGTCCTAACATCATGAATTAATATTTTGTTGTTTTAGGCAACAAATATGTTAGTTTTAACATATATCTAATATATTGGTTTTCCTAATGACTTGGTTCAATGTATTATAACATACTAACATTCATGATTCTTTTGAGAGGATTAATAATACATAAACATTATCTAAATAGATTTAGACCCCCAAAAGGACATTAACAAATGAGTTCTTAAGAGCATTCTTGTTAGTGCATAAAAGTCTTGACATGATTGATGTATACGTGTTAATGTGCATGTGTCATCAGACTTGATACGTCGTCAAAAAATTATCTTGATCTGGCACGAATCTTGAGGCAAAAATCAAGTTGGAAACTTCAAAAATTAAATCCGGGAGCACCCGAACTCTGATTTCCGCAAGCTTATAGTCGAACTGAGCGTCTCGAAAAACAAATCCAACACACCAAATTCGACTCAATCCGACCCCAAATGAGTCCAAATCAAGGACCCGAAGCGCTGTTGGAAGGTTAAAACCTCAATTTGAGTTACCAAACGGTCTCCGATTTTAACGAGCTTATACTCGAATCGAACGGCTCGACGAGACGAATCCAACAAGCCTAAGATCACTGAATTCCGAAATCACTAAGGCCTCCAATTGCCTGACGAACGGTCCATGATCATAGGGTTCAATATCGGCCGACCATCCAACCACTCCCAATTTACCCTTGATCTCTCACCTATTTACGGGCCATGCCACTCCAGAAAATCTATAAATAGACCCCTCATTTCTCTTGAAAGGGGATCCAAGCAAGAAGAGAAGAGGAGAAGAGAAGGAAGAGGAGAAGGAAGAAGCTCCTCCTCGACCACCGCCGGAACCTCGCTGGACCACCGCAGGAGCCTCGCCGGACCACCGCAGGAGCCTCGCCGGACCACCGCAGGAGCCTCGCCGGACCACCGTCATAACCTCGTCGGACCACCGTCGGAGCCTCGCCAGACCACCGCCTGAGATCCTCACCCTCGCCGGACCACCGCCGGAACTTCGCCGGACCACTGCCAGAGCTTCGCCGCATTACCACCTCAAGGCCCGACGTTCTGGCCCGACATTCTAGCCCGACGTTCTGCTAAAGGCCCGACGCTCTGCTCAAGGCCCGACATTCTGCTCAAGGCTCGACATTCTCCTCAAGGCCCGACGTTCTGCTGAAGGCACGACGCTCTGCTCAAGGCCTGAAGTTCTACTGAAGGCCCAACATTCAGGCCCGACGTTCTGCTGAAGGCCCGACATTCTGCTCAAGGCCCAATGTTCTACTGAAAGCCTGACATTCAGGCCCGACGTTCTGCTTAAGGCCTGACATTCTGCTCAAGGCCCAATGTTCTACTGAAAGCCTAACATTCAGGCCCGATGTTCTGCTTAAGGCCCGACATTCTGCTCAAGGTCCTACGTTCTACTAAAGGCCCGACGTTCTGCTGAAGGCCCGACATTCTGCTTAAGGCCCAACGTTTTGCTCAAGGCCCGACGTTCAGGCCTGACGTCTTCGTCTGAGACCCTCACCTTCGCCAGAGGCCCTCACCTTCCCTAGAGGCCCTAACCTTTGCCAGAGGCCCTCACTTTTACCAGCGGCCTTCACCTTCGCCAAAGGCCCTCACCTTTGCCAGAGGCCCTTGTCTTCGCCAGATCATCATCAAAGGTCGTGTGCTCCACCAGAACATCACTTGAGGCCCAGACTTCCATCGGACCATTACTTGAGGCCTTGAGCTCCACCAGGCCATCACCTGATGCTCACAGTTCTCCCAGAATACTGCTAACTACGGTCCTTTCGACCTTCGTCGCCTACTATTGTCCTTCCGCCCTCCATCACCAGACAACGGTCTTTCTTACCCAGGTCTCCTGCCGACTATGGTCCTTACGACCTCCGTCGCCTACTGCGGTCCGTCCGACCTCCATCAACAGACAACGGTCTTTCTTACCCCGATCTCCTGCTGACTATGGTCCTTCCGACCAAACAAACATGTATATGTAACTCCTACCATGTAATGCAATCTATATGATGTATATTTGCTAATCAATACAAGGTCTTCTCTAAAGGAAGGGCCTCATTTGTAATCGACTGCAAATACTAGTGGATTCATTCAAACTGGGCCAGGCCCCATGGTTTTTCCCCCTCTTCAAGGGTTTTCCACGTAAAAACTCTGGTGTCTCTTATGAATGTTTCACCCCCTCTCATATCTTCTTGTGTGCTGGATCTTCGTACAATGCTAAGACGTTAAACCATATATTTCTCTACCGCCGCGAATATTCCAGGACGCAACAAGACTTAATTTTTAATGCTTGAGCATATTTCAAGGATTATATTAAGACTATATAAATTATTTCTAGTATTTCAAGATGTTTATTCATAGTTGCCCCGCTTTCAAGAATCCATTGCCTTCATAATTTCATCAAGTAACTCTTGTTACATAATAGATTCTTCTAGGCATTTATGTTATGGTATGCTTAAATAAATGGGGAGAAAGAAGCAATATTAAGATGGAAGTGAAACTTCTCAAAATATCTCCAAGCCTATTATGGATCATTTTGAAGTGTCTAAAAATTAAGTATTCCCAAGTGGCAATGAGCTAAAATTAGTGGATTCAAAAGCTAAAAAGGTGAATTTTTGAAGAGGAGTTTCATCCCTCAACTCATGGAGTTAAGATAATGACATCTAGCTAAGAAGATGATGTTTTTAAGGAGTATGCCTCATGAGGGAAGAGCTTTCTCGTTGACCCAAGATTCATCTACAAAAGATAGCGATAATGATGACGATGAAGATAAGAGTGATGAATCAAGTTCTTATGATGCTCCAACCTCTATTATATAAATTATCATACAACAAGAAGAAGCCTATGACTTATTTTAATTGTGAAAAATGTTGAAGAAAATTATAAAGAGAGAAATAATTGAATTGCACAGTCTATTAAAATTCAAAAAATTGATTGAGCCAATAATTATCAATAAAATGAAAGCTTTTTTTATCTTACTACTCTTGTTTGCCTCAATCCACTAAAACGATTCCTTTGAGAAAAATTTGGAAATATTTTGTAGTTTGCTAAGGGAGCTAGGTCCACTTATAAAGTTGAAATAATAGGGAAGTCCTGCATCATCCTTGCTGGCAAGAGACTATTTGAGAATGAATCCTAGTGATATTCTCGACCAGACATTAGCTTTTTGTGAGCTGAAGTGATATTTAAAATTATCCTCCTCGATAAATTATTACAGAGGATGAATGAGTTTTGCTTTAAGTGTTTTGATGATTAATTTTATTTTTAAATATTTTGCGTTTGATATTTGTTGAGTTTTGAATTTAGTAGGTATTTGGGTGGCATTTTCTTGTTAGTGAACCCCTCCAATTGATATTTTTTGTCAACACGGCCATCATCGGAACATTATTGTGTAATTTTTATTTTGTTTGTTGAACCTTGTCGACTATCAGTTGCTGACAGAGGATCGGATTTTTCACGGGCTTTATATCTTTGTTAGTGAATTTTTATAGTTATCGGTCTTGAAATTTGAAATCAATTGATGTTTAATTACATCCACTTCATTAAGATTTCTAACTTCAACCAATCAAATGAGACCTTAGTAGAAACAAAAATAAAGTTAAAAGGAGAAATGTACAACTTTAAGAAGATCATAAAATTTAAAGGGGACAAAAAAAAAAAGTTAATTGCAGGACAACCAACTCTAGCAATATATATATATATTTTTTCAACATAGGCAAGAAATGAGTAATCACACTTGCTAGGAGAGACTACCTGTATTTAGTTCTCTCTAACACTTTCGGTGTGTGTGAAAACAATTTTTGCTCTCTCTCTACTATTTGTATTTTTATATTGTTTTCTTTTCACCAAATTAATTAGTTCTATTTTAAAAAAATTTGTTAAATTAAATTTTTTTTAAAACTAAGTAGTACAATTTTGTTTAATTTTAAATATTTTTTCCATATAGTTTTTATTTATTTTTGTTCACTCTAGTAAATTTTAATTTTTATATGAATTCATTTTTTAATTTGTCCGATCATTCTCGGATGAGTGTATTATATATATATATATATATATATATATATATATATATATATATATATATATATATATATATATATATATATATTAGTGTATTATATTTATGTAAATTCTAATCTCTTTGAAAGAAATTTTAGATAAAAATGTTTAATAAATCAAGAGAAATTTTTGATGCAATGTAAAATATTTGCATATAAATTACATTATATTCATTAAAAATATTTTGTTATGTTGTTCAAATATTTTTTTTTTGTTATGTTGTTCAAATATGTTTGTTCTCTTATTTAATAATATATCATCATATTTTTTGTCATAGATATGGAGAAAATATTTTAAAAGAAAGGCTCAAGTTGTTGAAGAAAATGTTAATTTTGTTGATACTAATACAAAGTTCAAATATCTTCCTGTAGAAAAATTTGATGATTTATTGGTTAACCTTCGATTAATTTTTTTTTAATTAGCATCATAATGATGGAGATATAATGAGAAGAACATACTTATTAAGTGGTCCTTATCAGCCTCGAGATTATGAATTCTCACAAATACAAATTGGAAATAAATTACATAGGTTTAATTTTGCATGGTTTAATAATTACAAAACATGGTTAGAATATAGTCCCATCAATTTTCTGAAGTTTGTATCACTTATTACAAGAGAAAGTTTATAGGAATAGAGACTTTAAAACCAAGATAAGCACAAAGGAATTAAGCTGAACCTAAACTTCTGAGGTGGGAAATCCATGAAATCTTCTACTTTCAACAACTTTCTGGCTCTGGTAACATTGTGATAGGCGATGATTGCAATATTTCTGCTAATTGGTTGTAAAAGTAATTTTCAATCATATTTTTTCTATAATTCTAAAGAACTATTTCAATCATGTAAAAAACTCATTGGTTTTCTACTTTTCTTCTTTGTGTTACAATGATCAGTTACCTGATGAATTACCACCACCTCTATACAGAATCCACCTAACTATTACCTAAGATAAACTTGGTACCTAAGAATAATGAAGCCTTCCATCACTAAGAGTCACAAACATGCATTAATTTCTAACAATGACATTTGATAACTTAGACTTTGTTTAGAATGGCTTTCTTACTACTTTCTGAATCAGCTTTTTAGCATAAAAATTTCTTAGATTGAAAAATTTTGAACTAGAAAGATGCTTCAGAAAGAAGTAAGAATGCCGTCACAAATAAAATCTTAATCTATTATTATAATTTAAGATTAAGATAATACCATATTTTATCAAAATTTCAAAAATATGTTGGATACATTCTTAAGCATAGAATTAACCATAATTTGGGAAATCTTCAGTAAACTTTCATCATTTATGTACTTCAAATATATGTCATTGAGATTTCGTAGTGAATTAGATGTCAAATTTGTCAAAAAATAACTCATAGAATTATTATCAATGAATTACAGTTATAAAATATAAAATATAAAATATACACATTTCATCTCAATTATATACACCAATAGATAGAACTAAAATTATTTTAATTTAGAGTTTTATTTTTGGAATTTCCTCTAAAAACTTAAGGGCGAATAGTTCTTCATTTTTGGAGCTCAATATTTTAGACTTCTCACTCCATAAGAAAGTACCAGACACTTATTTATGAACGTTATTCCAAAACCTCTGATCATTTCACTAGTCATATCTCCAATCTCTCCATATCAACACATGAATGAGAAAAGTGATTCACTACCAAATTGTCATCTTCTTTTATAAACTATGTGGAGAGACTTTATGTCGCATTGATGCATCGACAATTTTTTAAATTGGGAGCCAAGTGTTTTAATACGTTGGATATAGATCTCAATCTATCATGTCCTCTTGTAGGGGTGTAAATGAGTCGAGCTAAGCACCAGTCGCTCATGATTTGAATTTAAGTTTGAGCTTGAATAGTTAGATGAGCTTGAGATCAGGCTAAATTCTACGATTTAAAGCTTGAAGAGTTTTCTTTTTGGAAGTACGTGAAAAACTGACAAAATCGAAAATTGCACCAATATAAATGTTAATTGGCCCAATAATGACTGATAAGCAAGCCCAGTAAACTTATCTAGGCCGGCCCATTATATATTGAGCTTCTTGTGCACATGCAGCGGGCTCTAAACCTCCATGAGAGGAAAAAATTTTAGTTGTGCTAACCTAATATACGTACTTGGGGATTGTAAATAGGGAGGTATTACAAGTCCCCAAGCCCAACACCAGTAAAAAAATCTCTAACTACTCTGAGTGATCATCAATTTCAAAATAATTTTAGGGCATTACAAAAATTATCATAATTTTCTTTGAATATATAAAATTCATAATTTTTTAATCTAAAAAATTTTGTCTAATTGATGGATGAAACTTTATTTTGTCACTATCATATGAGTTGTGACAACCTCTAGGACGAACAACAAATTACTGTTAGTAGCATCAAGAGTTGACTTGTTTAGGGTTTCCCAAGGCTGGTGCTTTGCATAAGAGAGTCATGAGGGTCTCTCCCAAACCTCAAGATAATAAAGAAAAGAAGGAACATATTACGGTCGGGCACCATAAAGTCTCTCATCATAGTGCTTTCTTATGATGGTTGTCTTCTAAAAACTTAAAGGGCGAATATTTCTTCATTTTGGAATTTGCTCACACCTCACCATTATCTATAGAAGATGAGCTCAAACCTTTTGACTTCTCACTCCATAAAAAAGTATCAGACATTTTTTTTATGGACGTTATACCAAAACACCCCTGATCACTTCACTAGCCATATCTCCAGCTTCTTCAACCTAGTACATTATTGAGTGGAGGGGAAGTTTGAGAAAAAGTGATTCTCTACCAAATTATCATCTCCTTTTATAAACTTAAAGGTGTGATGTGACAAACTTATAATATGAAGCATATGACTTTAACTGATAGATAACCTATTATATAGGTTAAAGAATCATGATTTGTAAGAAATTCATCTCCACATCTCAAATTTCTAACCCCAAAGGCCATATGAAAATTGTAAAAACCTCTTTAATTCTCCAAAAACATATATGAATTTAACATCTTTGCGAAGGTTTGAGCTTCTTCAACCACAAACACATAAAGTTAACGTCAAACTCATGAGAAACTTCATTAATCCAGAACCTTAGTGATATTGAATGAGGTCCTTATTTACCATAAAATGCATACTTGTGCTTAAATTTATTTGAGGTGGCAGTCATCTACCCTTCTATTTTTGAGCTTTAAATATAACTCAATAATGTTTTTTTTTGAGACATTTATGCATGTTAAGACAAACTCATACACACAACGCATATACAAAGACTTGAACCAAGACCTATTAGTTGGAAGCCTAAGTTCACAACCAATAGGCCAAGGTGAGCTGTGTCTCAAGAATATATTTTCTTACCAAGATTAGCCTTTTGAATCTATTTATTTATTAAATGTGCACTACATAGAAAATAAATTGTATACATTTTAAACAACATGCATATATAGATATACAATACACAACACTCAAAATTAACAAAATTTACTAACACTAAGGGAAAAGGGAAGCATTACTTAATAATATTACACATTTAGCAATATTCTAAATTGCACATAACATACATTTATAGAAAGGAATATCTATTTTTCAAAGTGCCATCACCTTTAAAGTGAAATTGGCTTAATTATTATACAAATGATTTGCTCCCTAGTTTCAAGATCTGGCTCTCCATATCCATCTCCATATTGGTAGAAACATTGTGCTGTTCTTGGTATATCAAATAAAACTTTTCTAAAAGACTCCACATATTTTGAAGATATTACATGTTCTTTATTCAATTTCTTCCAATAATTTCTTATCAAACATCTAATATAATCTCGAGCAGTTGTTTCTGAAACATTTTTCTCTTTCATATAACATTGAATTGATTTTGGAACATCTCCTCTTTGAATCTCTTCCTGTAATAAAAATGAGTAAAATACCATTTTAAATATATAATTTATATAAAAAAAAGAAAAGAAAACATTAATACTATACATTTAATAAGAAATAAATGCTCACACGCACTTACCGTGCATGTTCCCAAATCATCATAAAGTCGTAGAAGCATGCATGAATAACGAACAATAGGGGGATAGAACTCCAAGCTTTTAATAGCTTCAAAAGTCAAATCATCACTTAGGCAATATGTTGCAGTTAGTGCACAAATTCCTGATATAGTAACCCAAGCATTGTCCAAGTACTCGTCCAATGTAGGAGTATATCCATTATGATACCACATTGCTTCAATGAAATATGCTTTGCATAAATCGGCCCACTATAACACAATCAGAACTTATTTTGGTTAGAAAACTTATTCTAAATAGATCATCTTAGCAATTGAAAATCTTTTGTTACAAGTTTGTAGCTTATATAACACAATTTTATGTCTAAGAATTGGAATATGAAGAAAAAGTTTAAATACATTTTTAAAAACTTAAAAGACGTCCTAATTGAAATAATTGTTATATTACCATTCGTTTTAGGCATGGAAGAATGTCCAAGTCTTTTTCCTTTGAAAATGAGGAGGCAATATCATCCATTGTATTAAAAAGTGTTGCCAAACATTTCTTCATGTAATCTGGAAGTTGTTGCGTTGTAGCTATATTCCATCTGAGAGTTCCAATTTTATTTTATAGTATGTTAGCTGAGGTCTATTTGAGTAAATATATTTGATTGCATTTAGTGGTCATTTTGTTACTATTGTTTATCATTTTTTTATAATAATAGCTAATTAAAACTACTTTATGCATATCAAATGATTTATTGCAGTTCCTTACTCTTCAATAGCATTTGTAAATAGCTTTAATTCATCCAAGGTACCATAGATATCATAAATATCATCAATTGTTGTTATGAAACTAATAATTTGTGTCATTGCTTTTCTGATTCTCCAGAGTTCAGGCTGAAATGTAAAGCCTATGGCCCATAAATAGTTCTCCACCAATCTATCTCTTACAAAATTAAGCCCACCACGAACAACATTGACATTTCTCCACCACCTAAGGATCAAATGCAAAGGCATCAATATTTCTCAAAATAATTGTAAGAAGATTGCACACATATACATAAATGAGAAACACAAACTACCTGGACAATTCCTGAAGCTCTGTCTTGTAGATACTCTGCACCATATTGAAATCAAGTTTAGCCAACTCAAGCAATGTGGGATTAAAGTTCTTTTGTCTCTCATATGCATCAATGAACCATCTAGTATGTAACCTTGACATTCTCCAATGCAAGGGTAGCTCCAAGGCATGTTCTATTTGTTCAACAAGTTGTGCACTTAGTAAGGATCTATCATGGTATTTTAAATGCTTCATTGCAAATTTTCCCGCTTCATCCAATTCATCCTCTCCTTCCATGGCAAGGAAGGAAGCCTCATATAAATTAAGCATTCCTTTGACATCTAATTGGTTGTTTTGATTGAAACTTTCTTCCTCCTTTTTAAAGCAGCTTATCAAATCATCAAGTCTGCCAATTTAAAGAACATTTTAGGCATATTTGTTACTTATATGACATAGAGTTGATATAACATTTGAAATTTAAGTAAGGAGAGTTTTATTTATTAGTATTTATGTCATATATTGAGAAAACATTTAAATGTAAGCCAAATTTCTAAATAGACATTAGGATAGCTAATTGATAGGTAAAAAAAATTACATACATCACATGAAATATTATTATCATCATAGCATCTAAATAAGATAAAATTAAAACTAACTCAAAATCTTGTATTTTTTATAATAATCTTAATAAAAGTGTTATATATAGGTAATCTATTAATCAGATTAACATTATTATTATTATAATTATTTTGAACAAAAACTTTTCACAAATATTTCTTTACTTGAAAGTAAGGCACGAGGTCATTTATATTTAAGTATGAAGGGGGGGGGGGGGGGGGGGGGGGGGGGGGGGGGGTGTGGGGCGTGTTTGCGGCGGATAAAATCCCCTGCAAATTTTATCTTCAAGAAAATGATAGAATAAATGTGAATGTGTGACTTTTATTATGTCCAAAGAGCAAAAGAACTATCAGTTAAACAAAACTCTTAGGTTACATTTGCATTGAATTAATAAACTTTAAATGAAAAATTGGCATGCATACATTTGTTAGTGCATACCTTAGTATTGAAGCATTATGGATATCATGTTCTCTAACAAGTCTAAAGAGCAAGGCAAAATCATGAAGGTTGTTATTCTCTATCAAATTGTTGATATTTTTCTTCGACGAACTAATAGAACTCAACAAATTCTTGAGCTCTACGTCAAAATGATAACCAAGTCCTAGTTGACACAAGGTATCCACAAGTTCAAGTTGTTCAGTAAGACTATGTTGCTGGTTGATCAAAAATCTTACTTCCTCCATCAATTTCTCCCTTCGGTACATATACTTTTCCTCCTGCATAATATAGTGATTATTCAACAACTTATGTTATATTATACTCATTCAACAAATAAGTAATATTATACCTATAGGATTAAACATGCATTTTCAAAAATAATTGTTATTATTACTTTAACATTAAAGATATAAGTTCAATTGTATGCCATTATAACTTAAGAACATACATTATATAGTAAAGTTTGTGTTTAGATGCTTATAATGGTGATAATAAGTCAATTGAGCCATTTTTTAGGCAAAGCAAATTGGCTTTTTGCCTAAAATTAGAAGAAAAAATGTTGAAGTTACAAGAAAAATTATCAATCCTAAATGTTTGAAAAAATGATTGAAAGAAAATAAATATTAGAGTAAAAAAGTAAATTATTTAACTTTCATTTATTTAATAAAAAAAACAAAACTATTAATTTTATTTTACAACTGCTAGTATGATCCAAGTACTAATTATTAAAATAAAAAGAGCAGATCCACACTTATTGTCTTCAGTCAAAGATCTTATATCTAGATCAAAGCCTTTTTATTTATGTAAAATAATTTATGTTTGAATAACAAAGATTAACCAAAGAAGAAAAAAATGATTATAACGGTATATTTTGATTAAACAAAATCTTAAATAGAGTAAAAATTTGTTTATGCATAGCATTTTATAAACACTATTAATACTAATCAAAATATCTCTATCTAAGGCTTTAATTGGAAAAGTTCTTGACGACTATTATTTTGATGCTTTCAAGAAATTTTTGTACTAAAAATTTTCTTTAGAAAGTAGTAAAAAAAATTTCTCAAACACAACTCATGTGTTGATATAATAGAAAAAGTTCTTCATAACTACTCAAAGCAATTTTGAAGATAACTAAGCCATCACCATGAAATCAATTTGCAGTGATTGTATGTAGCTATCATCCCAAATAGTTGGCTTATAATTTGCTGTTCTACGAGCAGCTGGAGAAGAAGAAGTTGTGCTAGCGGTTGAAAGGCAGTGTATGTGATGAAAATTTATTCTTCCAGCAATAGAAGATGTTGTAGTAGCAGTCGAGAGGTCGCGTATGGGATGAAAATTTAGCATTATTTGTCGAAGAATAGGAAGCGATGGTGAGGAAGAGGAGCTCAAGTGTGGCGGCTTCTTGCTAAAAGGAAACAAAAAAGGGGCAAGCTGTACGGCCATATTAATATGCTTTAAATCAACTAATGAAGTATGCACTTGATAACAAATGGAGGCCTTCATACCTATTTATATGAAGAAATAAATTACTAATAACACATGTAAAAAAATAAGAACGTAACGTAAGTTCTTACAAATAAAATAATTGTACTTTCATAAATGAAGATGACATGTTCATATTTATTTATTTATTTTTTGTACTTAGTAAGCTTAAACATGCTACGAGATCATTTCCTTTTCACCAGTCCTACAGAAGAAAGAATCAAAGCAATAAAAAAGAATAAAACAATAGGGACCACAGCATTGTGAAGAAAACAAGTATCACTAATTCTCTCATAGGTGTGCTAAAAGCAAAAGCAAGGAAATTGGGTGTTTAAACATTTATGTGGAGTTGTTCAATAAAAAAAGATGGACATCCACAACATGGATGGATCATCATGTATGTAAGGGCACATCATGTTAAACATTGATGTGGAGTTGTTCAATAAAAAAAGGGGACATCCACAACATGGATGCATCATCATGTATGTAAGGGCGCATCATGTTAATGTGGAGTTGTTCAATAAAAAAAAAAAGGGACATCCACAACATGGATGCATCATCATGTAAGGGCACATCATCATCAAAGAAGATGGATGGTTGATGATCCCTCCTTCCATTTATCAACTCATTGGGCTAGACCAGAAGAGAAGCACTACATCAAAACCCATTCTATAATAGATTGTAATCATCCAATAAACCAAGGTTTCTTTTACGTGGGAAAAGACGGATCCACTTTATGACCAGGGGGGCACCTGAAAAAATTTAAAAAAATAAATTATTATATGATTATTTAGGTAATTTGTCCCACTGCATCTATTTTTTAGTCTTTATTACATGAATTTGTAGGCAATTGCCCCCCTTAAAAGTTTTAAAATACTATGATATTCAAACAATTGGCCAAAATAATCAAATGATGAACCAAATACAAAGAGAAATAATAAAGAAAATTTAAAAATATCCTTACACCAAAATAGGCAATTGCCCTGGCAGGTCGAACCCTGCCATGGGGCGCTGTCCCCTTGAACCCCCAACATATATTCGAAACGTACAATGATAAAGGATATGAACAAATAGGGTTCGAGCCAACTTCAAGGCTAAAAAAAAAATCTCTACACTTTTTGTACCCCCTCCCCCCATCCCCTCAAAATTAAGGCTGGATCTGCCCCTACGCGTAGGAATTATTTTTTTAATATAATTTGTGGTAGTTTTCCCTATCATAATATAATATATGCACTGCTTTCACGTGGAAAATTTTTCTTAGATATAAAATAAGAACACTGATGTCATAATATAATATATGTCCGAACTTCTATAGAAGTATCACCCTCCTACTATAGTCTTTCAGACTACTATCTCCTGCCGACTACGGTCCTTCCGACCTCCATCGCCTACTACGGTCGTTCTGACCTCCATCAACAGACAAAGGTCTTTCCGACCTTAGTCTCCTGCCGATTACGGTCCTTCCGACCTCCGTCGCCTACTACGGTCGTTCTGACCTCCATCAACAGACAACAGTCTTTCAGACCCCAGTCTCCTGCCGACTATGGTCCTTCAAACCTTCGTCGCCATGGCTATTCCGACCTCCATCACCAGACAACGGTCTTTCAGACCTCAATCTCCTGCCGACTACGGTCCTTCAGGCCTTTTTCGCCTACTACGGTCCTTCCGACCTCCATCAACAGACAACGGTCTTTCTGACTCAGGTCTCCTGCCGACTACAGTCCTTCCGACCAAACAAACATGTATATGTAACTCCTACCATGTAATGCAATCTATATGATGAACATTTGCTACATCAATCCAAGGCCTTCTCCCTAAGAAGGGCTCATTTGTAATCGACTATAAATACTAGTGGATTCATTCAAACTGGGCCAGGCCCCGTGGTTTTTCCCCATTTTCAGGGGTTTTCCACGTAAAAACTCTGGTGTCTCTTATAAATGTTTCACCCCCTCTCTTATCTACTTGTGTGCTGGATCTTCATACAATGCTAAGACGTTAAACTATATATTTCTCTACCGCCGCGAATACTCCAGGACGCAACAATGTTGTAATTATGGCAATAAAATAAAGATTTTTATTTGAAACCATGTTTATATTCAACTCACTATTAACTTTCCGTTACGACAAATTCTTCTTCCGCTTCACATAAAATAAGTATGGCCGATGCACTTTCACCAACGAGAATCCGCGTCTACTTGCTCTCCTTTTTCTTCTTCAACATTTAGGGCAACACGTACCATCAATTCCATTGAGGCTCTTCTCTCAACGAGATCATGTAGCCAACCTCTTCTTCTTCGTTGAGAGAAAATTAACGCAATAGTAATTTAATAATACAAAATTTATTGTTCTACATAACTATGTTAATAAACTCATATTGTAGGTACTAATGAATTTGAAGGTTAGAATATTAGAACCAATATGGTCCTCATTTAATTGAACTTTTGTGACCATTCATAATTGTGCAGTAGGGTGAACGGTGCTTTGCATTTGGGCATCCAATAATGCAACTTTTGCCTATCAGTTTGTCAAATATTAGGGTGAACTTTTGCCATTCATGCATTTGAGCATCCAAGAGCAAGCAGGATAAAAGGTGCAATTTCTTCTAGCTCAAAATGTCCAAATATTTTTTACACTATTAAAACATGTTTGATAATTATTTAACTTTATGTGCGGTTAAATATTATACATTCGATCTGTTCGGATGGATTGTTTGACGTAGACCTGTCAATTTCGGGTTACAGGTCGAACCCGACCCGACCCGTAACTGACCCGGCTTTATTTGGGTTTGGGTCAACCCGACCCGGTTTTATAAACGGGTCGTTTTTCGAAACCCGAACCCGACCCGCTTCGGGTTCGGGTCAACCCGACCCGACCCGTTTAGGGTTTAGGTGACGCACTGACGCGGGCAAAGCGGTGGAGCGGGCGGTGCGGCGAGCGGGCGATGAGCGACGCGGTGGCGGCGCGGTGCAGCGAGCGGTGCGTCGAGCGACGCGACAGCGCAGCGAGCGACGGCGCGACGCGTTGCGGGCAGCGCGCGGGGCCAGCGGGGGCAGCTCGCGGGGCAGCGCGCGGGGCAGGCGTGCAGCAGCGGGGCAGGCGGGCAGCAGCGCGGCAGCGCGGGTAGCGGGCGGGGGCAGCGGGCGGGATAGGAAAATTCCGAAAATTCAAATTTTTTTAAAATAAACAGGTTTTCGGGTTGCCGGGTCAACCCGAACCCGACCCGTTTTTGCAAACGGGTCGGTTTTTCGAACCCGAACCCGAACCCGACCCGCCTCGGATTCGGGTCAACCCAAACCCGAAAATTCCGGGTCGGGTTCGGATCGGGTTTTCAGGTCGGATCAAATATTGACAGGTCTAGTTTGACGGATTTGTTAAACAAATTAAATTGAATTATGTTATTTGAAAAAAATCAAATCGATCAAATAATATGTAGAATTGAGCTAAACTGAAATTCAATTTAAATCAGAAATATTTGATTTCATTTTGGTTTAATCAAAATTTAAAAAATATATTTTCTTTCTGAGAACAACCAAACAAACTATATTAATAATTCTATAAATAAACTAGACGATGACATTTCAATTGTTTATCCCACCGGGTTTAGCTGAGTTGGTGTGCGAGCCAGATTTGAAACCCTCTAACTCATGTTCGATTTATCTCTCATGCGATGTGGCTCCTTAAATTGGGAGAAAATAACTGTGTGGCTCTGCATCTGTGTGGTTTGTTGTTGGTAGACCCACCAAGGGATTAGTTACGCCCCATGCGCCTCCTTTGAGGGTTGGTAGCGAGTAGATACCCACGTTTAAAAAAATATATTAATTATGTTTATATTATTTAAGTTTTTTTTTTAATTCTACTGAATTTCTATAAATATAAAGAATTATCTCTCATTGATTATATTTTAGTTAAAAAATAATACAAAAATATTTATCCAATTCTTTTATAGAAAAGACACTCACTTGAAATGTGTGTATTAAAGCATAAGATTTTGTGTCCATTGAGAGAAGATTTTGATTTTTAATTATAAATATAAATAATATGTTTTGTAATAGGGTGTCAATTCGGGTCCAACCCGAGTTGACTCGGACGTAAACGGGTTGACTCGATCCCGACCCGGCTAGCTACATGGGTCAAGATTTTTAACCCGGACCAACCAGCATGGTAACCGGGTTGACCCGACCCAACCCAATTAGGCACATGCGATGTGGAGGAGCAAGCAGTGAGGCTGACGGTGACAGGAATGGTGGAGATGTTGCACTGCGGGAAGGCGGAAACGACGACTCGAGTACTCGACGAGACGGCTGACGGGCTGAGCGTTGTGGCTGGAAGTGTCATTGCACCGCGAGACCGGACTGGCGGAGAAGTGTCGTTGCAGTGTTGCACACTGAGTAGTGTTGCACACTAAGTTGACCCAAACCCGGATTTTTCAGGATCAGTTTCTGGTCGAGTTTTGGATCATGTCAATTTTTGACACCCCTATTTTGTAATGCATTACACATAATTAAAAAAAAATACATTAAAAGTCATAAAAAAATAATCTCACTCAAAAAAATATTCAAAGTGTCGCATACGAGACGCTCGTACCCTTAGCTCGGCTAGCCGAATCCCTTCCGGAAGCTGACACCTCTTCGATCCCTTCCCCGCCGTCCTTCTCTCTCTGGCAGCGAACTGCTGCCCAGCGACGACGGCGCTTGCTACGCAGTCGCAGCGACGACAAACGTACATCAATCCCTTCCTCAACATTTCCTTATCTTCGAACGACTGCATGCGTATGTCTCCTGCGACTGTCTATCGCTCTGACGATGTCCTCTTAATCCACTGCGCAGGTACCATGGAGACCCTTTATCGTCTTGCTAGAACTACTAATTTTTCCTCTTGCATTTGACATCTGTTGTTTTTTGTGAAAGGAAATATGTTTGTAAACTTGCGCAGATACCTAACTTGTCACTATTTTATTCTTTGATTCCAAACAATTTGGTTGTTTCCAACTATTTGTTTCTCAGAAAGCTGCATGTTTAAGCTGTTAATAATGGCGAGAAGGAACTGTTACTTTTCTATTGTCATATCCATTGAATACTGTGGGCTCCGAAAATTCGGCCCCGGCCTCCACTCGCTTTCCTTTGATTCGGCGAGCGAGTTTTAACTGATAAGTTCCAGGGTAAATTTTAGAAGGCAGATGGGTTTGTAGATAAGACACTACCCAGAGATTTCGCCCTCATTTTATGAGGACTTTATGATCTGAGTTCTGGTTTCCTATAGATGCAAGCCCCTATAGTTAATTACCTCTCCCGATCACAAGAGAGAACTTTTGATTAAGGCTAGTCGTTTATCAGATACGTAGATATACGTGTTATCTGGTATATAGTAGCAGCATAGATTTGGATTTGGAATTTTGAAGATTTAGATTGGAATATTTGATTAATTAAAAGAAGTTTTGTTATAAAAATTGGTTTAATTTTAAAAATCACGATAATTGGAAAATTTATAAAGTGGCTCGTAAAGATGCTAAGAAAGCAATATGCGATGCAAAGACATTAGCTTTTAGTGATTTATATAATAGATTAGATACTAAAGAGGGAGAAAGATATATGTATAAGTTAGCCAAACAAAGAGATAGGAGTAGTAAGGATTTAGTTCAAGTGAAGTGTATTAAGGATGAAGATCAAAAAATATTTTTCTTAGAAAATGATATTCAACAAAGGTGGATGAGATATTTTGCTAAACTTTTTAATGAAGATTGTGAAAATAAGATTGACTATAGTGATCTTAGCACCCTAAATGAAACTAAAGATTTCTGTTTTTATCGGCGTATTAGTAAAACTGAAGTTAAAGAGGCTTTAAAGAAAATGAATGATGGAAAAGCTGTTGGACCTGATGATATTCCAATAGAGGTGTGGAAATGCTTAGGAGATGAAGGAATTTCATGGCTTACTAAACTTTTTAATACTATTTTGAAGATTAAAAAGATGTCAGATGAGTGGAGAATGAGTGTGTTAATTCCTATTTTTAAGAATAAAGGTGATGCACAAGATTGTGCGAATTATAGAGGTTCTAAGATAATGTGTCATACTTTAAAACTATGGGAGCGAGTTATGGAGCATAGGCTGTGGCGTGATACTGATGTTTCTCAAAATCAATTTGGATTCATGCCGGGTAGGTCGACTATGGAAGCCATACATTTATTAAGAGGTTTGATGGAGAAATATAGAGAAAATAAGGAGGATCTACATATGATATTTATTGATTTAGAAAAAAACATATGGTAAAGTTCCAAGAGAAGTGCTATGGAGAGTTCTTGAAAAGAAAGGAGTCAATAATGTTTATATTCAAATCATTAAAGATATGTATGCAGGAGCTATTACTTGTGTTCAAACACAAGGTGGATTGACCAAGTATTTTCCTATTTCGGTTGGGTTACATCAAGGATCAGCCTTAAGCCCATATCTTTTTGCTTTAGTCATGGATATTCTCACTAGACATTTGCAAGAGGATGTACCTTGGTGTATGCTTTTTGGTGATGATATTCTTCTTGTTGATAAAGACTAGAGAGGGAGTTGAAGGTAAACTTGAATTATGGAGGTCAACCTTATAGTCTAAAGGTTTTTGCTTGAGTAGATCTAAAATGGAATATATGGAGTGTAATTTTAGTAGTAATAAACCTAGTGAGGGGATTGTGACTTTGGGCGATCAAGTCATTAATAAGAGTACACGTTTTAGATATATTGGATCTGTTGTTCAGAGTGATGGTGAAATAGATGGAGATATTATCAGCAGAATTCAAGTTGGATGGTTGAAGTGGAGGAATGCATCGGGCTTATTATGTGATAAAAATGTACCCCTCAAACTTAAGGGAAAATTCTATAAGATGGTAGTGAGGCCTGCAATGCTTTATGGTGCCGAATGTTGGCCATTAAAAGAGAAGCATAATACTAAGTTAAGTGTGGCAAAGATGAGGATGCTCAGGTGGATGAGTGGCTTTACCCTTAGGGATAGGATGCAAAATGAGCATATACGTGAAAAGGTTGGAGTAGCTGAAGATTAGAGAGGGTCGCCTTAGATAGTTTGGTCACATAAAACAGCGGCCTTTCGATGACCCGGTTAGG
The DNA here is from genome assembly GCA_022539455.1 of Dendrobium nobile. Taxonomy (NCBI): domain Eukaryota; kingdom Viridiplantae; phylum Streptophyta; class Magnoliopsida; order Asparagales; family Orchidaceae; genus Dendrobium; species Dendrobium nobile. The sequence goes on along the minus strand of CM039735.1, from coordinate 88,595,297 downwards.
AGAGTAGAGGTATTAGAGTTGACTTATGTTAAGAAAGGTGGGGGTAGACCTAAAAAGACTTGGTTAGAAAATATTAGGAATGACCTTTCTTTATTAGATTTAAATGAGAATTTGACTTTTAATAGGACACAATGGAGAAAAAGGATTCATGTAACCGACCCCACGTAGTGGGATAAAAGCTTGATGTTGTTGTTGTTGTTGTTGTAGATTGGAATATTTGATGGTTTTGAAAGGTTTAATATTTAAAATAGAAATTTCACCATCTTGCACTTAAAGCAGATGATGGGGGAATGGATGATAGACCCGATCAAGATCTCATGGTTCCGTCATCCCAGGCCATCGTGGTCCCTGGTCTACTTTGTCAGAGGAGTTAGTCGACCCAACCTGACAGAAGGATCATTGTCGGCAACCATGGGTTGCTTCGTCCAAGGGGACCTTATAGACCTGGGGTGAGTCTTTGTCTAAGGGGATAAATTTGAATCCACCTTAGCTGACAGAGGTCTTTGTGCCCTATCGATCATATCCTATTGATTCATATCTCAAAGGATTTGATGCCAATAAGGAACGTAACGGCGATGGTCATAACCAGTATTTCGTGGTGCCATTTAACGGCAAAACCACTCGGTTCAGAGGGCCCCGGGTCATAACCGTTTACCTGCGGTGCCATTTGGCGGCAAACTGCCGGTCAGAGGACACGTACCTCGTCCTTATTGGCAGGAGATTGTTTTGAGAATGGATCCTAGTGATATTTTCGACTAGGCATTAGCTCTGTGTGAGCTGAAGTAAATTTTAATTTGTCCACCCCGGCAAACTATTGTGGAGAGTGGATGGATTTTGCTTTAAGTGTTTCGTAATTGGATTTCAATTTTAAATATTTTTGGGGTTTTAAGATTTTGAGATTTTTTTGGATTTTTATGGGTATTTGGAATTGAGTTTGGAAGATATTTAAAATTATTTGTGGACCCCTCCGGTTGATATTTTCGTTCAACACAGTCATCATCGAGGTGTCAGGGGTCATTTGAAAATATTTACAGTTTATGGATGAACCTTGTCAACTCTGTCGAGCTGTCGACAGAGGATTGGGTTTCTTATAGGCTTCGTGCCTTTATCAGTGAATTCTCTTGATTATAGGCCTTGAAGGCCTAATATAAATGGATTAAAATAAATACATCAGTTGACACAATCGTGTATTTATTTGAAGGTTCGAACTTTGTCGACTCCTATTGACCTGCATAAGAGGATCGGGTTCGAATCTGAATTCACTTGTTGACCCGCATAGCATCCTTAGACGTCACGTGTGTACCAATAACACGCTTGTCGGGGCCCATGCGGGTGTTTGGGGGCATTTTGTAATTATTTATTGAACCTTGTCGACTCCTATTTACCCGCTTAGGAGGATTGAGTTCAACTTTATTGACCCGCGCAGCATCCCTAGACGTCACGTGTGTATCAGCAAACACTCGTCGAGGCCCATGCGGGTATTTGGGAATTTTATTGATTTGACATATCCCTTTGTGTATCTATGCGTATATAAGCTACGGTGCACATGCAGGGGTATTTTGAAAGTATTTGTAGATGCCTTCTGTTCGCTTGCATAGAAGTTGCAGATCCGGTGGCGTATCGTAACAACTTCTGAATTGAGTTGTTCGCTGCTTTATACAGGCAGACTGTCGTGCACTATGGTTACTTTCTGCAGATGGATCGTAGTGCACTAACTAATCTCCTACTTTTTGCTTATAGATGCCTGCATTTATTACATGACATTCGCCTTTGCTTGTATATGACACTTTACATACATGAAAAGCTTCCTACGACAGGTTGTAGGAATTTGGATTCGCTGTAGCCTTATATCTTTGCTCGCAGAGAACATGCGTACTTGTATCAATAGAGGATTTGTTGCACTTACTACATAATCACTAATATTATCCATAAATAATTTCGTCGATCATCATAGTTCCCAGGGAATAGTTGTGTTTGTCTACAAGTGAGCCGACCTCAATTGTAGTGATATCACAACCTTAATTGCATACCATTTGAGTGTATCTGTCCTCCATTGGATGGCTATTAGCTGTAGAGATGCCACAATATCCTTGCTAAAACAGTTTATAGGTGCTTTGCATATGAAAGAGATTTCCTATGTTGACTTGTAGGAGCTCGTATATATCATCTATTTCTCCCAACATATTGATTGCAAGCACATTTATGCAATTATCGCATGCTAATCACCATAGCTTATTGAGATTTGATACATTTGCTTATGCCTTTTATATGCTTTGTGTGTTTGGATTCAACTCTTTTGATCATAGAGAATCAATGCTTTTGATTGATGTTAAATGACTGTTGATTATGAGATGGTTTTGACATTCACTGCATCTCGTCTATTGTCACCTTTGACCAAACTTCTATATGAAAGAGACCTCTCTTCATCTGTTTGTAAATGCCCTTGTTTGTATGTGATGAGTCTCCTATTTGTTTCAACTTATCATAATGCATACCATCACTAATCAACATTGAAGTTCCATTTAGCATAAGCCCCATTGCTTGTAAGGCTTAATACGTTCAATAGCATTTGGGTCTTATTTTTGTAACAAATAGGCATGATTGTTTGTATGTAGATTGATTTGCTTGAAAGATTCGAGATAATTCCATCTCAGCATTCCTTGTTTATATATCTCTTGAAGACTTAATCTTTCTTCACTTGCTTATCTTTGATTTCATCATTTTTATGATATATAATTTTCACTTCCAAATATTAGACTTTAGTTTGGGTTAAGATCTAGATCATTAATTCAAAATCCAGTTCTGACTTGAGCTTAAAACCAAGTCCAAAATTAGTCTTCTTCACTGTCACCTGAAGTGCAAGTCTTCTATTGTTCAAAAGTTGGCAAGTTCTTGCTTGTATTTGTGGGTCTCCGAAAGGATTCTGCTCGTGTTGTTCGAATGCAAAGGGTACGATCACACTATCCCGTAGGACAAAATGGTCGTAGACCTTTACAATCGACACAAGCAGGCCGATGGAAGAGCAGATGGAGTTATAGATACGATTAGCCATGGAGGATAGCGGGTTTTCACCTACGCATCTCGATGGATAATAATATCTATAACCCTAAATTCACGAGATTTCCCATATCCGATACATCAGCACTGAATAGGGTTTATTTGATTGTGGGGATCGGTTTCCTACGGGCGCAAGCCCCCGTAGTTAATTACATCTTAGACCTTGATCTAAGAAAACTCTCGATTAGGGATGTTAGGTTATCTCCTCTAAAGTGGGTTTAGTGCAAGGGATTTCTAGGTTTTTCCTAATCAAAGGGGAATGTCCCAACTTGGCTCGATCAGTTATACAGGGTTCAGTCAACATCCGGACGGCTAGAAGAAGAGAAAAACTGGAGAAAAAGAAAGAGACGAAGCATTCTAACATGCACGAGAGAAAGAAGGAAGTGGCGTCATCTACGTGACGCGGATGGGTAGGATTTATAGCTTCCGAAAGATGGAAAACTCACCCACCATTAAGGTGTGTAGGAATACACTCGTATCCCTCGCCTTTAGACCCTAAATCTATAAAAGATGTAGTGTTGTACAAACAACGCTAACATCTACGACCTAGCTAATGCAATCTGAACTTATTCCTTGTCTGACAAAGGAAGCCAGCTAAAACCTCCTAATCGTGTAAAATCCATGCTATCCGGTCTGTATGAGAGATGGGAGGGTAGTTTAGACACTGAAATTGGGATCGACAACTAAAGAAATCCCTAAGTGATCCCACACTTATGAGTGGTGTAATGCTCCTAAAACTAATGCAATTAAATCTTAATCTTAATTAGTTACTAATGCAATTTATGCTGGTTAAAGTCTCCAAATCAGATATGTATGAAATTTTAAAAAGGCTTATAGAAAATAGTTTTTGAATGACTAAACTTCCCCAGGTCCGGCACTTCATCCTCATAGGCCAGATTATCCGGACTCTACCCGCAGGCGGGGAAGTTTGTCTAGGAGGTGAGAGAATGCATGTATGCCACCCCGGACGATTCCGGCTATTCCCTAGAGTCGTTATGTTTCTATGTGAGTTAATCTTAAATTTTATTAAATAATTATGAGTAGAAAAATTTTATTCCTAAAGAGACTAACGGTCAGACACAAGCACATGCAAGAAAGAAACCTATAAAAAGCATGCCGGTTCTACTGCGCAAACAAAGTAAGTAAATCACAACACAGAAACAAATCCCACGAAAAAGAGTGTCCATGGCAAGTGCCATACAATATTACATCTCAAAGTACAGTAAGTAAAGGTGGCCGGGCTCCACTGACAACAACCCGGAAATGACGCAAATCTTAAAATAAGGCATTTTTTATATCTCTTCAGTCTTCTTCTTTTCTTCCTTGATTCGTCTTTGGATCATCTTCAGCTCTTCGGGCTCCTTGTAGTACATCCTCCAAAAGGATGCCCAAATGAAAAAGGAAACCCCCTGTAAGGGTTTACTTTTCCCTTTGGACTCCTCGTAGTGAACGCTCCAAAAGGATATCCAAATGAAAAAGGAAACCCTCTGTAAGGGTTTACTTTTCCCTTTGGACTCCTATCTCTTTAAAAATGCCTTATTTTTAGATCTTCACAAGATTTACTATCAAATACATTTCAACAGAAAGAAAGAAAAATCTAGACTCTCCTGCAGGGGTTATCCTAAGCAGTTATAATAAAAATTTCACCCAAGCAGTTATATATGTAAATTAAAATGCGCACATCAATCACTTGGCCGTGCTCTGATTATTGGGGGCTAAGCAGCTGAAGCAGGTACCTAAAGCAATTATACATAATTATTAATTTTTAGCCCCCTTTTAGCAGCATTATATGAGCACGACCACCTGCAGGAAGACAGCATTAGTATAAAAGAATGTGCCTAACCTATGGGTATTCTAACGTCACAACCACAGTATAGAAAAGAAAGCTAGAAAAAAACAGTACAGAAATCACATCACAGAAAGGCTACAACAGGTAGCAAAAACAAACAGCACACGGGTCACATGCAGAGCGTCACAACACAGCACAGAAAAGAAAAGGGCAGAACAAAAGCCTAACCTAAAGCTAATAGTCGTGTCCTAGCAAACTCATCTATGTGTGTGTTGGCTGTGTGGTCTTGGTAGGTCCTATATAGGATAGTTTTAGTTAGAGTTGTATGTATATTTGATTTGTTTGTTGAAAGAGACAAAGAAGAGTTTTTTTAGTTAAAGTTTAAATATTAGTGTTTTAGAATTGATTTTTAGGATGCTTTATTTTTAATGTTTGATTAACTATCACCTTTGTTTCACACCGAGGCCGTGAGGTTTATTTCACCCTCCTTGGGGCTAACTTAATAGCCTCGTAGGCCTGGGTTACCCAGTGATAATTAACTTTGTTTGATTATTATAGTTTGTTATGAAAAGAAAAGAAAAGGTAGATTGGGTGTTTTAATTAATCAAATTAGTTAATTGACTTTTAGAGGTTATTATTCTAAGGTTTGATATTTAGAGGTGTATTATCCTAATGCTTTTTAATTTAAGATTAGATTTTCTAATTAAATCTGCATCTTTTAGGTTTTTGGTTGGTTAAGAGTTTATTATTAAATTAATTGAATTAGATTTAGGTTCACACTTTAGATTTAAAATTTAATAATTGTAAGAAATGTTTGATTATGATTTGATTAAGGATTGGATGTTTCAGAATATTTTAAGGATTAAGTTAGGGTTGGTTGGTTGATTATTAGTGAATTAAAAGAAAGCCAAAACCTAGGAAAACGTGTCACTAAGTTTAAGTTTTAATGTCTCTACCCTATAGGGAGCATGCATCCTAAGTCTATATTTTCTAAGACTCGGTCCTTAATTTTTGTCCTTAAGTGTTACTAGTGTTGTAGGGCTAAAAGTGGTGTTTTTCTATTTCCTAAGACTTCTATACGGATGTCACAGGGTTTAAGGGATCTAATAAAGTAAAACAAGAGCAACCCTAAGTATAATTGAAGTTTCTACAAGGCCCTAGGGGTGGGAGTCGTACAATCAACTAGGTCCCTAAAGGTTTGCTAAGTTTTAGAAAGCTTACAGCACCGGGGGCTACGACCCGGTGGTTCCGCCCGTAGCGCCCCTACTAGATGAGTAAGGATGACTGATACTTGTATCCCATTGTCCTAGCTCCAGCTCCAAGCGTTCATTATCCATTGCTCTCCAAAATAGTACCTCGCAAGACACAGAAAAGACATGTATTAGAGCAGTTCTATAAATAAATAACAGTGTAAGGAAATGAAAGAAATGCAATAAAAACTAGAACGTACCTTTTGTTATTTGTTGAGTCGTTTGTGCTTTGGGTTCTCCTTAGTTCGCAGGTGTGCAGTACCAAAACATAAATAAATAAAAAAAAAAGGTAGCGAAGAAAACTGGCGGACGAAATAAAATACAACGAAAATCCGATACGAAAAGGGGTGTAGGCGTCGCTGTTATTGGATACACTTCGTAGAAGTCAAGTGCATCCTATAATATCAACAACGCCCTTTGCTGTTCCCACTCCAAACAGGACACTTGATACGCTTTCGACACCTCTACTCAAAAAGACCTTCTAAACCAAGCCTACAACAACTAAGGGAAACTAATCTTTAAGACTCAATCTAAAATCTAGAATTTCTATAAGTTTAGATTCACCCAACAATTCTCTTTTTATAGGAATAAATACTAAAGAGGAGAAAATCTAAGCAAGTAGAGACTAATCAAAGAAGCTATTAAAAGACACTAAACATTTATCAACATAAATTTCCCAAAATTTCAAAATTTCCTAAACTCATTCTTTTAGGAAGAAATATTAAGCAAACTCTAATTCTAATAAGACAGCACTAGTTATTCTTGAAAAACACTAAGGGATCTTGCTACACAAGCTTAACTTACAAAATTATAGACCTCAAAATGATTTATAGGAATCGCTACACGAACTACCACAAAACTTCCTAAAGGTTATCTATTGAAATCTCTTTTCCTTTCATTTTGTTGTTTTGACACAAAAATTCTACAAAATCTTTTACCAAGACTTCATATTTTGACACAAAATCCTACCCAAAGACCCACTAATCAAGTGCCCCTCCTCTCATTTGGAGTGGGGTATGAAAACACGAAGCTCTCCAACAAGGAAGTTGTATATAACCCCTCATTGTAGAGCTTTCATAAAAAAAACGTCGTATAAAAAAGCCTTCAGAATAAATCCAAAACCGCTAACAAATTATTATAAACAAAGCAAATCAAGACTTCTTTCAATCAAAAGCAACTTCTCAAATTAGCGACACAAAACGACTCACAAATCCTCCAACGATGGACCCATTCATAAAATCTTTTAATGCAACACATTCCATAAAACATTCCAACTCACTTCCACTCTCCTAACAAAGCGTCCTAAGCAAAGAAAAGGAAAATCACTATTCGGCCTTTCTAACACAAATCCGACAGAAAACCATTGAAATCCACGAATGCATGCTACCTTATATGCTAACGGAAGAAAATTCACTTATAGTGACATAAACTAGCCTCCAACATTAGGCCTCGCTCGTATAAAAAAGAAGATTGCGTGCAATTGACATTAACCTTTATCATTCTATTAGCATGCAAAGAAACTAGAAAATTTAACAAAGATCGTAGAAAATTCAACAAAGAGAAAACTCGTCTCGAGCACATTCTAATATTACCCCACTTAATGCGAGAAATTATGCACCTCACATATCAAAATGAATATCAATTCTTTCTAACAAAAGTCTTAAAAGATGGCATATATAAAGACTAAAAAAAAAACAAAGATCAACGTAGTGTTACATACATAATTCAAGTAGCAAACTATACACCTAAATAGATAAATTACTCTAAATACCTTCCACCTTGCTGCTTTATGAAACAATACATAAGAACGTTTAACGCAACATGAATTTAGAGAAGAGAGACCTCCAATAATTTTTACTCATCCACATGCTTATGAAATCGATGCACCATGATACAATTAACACCATTCATAGTTTACCCCAATGCTTGTCATTCAAAGTGCCAATGAAGAGAAACAACCACACACGATTCAATATCAAGGTCACTATTTACTCCAAAACGACTTAGAGAGCAAAACACGCTTTGGAAGCCCCAAAACAACAAAATCAGCATGTATTACTTTGCCAATAATAATATGGAACTTCAGAAAAAAGAAAAAGGCAAAATTCTGCACTAATCATGCTCCCAAACCAATCCGGAATACAAAAACAGCAAAATTCTGCACTAATCATGCTCCCAAACCAATCCGGAATACAAAAACAGCAAAATTCTGCACTAATCATGCTCCCAAAAATAGCTCAGAACATTAAAAACTGTAAAAAAAAAACTGCAGACTAATTATTCCCAAATCAACTTGGAAACTTCACCTCATATGCCATAACACATGTGAGCAAGATCTCCTATCACAAGTTCATGAATTTCATTAAACATAAGGTCTCGATGCAATCACCGTATTATTTTTTTTTAAACAAGCTCAAAAGCGAATTAAGTACCCATATGAAACCTCCAAACACAATAATGCTACATGATTAGTTGGTAATCGACAGTCATATCCAAGGCTTCAAAGCATGTGATTTTCTACACATTACCACCTAAAAAAAATTTCCAATGTATTGGGAGCGAAAGTACAAGACAATAAACACATAACGAAAGCTCTAATGATATTGGAATATCTCAAACAAAGTGGCCAATGCCCACAAAAATGCTTTGTATAACTACACGTTCTATGAGTTGTGATCATTGTAGAGCTTTAATTCAAACTAGAACGTCACAACCTCTTCCTCAATAACATTTTGCCATGCACTGAATAGGCAATGCTTGCAAGATCACATAGAAAATGGTAGCAAGAAAAGCATGTTCCATACATCTGCTTGAGTGAGCTCACTCAAATAACCTACACAAGAGAACGATCACTCCTCCAATTGATGGAATTCAACGATATCATTTACTAATCAAAGAAGTAGTATTCACTAGTGTCACAAGTTTGGAGAATAAGAAAACATCTATGTGGAAGGTTTATAACAATGCAAGATCATTCCATCAACTTAAGCTATGTCAAGAATGCACATGAAAACCCCTTTTTTACCAAAGAAATAAATTTCAAAGCAAGGAATCGGCATTTCCATTAAGAGAAGAAAACATGATTTCTAACGTGTTGGTCATTCGAAGCTCATGAACCAAACAACCTTGCCATTTTTTTTCGAGTGACGCTTCATCAAATACTTGATTAAGTGGCTCCACATGCATATTTTAGTAAAAGAAACAACATGGCCTTCTAGGTTTTGCCGTCATTCCAAGCTTAAGAAAAGGATTCAATAAAACTTGACAAGGAAATTTCAATAGCAAAGAGCTCCAAACAGTCTTTGAGGAAGATATAACAAGCAAAAAAAAAGGTGCATAAACTTACAAAGGGCCACATAAGAAAAAGGGTGCTCACCCAACGTTTGGTCAGGTAGTCTCACATACTTCATGAATAACCCACAAAGCATCTCAAAAATAAAAAATCCTTAATGGCATTCCAGCAAACACTTGGCATGCATCTTTTAGAAAAGAGACAAAATAACTCTACAAGACTTGTTATCATTTACCCCTAAGATATTGAATCACATAACATAGCCAAGTCCAAGCTTTATATACCAACTGTTTACATTTCAAACAAAAAGAGTCAACACATTATTTCGTTCAAACCGCATGAAGCTCATCAGGGTTGGCAACGACAACTTCCAACTTTCAAAGCAATAAAGCATCACTTGATTCTCAAACAAACTCAATGAAACTAGACAAAAAGAGATAGTAAAGAATGACTTTGCCAAGCTCATTTCAACCGAAATTAAACCATCTCAATTTCGTTTTTGAAGAAGAGATATTAACTAGATGAAGAGAAGAAAGAAAGCAAGGAAGAAGAGGAAGAATAGAAAAGAAAGAAGGAAGAAAGTAGAAGAAGAAGGAGAGAGAAGAAGGAGGAAATACTCACTTTGCAAAAGTTCAAGCTCTGTCCAGTCGTCGGGATCGGTCCGAAGGGGGAGATCTGGGTCGGTCTAGGCGGATCGGCGACGGGGTCAGTCCGGGATCGTGCGAGGCCGGGAGAGTCGGGTTCGTCTGTGATTCGCGAAGCTGAGAGAGCGAGGGGGGGATGGGGTCGGCGTCGAGATCGATCCAGAGGAGGTCGAGTACGGATGGCTGCCGTCGGGTCTGGTCCGGGCGTGCGAAGCCAACAGCAAGAGGAGAAGAGTCTTCCGTCGGCTAGCCTCCGTGCGTGAGAGAGACACCTCAGGGTTTGGTCTTGGAGAGGTCAGCGCGAGTTCGGTCCTGGAGCAGCGATCAGGACTTATGAACAGAGGAAGGGAGCTGGAGCTCGGGCTCTTCGGCTCCTCCTGGCGTGCGTGAAAAACAGAGAGAGGGATTGAGAGAGAGAGCGTTAGAGCGGGAGAGAGGAAGAGATCGAGAGTGGGAGAAGGTGTTCGCCAGCGTCTCTCCTCGTCCCCTCCCTTTGAAGCTTTTTCTAGAGTAAATCAAAACTGTCGTAGAAGAAAAAAAGGAAGCCCGCCAAGTCGAATTCTTCGTTGCAGTGGCTTGAAAACACCCGAAAGGAAACTGTCTCTGCTTCGTATCGCTGTTTTGCCTGAAGCAGATCGCGAGCCTCAGGGATCGTGCCGACTACTCATTCAACCCGGACCGCTCGATTGCATGCTTGATTTAGACAGTTGATTTGAATTACTAAGAAAGTCAGAAGGGCCTCAACTGACAAATAAATTGGGCTGAGTCAAGCCAAAATGACTAAAACCGGGTTAAATCCGAGTCCAAAATCTGGGTAAATTTGAGTCAATTCGGGTTCGAGCTGACTCGACAAACTTAATCGCGCGAAATTGAATCCGGGATAATAATCAAATTAAATCAAATAGGACACGACGCGACCAAAATAGACTGATCAAGTCTAATTGGACACAATCGAGTCCGATCCGGCTCGAGTCGGGTCGATTCGAGCTCGAATTGGGCTCGTCGATGACTAATCAAGTCGATCGAAGGTGTTCGAGCGAAAATCGAGGTCAACAAACGGACCCCCAACATATGCGGAGAACAATGGGTGAACCGTATATGTTGGCGTTGACCTTCCCAACTCTAGGAAGATACAACCTTAAGGTCAACAGAGGAAAATCACTAAGAAAATGCAATCAACTAATGAGAACCAAATCAATAAAGCGAGTGAACAAGTCAATTATCCGTCCAACCAAAGTGGGAGGATAGGAGAAGGAAAATCTCGTGCTCACACGAGCAAGGTCGAAGTGAAATCTCAAAGAACCGAGTAGAATTCAACGATCACCTATGACAAATATCTAAGATGATACGAAGAAAAGGGAATTAATTGGAAATCAAATCAAATTGCCAAATCACAATCAAAGGGAATAGAGTTAAGGCGAACACAAAAAGTTCACAATGAACACTCTACTATCACTGGCGCATATGCCAAAATGATAAGAAGAGGAAAGAACACTCTAATATCGTCGGGCGCATATGCCGCGGCGATAAAAAGAGGAAAGTACACTCTAACACCGCCGGGCGCATATGCCGCGACGCTAAGAAGAGGAAAAGAACAACACTCTGCTATCGTCGGGCGCATATGCCGCGGCGATAAAAAGAGGAAAGAACAACACTCTAATATCGTCGGGCGCATATGCCGCGACGATCAAAAGAGGAAAGTACACTCTAATACCGCCGGGCGCATATGCCGCGGCGATCAGAAGAGGAAAGAACAACACTCTAAGATCGTCGGGCGCATATGCCGCGGCGATCAGAAGAGGAAAGTACACTCTAATACCGCCGAGCGCATATGCCGCGGCGATCAGAAGAGGAAAGAACAACACTCTAAGATCGTCGGGCGCATATGCCGCGGCGATCAGAAGAGGAAAGTACACTCTAATACCGCCGGGCGCATATGCCGCGGCGATCAGAAGAGGAAAGAACAACACTCTAAGATCGTCGGGCGCATATGCCGCGGCGATCAGAAGAGGAAAGTACACTCTAATACCGCCGGGCGCATATGCCGCGGCGATCAGAAGAGGAAAGAACAACACTCTAATATCGTCGGGCGCATATGCCGCGACGATCAAAAGAGGAAAGTACACTCTAATACCGCCGGGCGCATATGCCGCGGCGATCAGAAGAGGAAAGAACAACACTCTAATATCGTCGGGCGCATATGCCGCGACGATCAAAAGAGGAAAGTACACTCTAATACCGCCGGGCGCATATGCCGCGGCGATCAGAAGAGGAAAGAACAACACTCTAATATCGTCGGGCGCATATGCCGCGACAATAAGAAGAGGAAAAGAGCAACACTCTAGTATCGTCGGGCGCATATGCCGTGACGATAAAAAGAGGAAAGTACACTCAACTATCGTCGGGCGCATATGCCACGACGATAAGAAGAGGAAAAGTACACTCAACTATCGTCGGGCGCATATGCCACGACGATAAGAAGAGGAAAAGGGTGGTGAGGAATGCCTCCCAGGGACTCTGTCGGGCTCTCTCAACCAACAAAAAAGAACTCTACACTCTAATACCACCGGGCGCATATGCCGCGGCGATCAGAAGAGGAAAGAACAACACTCTAATATCGTCGGGCGCATATGCCGCGACAATAAGAAGAGGAAAAGAGCAACACTCTAGTATCGTCGGGCGCATATGCCGTGACGATAAAAAGAGGAAAGTACACTCAACTATCGTCGGGCGCATATGCCACGACGATAAGAAGAGGAAAAGTACACTCAACTATCGTCGGGCGCATATGCCACGACGATAAGAAGAGGAAAAGGGTGGTGAGGAATGCCTCCCAGGGACTCTGTCGGGCTCTCTCAACCAACAAAAGAGAACTCTACACTCTAATACCACCGGGCGCATATGCCGTGACGATAAAAAGAGGAAAGTACACTCAACTATCGTCGGGCGCATATGCCGCGACGATAAAAAGAGGAAAGGGCTCCACAACCAACCAACGCTCAGCTGCGTGGTGCTGTGAGAAAGCCAAGGAAATTAAGTACTCCATCATCTAAGAAATCTCAAACTCCTATTTTATTTACCACATGGTAGAGGACAAATCGTCGTGGCCATGAGTAATCAAAATGCAAGTAGGATTTCTTAAGTAAACTGAAATCATGTACAACATGAAATGAACGATCGATATATATCTCTCTAAACAGAGGAACATATAAACGATCGAGTAGAAAGAATAATGTCATATCAAAGATCGAGTGAAGTGGCGAGGGGACACATCTGCCACTAAGAATAACATTCATCATATCGAACATCAATGATTGCAAAAGGGATCACAGTGGTAACTCCCATACTAACTGTTGGGACCCTGTGAAGGGTACAATCAACATTTATGCATCTAAAAGAGACCACCCTTGTAGCTAAGAGTAAGCTCTTAATGGAAAATTATGTTGCTAAAGGAGGTTGTGGATTGACTTTCTAATAGAAGATCGAAATCCACGAGAAAATGACGTTAACATCTAAAGTAAGATGTACTACATCATAGGTAAGAGAGAATAACATTCAACTATAAGTGACCATAATAGAAGAAATGAGCACAATCATCTCCTAAGCAATCATCAAAATGCTTTGAGAAGAGTAAAAGAAGCAAATTTGGAGGGCACTTTGGGCTCTTAGAGTGTAGAACCGGGTTCCACCTGTGACAAGGGCTACCGATTCTTTCTCAACTAAGAGCTTCCCTCTTTTTTTATTATATATATATACATTTTTTTTTTTTTTTTTTTTTTTTACCGATATAGATCAAGGACACCAGAACATAAAGAGGGGAAAATTGCTGGCTTTGATATCCCAGGCCACACTCGCCACATGAGTAAAACTGGGGAGAGAGAAAAATTACAAAGTGACAATGGATCAACACCATTATATTTGATAGATATAGACCAGAGATGGACCCAGTATCACATTCCTTAAAATAATTTGAGTTAGTAGTTTTGGTATCCCAGACCACACTTGAAGGTGACAAGTGAAACTGGGGGAAAGTCAACCCTCGGAGGGGACTGAAAAAAGAGGTCTTGTGCAACAACATCGAAGTGATTAGTGAATGTGGACATAAGCACAAACATCCCTACGGCGTATTTACACACAACCCTTAAGGATGATCCCATACTCTGCTTGACGAACATCACGTGGTAGAGGACAAATCGTCGTGGCCACGGACTGCCGAAAAGTACAAGAAATCCTTTAGAGTCATATCTATACAGAGGAATATTTACAAGTGGCGGGGGATGCCCCTTGTGATATGCAAACTCAAGCATAGTACCTTCTCAAGTACTGCCCATTAATGACAGGCATGGGATGAACACCATTCGCATCAACTAGCAAATAAGATCCACCTTCGTATACTTGCTCTACGACAAATGGGCCTTCCCAAATGGGCTCGAACTTACCACCTCGACGACGACGCGAGATGATAGGTCTACGCAAAACAAGGACCAATTCTCCGACCTGAAAAGCACGGGGTCGGACAAGGCGATCATGTGCCTGGGCCATACGGGCCTGATACAACTTAAGGTTCTGATAGGCTTGCAAACGGAGCTCTTCTAAACCATCAAGTTCTTCCAATCGTAGTCGGGCATTATCCTCGCGAGACAAATTGTGGCTAACTGCTACACGCAACGAAGGGAGCTCAACCTCTAGTGGGAGGACAGCTTCAACCCCAAAAGCTAAGGCATATGGTGTACACTGGGTAGGAGTACGGTATGTAGTCCTATAGGCCCATAATGCTTCAGGCAATTTGTCGTGCCATTCTCTTTTATTTGCCACAAGTATCTTCCTTATCAACTGGACTAAGGTCTTATTAAACGCTTCAGCCAAACCATTAGCCCTAGGATAGTAAATCGAGGAATACCGCCAATTTATGTTATGGCGGCGGGCAAATCTAGCGATTTTAGTGCTTCTAAAAGACGGGCCGTTATCCGAAATTATACGGCGCGGAACACCAAAACGGTAAACAACATGATCGCGAAAGAAGCGCATCACATCTTCTGATTTAACTTCCTTAAGTGGGATAGCTTCTGCCCACTTAGAGAAGTAATCAGTAGCAGCCAGGATAAACCTATGACCCTTAGAGGAAGGAGGGTCAATAGGACCCACTACATCCGTGCCCCAACTCTCGAAAGGCCAAGAAGACACAGTGGGGTGCAACGGATTAGGAGGTTGGTGAATAACAGTATTATGAATCTGGCATTGGTGGCACTTCCTAGCATGCTCCATGCAATCACGAATCATAGTTGGCCAGTAATAACCCAGGCGTTTAATTCTGACCTTCATCTTAGGTCCGGACTGATGAGCACCACAAAGGCCCTCATGTACTTCGCCCATGACTTTACGAGCCTCCTCATTGTTGAGGCAACGCAACCACATCTGGTCAAAAGAGCGTCGGTACAGGGTTTCGTTTACATACGAAAAGGACAAAGCTCTCTTCCTAATCTGAGCGGCAAGAGAGCGATCGTCCGGAAGCTTTCCACGCTTCAAGTACTCAACAAAGGGGACTCTCCAATCTGACTCTTCCTCAACAGCGCACACTGTGAGGGTCTGATCGGGAGAAGACAAGTCCGCAGGACATAGAGCTTGTCGGTACTGAACAACAATTGACACCGGATTTCCATTCGGGTCGGCCAACTCCTTAGCAAGTTTAGCTAGTGCATCCGCTCTACCATTTTCAGATTGAGGGACTCTAACTAAAGTCACTTCAGGGATCAAACACAAGAGCTCCATTGCCCTATCGTGGTAAGGCAAGAGCTCAGGTTTGAGAACTTTGAAAATTCCAGCAACTTGATTAATAATTAGTTGGGAATCTCCAAAAATCTTTACCCGCACAATGCTCATCTGAATGGCCAACTCAAGTCCTACAATTAAAGCTTCGTACTCAGCTTCGTTGTTAGTACGAGGCTCAGAAAGACTGTAGGAGTAACGAAGGGTGTGGCCTTCAGGAGACACAAAAACAAGTCCCAAACCTACCCTAACTACAGGAGTTTCATAAGGACGTAGTGATTTGATGGAAGAGGCTCCATCAAAGTAAAACTCCCAAGTAGGGGACTCCTGCTCTTCTACACTCATGACTAATTCGTCGGGCAAATCGTCATTAAGTGGAGAATCTGCAGGGATCGGGTGAGAAGCAAGAAAATCAGCTAGAGCCTGTCCTTTGACGGCCCGCTGAGGGACATATGTAATGTCAAACTGCAATAAAATCATGGACCAACGTGCTAGACGACCTGACAAAGTCGGACGGGTCATCAGGTACTGCAAAGGATTAACTCGAGAAATTAAGCTGATCTTGTGTGAGAGCATGTAGTGTCTAAGCTTCTGCACAACAAAGATCAAAGCCAAACACTGCTTTTCCATTGCCGGGTATTTTAGCTCTGCAGGAATCAAGCGTCTGCTAAGGTAGTACAAGGCGTTCTCTTTGCCTTCCTCATTTTCTTGAGCTAAAAGTGCACCAAGCGACTCATCCAAGGCAGTAGTGTAAAGAATCAAGGGCTTGCCAGGGATGGGTGCAGTCAACACTGGGGGATTCGTCAGGTAGCGCTTTATGCTCTCAAAGGCCTCCTGACAATTCCTATCCCAATGAAAGCGAGCATCCTTCTTCGCTAAAGCAGCAAAGGGATGACATCTACCGGCCAAATTGGAGATAAATCTCCGCAAGAAAGCGAGCTTACCCTGAAAAGACCTCAACTGGGTAAGACTCCTAGGGGGTTTCAAGTCCACTATGGCTTTGATCATGGAGGGGTCAATCTCAATGCCACGGTAACGAACAATAAAACCAAGAAACTTCCCCGCACTAACTCCAAATGCGCATTTTAGGGGATTCATCTTCAAATCATGTTTTCTTAAGCGCTCAAAAAACGATTCGTAGGTCTCGGAGGTGATCACTACGGACCTTGCTTTTGACCACTAGATCATCCACATAGCATTCAACTTACTCATGAATCAGCTCATCAAAAATGATTGTCATGGCACGCTGATAGGTGGCCCCGGCATTCTTGAGACCAAAGGGCATCACCTTATAACAAAACACACCAATAGGGGTGCGGAAAGCAGTGAATTTCTCATCTTCAGGGGCCATCTTAATCTGATTGTAACCAGATGAACCATCCATGAAGGAGAAAATGCTATGGGATGAAGCGATATCAACCATAAGTTCAGGGATAGGAAGAGGGAAATCGTCCTTAGGACATGCCTTATTCAAATCACGGAAGTCTATACAGACACGAATTTGACCATTCTTCTTCCGGACTGGAACAACATTGGCAAGCCAAGTGGGATACTTCTCTTCACGAACAAAACCAGCTTCTATAAGCTTCTTAGTCTCAGCGATCACCTGTTGTTTAATCTCTAACCTCATCCGGCGAGGTGACTGCTTAACAGGGACTGCATCAGGACTAATATCTAACTTATGGACTGCTACTTCCGGATCCAAACCGGGCATCTCCGTGTAGTTCCAGGCAAAGCAATCCTTAAACTCAGAAATGAGTGCAACATACTCTTGAGCCTCTGATTCGGATAACAAAGCACTATGAAAGATAGGCCGAGGATCCGATTCAGTGCCCAAATTGATCTCGCACAATTCGTCCATGGCAGAACTGGCGCCATCTTCGAATTCTCGTGGAGCTTCAAGGACCCTGTCCTCATTCTCCTCCAGGTCTTCATCATCGGAGATAGAAACAACCGGATAAGAATGAGAGACAACCCGAATGCTGGCGGAAGGGGACTGATCTTCTTGAGAATAGCCTATACCCTGCCCAGTTCGAGGAAAATCAGTTCGCCAAATACGGGCTTGCTGTTGGGCCTGTCTACCCGACCAAGTCGAAGGGACAAGACCTCGCTCAACAAAGTTATCAACAGCAGGGGAAAAGTACCGGGGAACTGGCATGATCTCATCATCCACAGTGGATTCCACAGGACCCTGTATGTCAGTACTCTGTGGGACACCTACACTATGGAACAACGATGCATGCCAAGCAGATTGTGCTGGCACATAGAGAGTGTGCAGCTCTTGTACAGAGCGCCTATCTAAGGGTAGTGCACCACGGACACTGGCGGAAGGTGTAGGGGAAGGTTGAGGAGGAGATTCCTCAATTCTCATCCCATACATCTGGCGAGAAAGGGATTGTTGGCTAGTGGTCTGACGTCCGACATCTCCGTCGTCGTCTGAATCACTATCAACAACTAGACCACCTTGAGGTATCAAACTCCTATGGAAAGTGGGATAGGAATTGTGATCAACACTAAAGGCGGGCAA
Organism: Dendrobium nobile; assembly: GCA_022539455.1. Taxonomy (NCBI): domain Eukaryota; kingdom Viridiplantae; phylum Streptophyta; class Magnoliopsida; order Asparagales; family Orchidaceae; genus Dendrobium; species Dendrobium nobile. The sequence continues at coordinate 88,576,972 of CM039735.1, read as the reverse complement.
AGGGACTGAGTGACGAGGAACATCAATCATCTCATCATCAGAGTCAGACTCAACAATCAAAGGGGAAGTGTACAAGTGCGAAGGAGGAGGGATTCGAGTATCAAAGTTCCTCGGAGGGCGAACTGACTCTCTACCCCGACCTCTACCACGCAATCCCCTACCTCTACTAGGGGGAACATCTCGCCTGAGTACAAATCGTAGAGATTCATCAAGGTCTTCAGTGGAAACATCTGCCCCAATCCTAACCTGTGATGGACCCTGTGCTAGTGGCTGTATAGGACCCTGTGCAAGTGGCTGCATAGGACCCTGTACAATACTAGTGGGTATCACTGGTGACTGGGCAGGGGGAGGTCTACGAGCTTTTCGAGGCATGTAAAGCTCGGCATCATCATAAATGGAGACTTCATGTACGGCAAAAGGTTGAATATCTCCAAGGATGGAAAACTCTACGTCATTCCTCATATACTTCATACACTGGTGTAGTGTAGAAGGCACCATTCCATATTCATGTATCCAAGGCCTTCCTAAGAGAGCCTTGTATGAGGTATCTGCCTCAATAACATGAAACTTTGCCTCAGTCAAAAGATCCCCAAAACGCAAAGGCAAAGTGATGGAACCTAGAGCTCGCTGACCTTGATCATTGAAATCCTTTAGCATAATCTTGTCTGAAGTGAGCTTCAAATGACCAAGGGAGAGACTCTGTAGGGTGGCATGATTAAGGATATTAACTGAAGCTCCTTGGTCAATGAGGACCCTGTTCAACTCATAACCATTTACTTCAGTGGTGACGTACAAGGGACGGTTGTGATCAGGAGTCCCTAAGAGAAGATCCTGGTCTGAAAAGGTAATGCATGGCATTTCTCTCAAATAGCATGCATCCTTAACTGACTCAGTGGCAAAGAAGGCTTGATAAGACTCTGGTTCAAGCAAGGCTTTCACCAAAGTCTCTCTCAAGTCGGAAGACATCATAAGTGCATCGTAAACACTAAGAAGAGAAGGAATCTTTCTCAAATGAGCCAACACATTGTAATCAACATCCAACTGAGGGCCTTTTCCCTTCTCCTTAGCTGGTGCTTGAGGAGGAGGGATAGGATCATCCTGTTGGGTAATGATGTTTCTATTATTTTCTTTATTATTCTTAGCCATTTTGGGTGGAAGGACCTTACCTGAACGCAACTGTATCTCTCGTATTGAGTCGAACTCACTAGAGGACTCATTTGGTTCAGGTGACATGGCTTGTGTTGGTTCATTAAGAAGTGACTGAGGGGTGTTCTTGGATTCATCTTCTGAATCCATGTAACAACCTCCTTCAGGAATGGCAAACACAGGCTCTTCCTCACACTCAAACTCTTCTCCAAAAGAAGGATCATCATTATTATTTTCAGAAATAAATAAAACAGAAGAAGGAGTGCTAGAAAAAGTAGAACTAGAAGGAGCAAGACACCAAAAGTAGCCAGAATCGTTTTCTTCCATTAATTCATCATCAGTTGAAGGGAGAACAAAATCCTTCAGCGTAAGTGCTGGAAGAGATCCTGTCTTCCCCTCAGAAGTTACAACAAATTTCTCTCTTTCATACATCTTTCTAATACAAGGAGAAGTAGAAGAAATGTGCTCAGTAGGCACTACAACAGAAGAAGAAAAAGAAACTGGCAAAGAAATCGGGCTGGCAACTGTCGACTTGGCCTGTGGGGGCCTCCTCTCAATTGCCTCTGAACCCTGAACTGCCCGTCTGATCATACCCCTTGTCTTGCGAGAGAGTGCAAGCTGCCACTCCTCCCCAGAACTAAGAGATGCTCTACTGTCACTGCTCTGAACATCACACTGACTGTCACACTGACTGGAGCTAGTAATCATCTGAACTATCTGAGAAACTTTACCTCGAGGATGCACCAAATCACTGTCCTGCAAGTGAATCTCACCCCTAGCCATAAGGCTCTCCACTCTGTCCTTGAACACAAAGCAATCTTCAAGGACATGACCAATATGCCTATGAAATGGACAATACAAAGGATGCTCTGTCTGTCCCTCTTCATTTGTCTTATTGTTAATCGGGAATACCAAAATATTTTTCTTAACAAGGAATTTAAAGATCTTCTGCACACTTTCCCTTTTGAAGGGATATTCCTTGCTAAGCTTCTCCTGTAGAGACTGCTGAGCCTCCGGAGTCCTCTGAGGGCGTCTAAACTGCTGTTGTGTATGTGGCTGAGACTGAAACTGCCCTGACGGCTGTGCTAGTGGTGGCAACTGAGGTCGGGGCTGAAACTGAGGTCGTGGCGGTGGTGGATGCTGTGGTACTGAACTAACCATGGGCCTCTTGCCCCTATCATGAGCATCAGAAGTACTATGCACTTCTCCCTTCCTGGGAGGTGGTGCCCCGGAAAACTCCAAACGCTGAGGTCTACGGATGGGTTGACTCTCAGCCTTAGGAGGGACTGCACTGGGTATGCTGTCCTGTAGGCTAGTGACTTTGGTTAACAACTTCTGAAAGGTTCGAATGCTGAAACCCTTCAGATAAGGAGCAATAGGACCATCAATATTCTTCAACAGAATCTCAACTGCATGCTGCTCTTGCAGTTGAGGTTCACACTGAAGACTAAGGTTTCTCCACCTAACTATATAGTTAAGTAGAGACTCGTGGGGGCGCTGTCTGGTCACTACCAACTCACCAACAGTCACTCTATGCTCTGTACTAATGAACCTCTGCACAAATAACTGCTCCATCTCAGCAAAAGTGCGGACTGAATCGTTAGGGAGATCGGCATACCACTCAAATGCCACTCCCCCTAAGCTACTGACAAATAGTCTCAACATCAATGCATCGTTTCCTCCAATGTTACAACATATGGCCCGATACTGAGCCACATGTTGTCTTGGGTTCCCAAACCCATCAAACACTCGGAAACGAGGAGGAACAAAACCAGCGGGATAAGGCTCCCGCTCGTACTCTACCGGGTAGGGGCGGCCTCTACTAACATAATCTCCAGACTTTCTAGAAGCTATAGCCTGGTCAACTCTCTGTGCAATCATGTCCTGAATCTGAACTGGTGACAACTGTACTGACTGACTCTGGACTGGCACACTCAACGGTACTGCTGGTGGAGACATCGGAACTGCCCTCTGAACTCTATCAACTCTAACAGGCTCTGGGGCTGGCGACTGTGGTGCTACTGGCTCGTCTCTGGATGTAGTAGGAGTAACTACGTCCATGACATGGGGTGTAGCCCCCAACATCGTCAACTGGGCGGTCATCGCCGCCATGGCTCTAGCCATCTCCGCCATCTGAGTCTGTAACTGCAAAACCGTGACATCCGTGTCTACTGAACGGGGAGGTCCACCTTGTGCTGAGGTGGAAGGTACATCAGCTTCCCCTTGCTCCTCTAAATCATCGTACTGCTCATGCTGCTCATCTGACGTGCCTCGTCTCGTGACAACACAGACACGGTGAATGGGAATGTCTTCATCTGACTCCTCTGTAAGCAAGTCATCATCGGAGAGGGTCTGACAAAGGGCATCTATGTACGGACCCATAGGAAAAGAAATCCTAAGGGGACTAGAAGCAGCAACTGGCTCCACTCGAGCCGGGGCACTACTATCAACATCTACTGCATCAACATCCATCTGAACTGGTACTGACACTGAAGGGACTGTGTCAACTCTACGAATCGTACCAACAGTCTGCTCTGTCTCAACAGGTTCATCCACCTGCCGACGTCTCCAAACCCATCTACTACGACGGGACCCGGTAGGAACATCTAACTGAGTGGAGGGGGCAACTACAACTGATCCAAGCTGAGGTCGGACAGGCTCTAACTGTGGGCGACGTCCATGACGGCGAGGGCGTCGTCCGACAGCAGGGGCACCTGCCTGAGGTCTATCAGTGGGAACAACTCTGGTCTGCTGCCGTGGTGGTTGTCCTCTCTGCCACCGGTAACTCTGTCTGACTGACTGTCGCTGCAACCGAGAATGCACCTGAGAGATCTGATGGAGTAACCTCTCCTCACTAACACGTCCTCTACCGCGCGCTGAACGGATAATGCTTCGGATCCTCTGAGTGAGGGTCCGAGTGACAGTATCCCTGGGGACTCGAGCGCGAGGAAGAGTAGTGGGGACAGGAGGGGCTGCTGCAATACGGGCTGCATCCTCCTCATCACCACTATGCACTAGTGGGGAAAAGCGTCCTCCCTGGACTGCGTTGATCTCAGGGGCGACTACAACATCAGGAATTGGGGTAACTATACGTCTGCGTGGCTCCCGCTGCAAGGGAACCATCCTCTGCTGAATTGGCTCCTGGTGAGCCACAGAATCTGCCATCCGCTGAACTGCCGCATCGGATGCCGCTAATCGCAATCTCCTGTTCCTATTCCTCCTAGCCCTTCTCCCAAGGCCGGAGGTGGAGGAAGAAGCAACATCAGTACCCACAGGCTGTACTGGGGGAACGGGGACTACTGACTGAGGGGGTGTCGGGGTCTCCTCGGCAATCTCAGGGTGAGACAACCGGGTGAAAACAGAAACCCGACGGGTAGGCGGTGGAGGAAGCTCGGCCTGAGCCACCCTCTTCCTCGAAGAGGAAGGAGGAGGGGAAACTCGAGCGCGAGTAACCTCTACCGGAACAACTGGTAACGGAACTGCTACTGGCTGCCGGCGCTGAGGGGCCGGAGCTACACGAACAACAGGAGCGACAGGCGCTGGCCGCCTGACCGCTGGATGAACGGGGTGAACAGGGAGTGGCCTAGGCACTGGCTGCCTAACCACCGGGCGCACTGGCTGCGCACGAACAGCAACTGGACGAACGGGTGCCCGGGCTGGCTGCCGAGCAACGGGTCGTCCGAAAGGTCGCATAGCTGCACGTCCTCTCCTCTGAGGTGGAGAGAATGCGGCAGCCTCGGAGGGGGTCGGCCCGCCAAGAGTGACGTATGCCGAATCGGTGAAGGATCCAAAGGTGATCCCCCCCGCCGGTGGGCTCGTCAGCAGGGACTCAGGGAGTGTCACCCGCGAGTCAGAGCCAAAACAGAAAGTAACGGACGGACCAGAATACGCCATTTCTACTGTCTGTTAACACAAACAATAAGAATTAGCGTAAACAAAAGCACCGAACGGAACGAGAGAGAGAAAGGGACGGAAATAGCCTGTAAAGGCTAGAAGAGGAAGAACCTAACTAAGGAACACTAAACCCGGAGTGCACACAAAAGGAGATAATTTAACATCCGAAGATGGAGAGAGAAACCTGTCCCACCGTGGTCGCCAGAAATCTGTGGGTCTCCGAAAGGATTCTGCTCGTGTTGTTCGAATGCAAAGGGTACGATCACACTATCCCGTAGGACAAAATGGTCGTAGACCTTTACAATCGACACAAGCAGGCCGATGGAAGAGCAGATGGAGTTATAGATACGATTAGCCATGGAGGATAGCGGGTTTTCACCTACGCATCTCGATGGATAATAATATCTATAACCCTAAATTCACGAGATTTCCCCTATCCGATACATCAGCACTGAATAGGGTTTATTTGATTGTGGGGATCGGTTTCCTACGGGCGCAAGCCCCCGTAGTTAATTACATCTTAGACCTTGATCTAAGAAAACTCTCGATTAGGGATGTTAGGTTATCTCCTCTAAAGTGGGTTTAGTGCAAGGGATTTCTAGGTTTTCCTAATCAAAGGGGAATGTCCCAACTTGGCTCGATCAGTTATACAGGGTTCAGTCAACATCCGGACGGCTAGAAGAAGAGAAAAACTGGAGAAAAAGAAAGAGACGAAGCATTCTAACATGCACGAGAGAAAGAAGGAAGTGGCGTCATCTACGTGACGCGGATGGGTAGGATTTATAGCTTCCGAAAGATGGAAAACTCACCCACCATTAAGGTGTGTAGGAATACACTCGTATCCCTCGCCTTTAGACCCTAAATCTATAAAAGATGTAGTGTTGTACAAACAACGCTAACATCTACGACCTAGCTAATGCAATCTGGACTTATTCCTTGTCTGACAAAGGAAGCCAGCTAAAACCTCCTAATCGTGTAAAATCCATGCTATCCGGTCTGTATGAGAGATGGGAGGGTAGTTTAGACACTGAAATTGGGATCGACAACTAAAGAAATCCCTAAGTGATCCCACACTTATGAGTGGTGTAATGCTCCTAAAACTAATGCAATTAAATCTTAATCTTAATTAGTTACTAATGCAATTTATGCTGGTTAAAGTCTCCAAATCAGATATGTATGAAATTTTAAAAAGGCTTATAGAAAATAGTTTTTGAATGACTAAACTTCCCCAGGTCCGGCACTTCATCCTCATAGGCCAGATTATCCGGACTCTACCCGCAGGCGGGGAAGTTTGTCTAGGAGGTGAGAGAATGCATGTATGCCACCCCGGACGATTCCGGCTATTCCCTAGAGTCGTTATGTTTCTATGTGAGTTAATCTTAAATTTTATTAAATAATTACGAGTAGAAAAATTTTATTCCTAAAGAGCCTAACGGTCAGACACAAGCACATGCAAGAAAGAAACCTATAAAAAGCATGCCGGTTCTACTGCGCAAACAAAGTAAGTAAATCACAACACAGAAACAAATCCCACGAAAAAGAGTGTCCATGGCAAGTGCCATACAATATTACATCTCAAAGTACAGTAAGTAAAGGTGGCCGGGCTCCACTGACAACAACCCGGAAATGACGCAAATCTTAAAATAAGGCATTTTTTATATCTCTTCAGTCTTCTTCTTTTCTTCCTTGATTCGTCTTTGGATCATCTTCAGCTCTTCGGGCTCCTTGTAGTACATCCTCCAAAAGGATGCCCAAATGAAAAAGGAAACCCCCTGTAAGGGTTTACTTTTCCCTTTGGACTCCTCGTAGTGAACGCTCCAAAAGGATATCCAAATGAAAAAGGAAACCCTCTGTAAGGGTTTACTTTTCCCTTTGGACTCCTATCTCTTTAAAAATGCCTTATTTTTAGATCTTCACAAGATTTACTATCAAATACATTTCAACAGAAAGAAAGAAAAATCTAGACTCTCCTGCAGGGGTTATCCTAAGCAGTTATAATAAAAATTTCACCCAAGCAGTTATATATGTAAATTAAAATGCGCACATCAATCACTTGGCCGTGCTCTGATTATTGGGGGCTAAGCAGCTGAAGCAGGTACCTAAAGCAATTATACATAATTATTAATTTTTAGCCCCCTTTTAGCAGCATTATATGAGCACGACCACCTGCAGGAAGACAGCATTAGTATAAAAGAATGTGCCTAACCTATGGGTATTCTAACGTCACAACCACAGTATAGAAAAGAAAGCTAGAAAAAAACAGTACAGAAATCACATCACAGAAAGGCTACAACAGGTAGCAAAAACAAACAGCACACGGGTCACATGCAGAGCGTCACAACACAGCACAGAAAAGAAAAGGGCAGAACAAAAGCCTAACCTAAAGCTAATAGTCGTGTCCTAGCAAACTCATCTATGTGTGTGTTGGCTGTGTGGTCTTGGTAGGTCCTATATAGGGTAGTTTTAGTTAGAGTTGTATGTATATTTGATTTGTTTGTTGAAAGAGACAAAGAAGAGTTTTTTTAGTTAAAGTTTAAATATTAGTGTTTTAGAATTGATTTTTAGGATGCTTTATTTTTAATGTTTGATTAACTATCACCTTTGTTTCACACCGAGGCCGTGAGGTTTATTTCACCCTCCTTGGGGCTAACTTAATAGCCTCGTAGGCCTGGGTTACCCAGTGATAATTAACTTTGTTTGATTATTATAGTTTGTTATGAAAAGAAAAGAAAAGGTAGATTGGGTGTTTTAATTAATCAAATTAGTTAATTGACTTTTAGAGGTTATTATTCTAAGGTTTGATATTTAGAGGTGTATTATCCTAATGCTTTTTAATTTAAGATTAGATTTTCTAATTAAATCTGCATCTTTTAGGTTTTTGGTTGGTTAAGAGTTTATTATTAAATTAATTGAATTAGATTTAGGTTCACACTTTAGATTTAAAATTTAATAATTGTAAGAAATGTTTGATTATGATTTGATTAAGGATTGGATGTTTCAGAATATTTTAAGGATTAAGTTAGGGTTGGTTGGTTGATTATTAGTGAATTAAAAGAAAGCCAAAACCTAGGAAAACGTGTCACTAAGTTTAAGTTTTAATGTCTCTACCCTATAGGGAGCATGCATCCTAAGTCTATATTTTCTAAGACTCGGTCCTTAATTTTTGTCCTTAAGTGTTACTAGTGTTGTAGGGCTAAAAGTGGTGTTTTTCAATTTCCTAAGACTTCTATACGGATGTCACAGGGTTTAAGGGATCTAATAAAGTAAAACAAGAGCAACCCTAAGTATAATTGAAGTTTCTACAATGCCCTAGGGGTGGGAGTCGTACAATCAACTAGGTCCCTAAAGGTTTGCTAAGTTTTAGAAAGCTTACAGCACCGGGGGCTACGACCCGGTGGTTCCGCCCGTAGCGCCCCTACTAGATGAGTAAGGATGACTGATACTTGTATCCCATTGTCCTAGCTCCAGCTCCAAGCGTTCATTGTCCATTGCTCTCCAAAATAGTACCTCGCAAGACACAGAAAAGACATGTATTAGAGCAGTTCTATAAATAAATAACAGTGTAAGGAAATGAAAGAAATGCAATAAAAACTAGAATGTACCTTTTGTTATTTGTTGAGTCGTTTGTGCTTTGGGTTCTCCTTAGTTCGCAGGTGTGCAGTACCAAAACATAAATAAATAAAAAAAAAGGTAGCGAAGAAAACTGGCGGACGAAATAAAATACAACGAAAATCCGATACGAAAAGGGGTGTAGGCGTCGCTGTTATTGGATATACTTCGTAGAAGTCAAGTGCATCCTATAATATCAACAACGCCCTTTGCTGTTCCCACTCCAAACAGGACACTTGATACGCTTTCGACACCTCTACTCAAAAAGACCTTCTAAACCAAGCCTACAACAACTAAGGGAAACTAATCTTTAAGACTCAATCTAAAATCTAGAATTTCTATAAGTTTAGATTCACCCAACAATTCTCTTTTTATAGGAATAAATACTAAAGAGGAGAAAATCTAAGCAAGTAGAGACTAATCAAAGAAGCTATTAAAAGACACTAAACATTTATCAACATAAATTTCCCAAAATTTCAAAATTTCCTAAACTCATTCTTTTAGGAAGAAATATTAAGCAAACTCTAATTCTAATAAGACAGCACTAGTTATTCTTGAAAAACACTAAGGGATCTTGCTACACAAGCTTAACTTACAAAATTATAGACCTCAAAATGATTTATAGGAATCGCTACACGAACTACCACAAAACTTCCTAAAGGTTATCTATTGAAATCTCTTTTCCTTTCATTTTGTTGTTTTGACACAAAAATTCTACAAAATCTTTTACCAAGACTTCATATTTTGACACAAAATCCTACCCAAAGACCCACTAATCAAGTGCCCCTCCTCTCATTTGGAGTGGGGTATGAAAACACGAAGCTCTCCAATAAGGAAGTTGTATATAACCCCTCATTGTAGAGCTTTCATAAAAAAAACGTCGTATAAAAAAGCCTTCAGAATAAATCCAAAACCGCTAACAAATTATTATAAACAAAGCAAATCAAGACTTCTTTCAATCAAAAGCAACTTCTCAAATTAGCGACACAAAACGACTCACAAATCCTCCAACGATGGACCCATTCATAAAATCTTTTAATGCAACACATTCCATAAAACATTCCAACTCACTTCCACTCTCCTAACAAAGCGTCCTAAGCAAAGAAAAGGAAAATCACTATTCGGCCTTTCTAACACAAATCCGACAGAAAACCATTGAAATCCACGAATGCATGCTACCTTATATGCTAACGGAAGAAAATTCACTTATAGTGACATAAACTAGCCTCCAACATTAGGCCTCGCTCGTATAAAAAAGAAGATTGCGTGCAATTGACATTAACCTTTATCATTCTATTAGCATGCAAAGAAACTAGAAAATTTAACAAAGATCGTAGAAAATTCAACAAAGAGAAAACTCGTCTCGAGCACATTCTAATATTACCCCACTTAATGCGAGAAATTATGCACCTCACATATCAAAATGAATATCAATTCTTTCTAACAAAAGTCTTAAAAGATGGCATATATAAAGACTAAAAAAAAAAACAAAGATCAACGTAGTGTTACATACATAATTCAAGTAGCAAACTATACACCTAAATAGATAAATTACTCTAAATACCTTCCACCTTGCTGCTTTATGAAACAATACATAAGAACGTTTAACGCAACATGAATTTAGAGAAGAGAGACCTCCAATAATTTTTACTCATCCACATGCTTATGAAATCGATGCACCATGATACAATTAACACCATTCATAGTTTACCCCAATGCTTGTCATTCAAAGTGCCAATGAAGAGAAACAACCACACACGATTCAATATCAAGGTCACTATTTACTCCAAAACGACTTAGAGAGCAAAACACGCTTTGGAAGCCCCAAAACAACAAAATCAGCATGTATTACTTTGCCAATAATAATATGGAACTTCAGAAAAAAGAAAAAGGCAAAATTCTGCACTAATCATGCTCCCAAACCAATCCGGAATACAAAAACAGCAAAATTCTGCACTAATCATGCTCCCAAACCAATCCGGAATACAAAAACAGCAAAATTCTGCACTAATCATGCTCCCAAAAATAGCTCAGAACATTAAAAACTGTAAAAAAAAAACTGCAGACTAATTATTCCCAAATCAACTTGGAAACTTCACCTCATATGCCATAACACATGTGAGCAAGATCTCCTATCACAAGTTCATGAATTTCATTAAACATAAGGTCTCGATGCAATCACCGTATTATTTTTTTTTAAACAAGCTCAAAAGCGAATTAAGTACCCATATGAAACCTCCAAACACAATAATGCTACATGATTAGTTGGTAATCGACAGTCATATCCAAGGCTTCAAAGCATGTGATTTTCTACACATTACCACCTAAAAAAAATTTCCAATGTATTGGGAGCGAAAGTACAAGACAATAAACACATAACGAAAGCTCTAATGATATTGGAATATCTCAAACAAAGTGGCCAATGCCCACAAAAATGCTTTGTATAACTACACGTTCTATGAGTTGTGATCATTGTAGAGCTTTAATTCAAACTAGAACGTCACAACCTCTTCCTCAATAACATTTTGCCATGCACTGAATAGGCAATGCTTGCAAGATCACATAGAAAATGGTAGCAAGAAAAGCATGTTCCATACATCTGCTTGAGTGAGCTCACTCAAATAACCTACACAAGAGAACGATCACTCCTCCAATTGATGGAATTCAACGATATCATTTACTAATCAAAGAAGTAGTATTCACTAGTGTCACAAGTTTGGAGAATAAGAAAACATCTATGTGGAAGGTTTATAACAATGCAAGATCATTCCATCAACTTAAGCTATGTCAAGAATGCACATGAAAACCCCTTTTTTACCAAAGAAATAAATTTCAAAGCAAGGAATCGGCATTTCCATTAAGAGAAGAAAACATGATTTCTAACGTGTTGGTCATTCGAAGCTCATGAACCAAACAACCTTGCCATTTTTTTTCGAGTGACGCTTCATCAAATACTTGATTAAGTGGCTCCACATGCATATTTTAGTAAAAGAAACAACATGGCCTTCTAGGTTTTGCCGTCATTCCAAGCTTAAGAAAAGGATTCAATAAAACTTGACAAGGAAATTTCAATAGCAAAGAGCTCCAAACAGTCTTTGAGGAAGATATAACAAGCAAAAAAAAAGGTGCATAAACTTACAAAGGGCCACATAAGAAAAAGGGTGCTCACCCAACGTTTGGTCAGGTAGTCTCACATACTTCATGAATAACCCACAAAGCATCTCAAAAATAAAAAATCCTTAATGGCATTCCAGCAAACACTTGGCATGCATCTTTTAGAAAAGAGACAAAATAACTCTACAAGACTTGTTATCATTTACCCCTAAGATATTGAATCACATAACATAGCCAAGTCCAAGCTTTATATACCAACTGTTTACATTTCAAACAAAAAGAGTCAACACATTATTTCGTTCAAACCGCATGAAGCTCATCAGGGTTGGCAACGACAACTTCCAACTTTCAAAGCAATAAAGCATCACTTGATTCTCAAACAAACTCAATGAAACTAGACAAAAAGAGATAGTAAAGAATGACTTTGCCAAGCTCATTTCAACCGAAATTAAACCATCTCAATTTCGTTTTTGAAGAAGAGATATTAACTAGATGAAGAGAAGAAAGAAAGCAAGGAAGAAGAGGAAGAATAGAAAAGAAAGAAGGAAGAAAGTAGAAGAAGAAGGAGAGAGAAGAAGGAGGAAATACTCACTTTGCAAAAGTTCAAGCTCTGTCCAGTCGTCGGGATCGGTCCGAAGGGGGAGATCTGGGTCGGTCTAGGCGGATCGGCGACGGGGTCAGTCCGGGATCGTGCGAGGCCGGGAGAGTCGGGTTCGTCTGTGATTCGCGAAGCTGAGAGAGCGAGGGGGGGATGGGGTCGGCGTCGAGATCGATCCAGAGGAGGTCGAGTACGGATGGCTGCCGTCGGGTCTGGTCCGGGCGTGCGAAGCCAACAGCAAGAGGAGAAGAGTCTTCCGTCGGCTAGCCTCCGTGCGTGAGAGAGACACCTCAGGGTTTGGTCTTGGAGAGGTCAGCGCGAGTTCGGTCCTGGAGCAGCGATCAGGACTTATGAACAGAGGAAGGGAGCTGGAGCTCGGGCTCTTCGGCTCCTCCTGGCGTGCGTGAAAAACAGAGAGAGGGATTGAGAGAGAGAGCGTTAGAGCGGGAGAGAGGAAGAGATCGAGAGTGGGAGAAGGTGTTCGCCAGCGTCTCTCCTCGTCCCCTCCCTTTGAAGCTTTTTCTAGAGTAAATCAAAACTGTCGTAGAAGAAAAAAAGGAAGCCCGCCAAGTCGAATTCTTCGTTGCAGTGGCTTGAAAACACCCGAAAGGAAACTGTCTCTGCTTCGTATCGCTGTTTTGCCTGAAGCAGATCGCGAGCCTCAGGGATCGTGCCGACTACTCATTCAACCCGGACCGCTCGATTGCATGCTTGATTTAGACAGTTGATTTGAATTACTAAGAAAGTCAGAAGGGCCTCAACTGACAAATAAATTGGGCTGAGTCAAGCCAAAATGACTAAAACCGGGTTAAATCCGAGTCCAAAATCTGGGTAAATTTGAGTCAATTCGGGTTCGAGCTGACTCGACAAACTTAATCGCGCGAAATTGAATCCGGGATAATAATCAAATTAAATCAAATAGGACACGACGCGACCAAAATAGACTGATCAAGTCTAATTGGACACAATCGAGTCCGATCCGGCTCGAGTCGGGTCGATTCGAGCTCGAATTGGGCTCGTCGATGACTAATCAAGTCGATCGAAGGTGTTCGAGCGAAAATCGAGGTCAACAGTATTCATGTTCAATGTCCCAAACATGGTCATGTTCATTTGAGTCAAAATTATCCATGTCATATCAATTTTAAGTGCATTTTGTTCAAATCCTTATCCAAACTTGACGGGGGAGATGTCGGGAGGCTGCCGAAATTTTGTCTGAAATAAGACAATGACTAAAAAAAATGAACTTGAGCTTGACTTGAACTTGCAAGGTGGACAAGAACTTTGACATTGAACTCAAAGACATGCACGGTTGGTGTTTGTGAGACACTGCGGCGGTGATTTTTTTTATTTTTCTCCCGCAATGCCACTAAAGGCGTGCATGGGGTTTTAAAAAGCATTTTTATTTGAAAAGTACACATTTTTTTAAGGCAGTTTGCTTTCCCCCCACCCGGGGGTACTTATGAGTGACCCCGTTTTGCAGTACGTGCTGCACCGGGGTCCCATCCCACCACGCGCAATAAAGGCGTGCATGGGGCGGTTCTCCGGTTTGCCAGGAACATTGAAGTAGGGTTTTGGTGATCGCTCGCCTCGTCGTAGGCGCCGCACTGGGGTCCCATCCCACCATGCGCAATAAACTATTTATGGGTCATCATCTATTATTTTCATGCAATAATCATTATACTTTTACATTGTACTGACATATTTTTCAATTTCTAGGAAGGAAGAATAATTGAAATTCATAGATTTAGATTTTGTTTGGGATATCTTTCTTACTACTTTTTAACTAGCATAAAAATAAAAACTCTTGTACTAAAAAACTGCTTTAAGAAGCAATAAGAAAGCCATCCCAAACGAAGCCTTAGTCCAATGATTTTCTCATTTACAAGTTTTCTATCTAAACAATATTAACTATTTTTATTTATCTAATTGTGTGTCAACTGCTACTTGAACATAATACGTTAAGATGCTCGTTCCCTATTGTCAAAAATTTTAGGGACAAAATCTTTATTTATTTTTTGCAAAAACATGAGAGTTATGCATAGTGTGTGTAAATATATAATTATTTGTCATATATTTAAACTTGTGAGTAAAAAATATTTTTCATGTACATTTGTTATTATGGCATAGCTTTAAAATAAATGTTATTAAAGCTAGTGTCACCTTATCTTTATTTCATTCTATGCACTCATATTTGTTCTAAGGGTGATAGACATGTAATATTAATGTTTTAGATGTTAAATATGTAAATAACATGAAATAAAGTGGTATGTATCTTTATTATTCTTCATTAATACTAAATCAACGCTAATAATGAATAATATTTGATCCAAAATATTAGTCGAGTCCAGCCAAAAAATATATATATAATGAGTTAAGCCCATCTAAAATCTTCCTCTTTTTCACCAACCCTTCCTTCTACGTTTACATCTTCTCAAGGGACAATACATTGTCCTATCAACAGTTAGAATTATGTCCTACCATTTCTGCCTTGGGACCTGTTATTTGGACTTTGCATGAAGTATTCTAAGCAAGGCTTGCCAAGGGAAATACATTCTGCAAGCCAATTCTGCTAAAGAAGTGAGTAGTCCCCCCCACTCTACTCTTGCTTTTGCTTTCTTCATTTCTTGGTTCCTGCAAAAAGCTTGAGCTCTGAGAGGCTGCTTACCTACTTAATTCAACAAGCCAATCTCTCAGTTTCTTTTGGAATGACCTGAATGTCATGTAAGAAAAGACAACAAGGACTAATTGTTTCCTTTTGACCTCTCTATTCACTGTGGCTCTAACTTGTCTTCTTCCTTTGAACACTTCTGTCATTTTGTTATTGATTTCATGTCTTTGGTTTCTGATGTTGGGCAAGTCGGCAGATTCATGAGGTCCTGATCTAAGTAGAATTAACACTGTTCTGTCAATATTATAGGTTAACCTCTTCTTTGCTGAGTTGATCTGCATGGGGCCTGCAGGCTTAAAGTTTTGGATTATATGCAAGGAATTAATTTAATTTTTGGTTTCTAGGTAATGTTCAGAGGGTCCAGGTTTCTTGAATAATTAGGATTTTCAAATGACACAATGTGGGCACTCTAATCATTATTTCAAGTATATCAAGATATTTTTTTCTAAATACAGATAATAAATGATGCACATCATGCCATTTAATGATCGAAAAATGATTGGAAAATTTTAGCTTAATTGTTCCATCTAGGGGTGTAAGTGAGTCGAACCGGCTCGAACTCGACTCATTTATTTGCTCGCGGGCCGAGCTTATCGAGTTCACGAGTCAAGCTCGAGCTCGCTAGCTAGTAAAGAGCTCGAGTTTGAGCTTGATAAGGCTCGGCTCATGAGCTCGCGAGCCGGCTCGAGCTCATTTATAGTGGGATGAGCTTGAGTTCAAGCTCGCTTTCCGACCAATGAGCTGAGCTCGATAGAGCCAAAACTTGACTTGTTTGCACCCCTAGCTCCAACAACAGCTAAGGGTAACTTGAACAGTTTATAGTGACCTTACAGATCTGAAAGTTACAAGTCCAATGGTGATTGTAGATGTAGATTGACATTCTAATGGGCATACTCATAGGAATAATATTGAGAAGCTTCATAGCTCAAATTTGAAGACGCCAAAAATGATTATGTTGTCTTTGCCATTTCTATAATCAGAAGTATATTTCTTCAAGAGCAGTCATGTTATAAATGGCTCACAAAGGTGAGTTGTAAGGAGATCACAAACACTCCATGTAATTCAGAAGTTCTTGAATGAACTGCAATATAATGGAGTAGGAGATGGAGATGGTTCTATTTAATAATGTCGAAATGTTCATTGGATGAAGGAGCTTGTGAATTGAAATGGCTGGCCTCTTTGCCATCAAAGGCGGTGGTGGTTCCATGGCCTCATTGATCCAAATAATAATGTTATCAAACAAAGTCGTTGAAGTATTTGCTCTGTCACAGCTAAAGATGAAAAAGCTGCTCACAGAGTTTATCAACAGTGAATTGTGAAACCTCGTAGAATACTAAGAGCACTGTAATGCTTTTCATCCCAGATTTTATAGAAAATAATAAAATATAAAAGGTTTAAAAAAGCAGAAAAACATAAGAAAAGTTACCAAACAAGCCTATTAAGAAATCTTTTTATCTCAAAAATGCAGGTATATAACAATCCCTTCATATTGGGTAACTGGTCGGGTTAATGTCAAACCCAGAATTGACCCGATCCGAATCCAACCCATTTTTTAAAACCTGCCATTTTCTCGGACTTGAACCCGACCTGACACAACCCGCCAACCCGTGGTTGTCTTGTCGGAAGGAACTTCGTTGAAGGGGGTGTTTGTTGCCACCGCGGGACAGCACTCGGCAGCTCATCGATGGCCGTCGAAGGAGGCATTGATTTTGCATACCAACGTCATCGGGCAGGTTAGGGCCATGTGGAGGGGTAGTTGACAAGGCCACGAGAGAGGCAGATGGTGGCAGTGGCAAGCTGCACTCGACAAGATCGCTTGTTTAAATTTAAATCAGCTAGTGGTCGAGACAACGAAAGCGGCTAGAAACAGGACGGGATGGCGGCAACGGCACTGGCCACGCAACTAGGCATGCCACTGCTGATTGGATGACGAATGCTGGATCATCTAGCGGCCCTCAACGAGATGGGATCACGTGACTCACATCAGATGCGACCACTTGTAGGGACGGGGACAGTGGATGGGTCAACATAGGTCAGCTCGAATGTGACTCACACATGATTTTCCCGGGTTAACCGGGTTGAGTTTGAGTTTCCGGGTCAACCCGAGCCCGACCTATTTTTCCAAACGGGTCGAATTCCGGAACTCGACCTGACCCGTCTACGAAATTGATTGACCATAGCCCTAAATTTTCAAGTTGGATTCGAGTTTGATTTTCGGGTTGCGTCAAATATTGACACCTCTACCTTCAATAATATAAGGTGTTATTTATTTCATTTCATGATTAAGAAGACATACAAGACTCTTTACTGTACCTATAAGAAATTAAAAATTCATGGATGGCACCTATTCAATGGATTCATGAACTTCCGAGCTGTGCGCATGCCTCACTTTCTCCCTGCAAGTTGAATAATAGGTTCTGGAAAAAAACAGGAAATTAGTGATTTATTATCATTGATGTATCAATGTCACATAAAATTTTCTTCTGCAGTGGAGGGAATATTCATTATCCTAGTTTGATTTTTCATTACTTTATGAAAACTTCATTGAATTCAACGTGAATCCAAGCAATAGGCTGCTGAATCCATGAAACAAGCTAGCAGCTTCAATATGCAGTTTGTTCAAGATTACAAGAAAATGTTTAAAATATATATTTTTTTAATTATAATTAAATGAGAATTTGATTCTTAATAAGACACAATGGAGAAAAAATATCCAAGTAGCCGGCTCCACGTAGTGGGATAAAGACTTAATGTTGTTGTTGTTGTTAGGGCTGTCAAAATAGGGCATGGGTCGGGTTCGGGTCCAACTCGGAACCGACCTGACGCCATTTGAGTCAACTCAAAACAGACCTATTTTTTTGCAAATTGGTCATAAAATTCAACCCGAACCCGACCCGTCGGATTTCCGGGTTGACCCGACCTAACACGGGTTATGGCCGAAGACATGCGCGAAGCCGCGAATGGGAGGAAGGCCAGCCACTCATCCATCGTCTCATCAAAGCCGGAGAAAAAGCAGGAGGAAGGAACTTCCGACATCGTCGAAGACTACGCGGCTTAGCGAAACGAGCGCTGACGGCCTAGCATTAGGATCACGAATTGATTGTCGATTTGTCGACAGTAGGACGGCGGGAGAGGCGGATGGCGAGGTTTTCATGCCTGCTTAACTCGCGTATAGCAGGAGAGGGGGATGGCCGACGGCGGGAATTGGGACAGCAAGAGTTCTCAGGTTGAACCCAGGTCAACTCGAACCCGACCTGATTTTCAAAACGGGTTGGTTTGCTAAACCCAAATCCAACCCGTTTGGCAAATAGGTTTACCCTAATCTAAAATTTTTGAGTCTATCTCCAATATTAACACCCCTACTTGTTGTCCTGGAGTCTATGTTTCCCAACTTCTGTATCGCAATGTTTCTCTCTTGTTATGGAATGTCAGAATATGCTATGTTGCCTTTGTTTTGCTGCCTTGGATGGAACCTACATAGAAAAATATCGTAAAATCACTTGGCAAATAATCAGTAAAAGAAAAATATGAATAGCTAATAATCTGATGGGAGCTGTAGAGAATGAAGAAAGAGAAAAAAGAAAAGGTGGGGAATATGAGTACAGAAAAGCAAATTTGCATGTGAACAAGTGTGATATAAGCAGATAGGAAAGCAGATGTATTTATTCTTTCTTTTTCTTCTCTTAGGATTCTGAGCCAATAATGCTTTCATGCTTGTCCCTATTGCAAGTTCTATATGGGAGGGTTATGTAATGTGAAGCAAGGGAACACTTTAGTGCCAGGCTTTGCCCATGAAGTGGTCTTTTACTGTAGCAATCAAGGCTGTGCAATTGACCCTTTACTAAGACTTTAGCTTCTCATTAAAATGATTTTTTTACTATATATATAATAGTTAAAAAATTCCTTTTTTTCATTAATAGATAATAATTAATTCAATACATAGTTATGGTGGAAGATTAAGATTTTGTTTGAGACGGTTTTTTGTTGCTTCGTAAAGCAGCTTTTAAGCAAATTTTTGTGCTAAAAAACGGCTTTAAGAAGCAGTAAGAAAGTCATCCCAAATGATGGTAGACTTCATCGTCATTAACTATCATCATATTACCACTAAACTTCCATTGCCCAGTTTCAATTGAATACTCAATCAAAGCATGAGACAGGTTCGTTAGTTGGAATAGTTATGACGTAGGATTGTCGAGTCTTTTTGATCAATTTAAGGCGTGATTTGGTGGACTTATTATAAGGGGTGTCAATTTCGGGTCACGGGTCAGGTTTGGGTCGAACCCGAAACGGACCCGGGTTCAAACGGGTCAGAAATTTGAACTGGGACCCGACCCGGGTAACACTACAGAAAAATCACCCAAAACCGGCGGTTTTTTCCGGCGGCTTGTATGGTAACACCGGCGGTTTTCAGAACCACCGGCGGTGCCCAAACCGCCGGAAAAATGGCGTAGGAAACATGTTTCCGGCGGTTTTTGCCGGCGGCTTTATTTGCCGACGGCTTTCCGGCGGCGTAGACCGCCGGTTATTGCCCGGCTTTCTACTGGAGGTGTTCCGGCCTTTGAGCCGCCGGTCATTTCCGGCCTTTGAGCCGCCAGTCATTTTACCGACGGCTTGCCGGCGGTTACAGCGGCTGGCGCGCGTTAGATCAACCGCCGGCACGCATCGGTCCAACGCTGGTGTTTTACCGGAGGTAGTGGCCGACGGTCGTACCGGCCCGATCCGGCGGGTTTCCGGGTTGACCCAACCTGACACGTGCGTCAGCGAGCGCGGCACAGCGCGAGGCGCGAGCGCGGCACGACGGCAACGCGGGTTCGGCAGCGGGCGACGGCTCGGGCATGCGGGGCAATGGGCACCGGGCAGCAGCGCGGGGAAACGGGGTAGCGGGCAGCGCGGGGCATCATTGACTAACACTTAGTCATTTCTTGCTGATGTTAAAACCTTTATAATTAATCACCAATTTACTTAATTTTAGGGTGTATTTCCCCATTATTTAGCTATAGGAAAGAGCATACTTTTATAGTTGTAAAAATGCCATGGAATTTGTTAAAATTAAACAAGGCCCTACAAATTTTCTCACTTCAAAATTTGCACATAAAAAAATTTTGTACATTGCATCTCTATAAATTTATCTCTATTTATCTATGCGTGCAGACTCTTCATATAAACTAAGACATAGCAATTAATTTTAAAAAAATAGCAATTAATTATTTTTAACGAACATTTAATTATAAATTTTCACAACAACATAGTTTATTTTTTAGTTATTAATCTCTATATTTGGGTTTTATTTTTTTATGAAAATATTAAAAGTTTTTTTTTTATATAATAGAAAAATATTGGGCCCTTTTTGTGTTGAGCTTCAAATTATTTAAATTTGTGTTAGAGTGTGCTCTCCTTTCTTAGTTCTTAATAATGGACAGATCATTCTTGATATTATGCCCAGAACAAATCATAAAAGCTTTGATATTTTTATTTTGTGTTTTTTTTTTCTTTATTATTTATTTTATGTGTTTATTGAATTTACTCATTGTGGCCTTTTCCAAATAAATAATTAGCGGTATTATTCTAATAATAAAAATAAATTTAATTATTAACATATCCGACTTAGGCTGTAAGTAAGTCAAGCTAATCCATGAACCGACTTGAGCTTAGCTCAATAAATAGCTCATGAGATAAGCTAGATAAGCTAACAAGACAAATTTGAGCTAATTTCGACTTGACTTGTTAGCTCATGAGCCGGCTGATTTAAAAAAATATTAATATAAAATATATTTAACATATATTAGAATTCAGAAGGTCAATACTAAAGTTATTCAAAATATTTAAAAATTATATTTCATTTTCTTATATAAAGTGATTCTTTATTATTTATTTTTTAATTTTTTTTTTATAATTTTGTAATAATAATTACTTGAATCATAATAATTTTCTATCTTTTATTATAAATGAGTTAGCTCTAATTCGTACGATTATGCTCGAGCTTGAGCACGAACTCGATTAATTCATGCTCAACTTCAACTTAGAGGTGACTCAAACTCGAGCTCTACTCGACCCAATTGAACCCCTAATTAGATTATATTTTAAATTATGTTCATGCATAGTATGGTCCCAACAAAATCGTGCACAAAATTAAAAAAAAAAAGTGTTAATTTTGAGATAAATATTTAGCTTCTGACATAATTCCTTTCTATTTCACTGTAACAGAGCAATAGAGAAAAAGGATAAAGGTTAAAGGACCGGGTCGTTTCGGCTTTTGTAAGGAGCTGCGTTAAAGCAGGATAATATTAGGGTCCGGGCAGGACCCGGCGGGCCGTTGTGCATTGGGCGGGCTCACTGATTGAAACGATAGTCAAAAAAGTTAAAAAAGAAAGCGCTTCTCTTATCCCGAGAAAAATTCTCTGTCGCTTTGGAGCGAGAAAAAATAAAAGTTCGAATATTATATGATATAACAATTTAGTCACAATGTGCTCAAAGATTTTATTTATTTTTAAATGAAGATAAAAGATAATATTAATTATCAATGCAATGAATTAATTTTAAAATATAGTTAACATTTTTTAACTTAATCATAAACAAAATATTTATTAAAATATTTTAATTTTTTTACTTTAAATATTTTATATATATTATTAAGAAACATATTAATGAATAAATTCTACATGTGAAAATAAACTTAGATTCATTTTATTCAAACATCTTTTAATGTATATATATATATATATATAATAAAAGTGACATGGGATTCTTTTCATATTAAGGATCTATTTTGCTGTCATATTTTAATAAATGTGATTATAAAGCTCTTGGTAGAAAATAATTTTTTTGAAAGTTGTCACAGAAAGAAACTTTCTAGCATAAATTTTTTTTTAAAGTAGCCAAAAAGTAATAACTGAATAGAAGCGATGATTACAATTTGAAAAACAAAAGAGTAAGAAAGTTATTCCAAACGAAGCTTAAATCCTAACCATTCATTTATTTATTATGATTTCAATTACAACCATACATCATAACTACATTAAAGTAAACTCTATTTTTCCTTGGCTTATTATTAAGCATGAGTTTTATTTTAGGGCAATGCTTCTTGCATTAGATTAATTTAAGATATTTTTCATATATTATTTATACCATGTAGTATGAGGTTAATGTTTTAATTGATGTGTAAAAAGAAATTAATTTAGGTAATATTTCATTTGACAAATAAATTTACATTTAAAATTTGATTGCTTTTCTTTTATGTTCATTCATAAATAAATCAAATGAGGGCATATTAATCAAGAATTTGAAATGATACAATAATATGTTCTTTTAATATTGCTAGGTTTAAGTATTTTACTTGTAATTATCTTGATATTAGCTTTGGATAAAATACTAAATTGAAAGATCGATGATTCGAACTTGTGGACTTAATAAGCTTTCATATTAAGTACATATTCAAGAACATGCTCTTTATTTAAGAGATTTTGCTGGTATTCTTTACTCAATGCATGAAACTAATATGAGGAGTCATTGGCTTATCAGATTCAACTAAGGCTTCGTTTGGGATGGTTTTCTTATTGTTTTTTAGTATTAATAAGAAATTTTTGTACTAGAAAACTAATTTAGAAAATAGCAAGAAAACCGTCCAAAACGAAGCCTAATTGGAAGGGTACTTTTGTGGAGTTTGGTGTATTTTTTGGTAGATTTTGTTCTGAATTGATTAGACTATAAATGAACGAAATGCATGAGAGTGCACTATGGTCATACTATCCCTCTAAAAGAGACTAACTAAAAGAGTATGAAGGAAACATAAGAACATTTCAAATAATGATAACAACGGTTTATGTCTTTATGATCCTCATTGGGATGGCATATCAGTCATGCATAAATTGGTACCGACATAATTGAGTATATGAATATATTTTTCAATAACTAATTGGAAATGGCCTACGCTAAGCTTACTATACTGCAAATATCTTCCTTAATGACTGACATGAACATGAAAATCATGACATCACAACAATTATATGGAACTTTTAAGGCCAAGTCTTATATAATAACCTAAAGTGGATGACTCCTAAGTTTAATATAGATAAATCAATTTGTTGGGCCTTTTTTTTTTTTTCCTTGTCTGAAAGATGCCCTCAAATGGACTTACAATCCAATCAAAATATAAAATGGCACCTAACAATGTGAAGAAATATTATTAATTCATGCAAAGATGATCAAACCAATAAAATCATAATACAAAAGCCACATTGCTTGAAATCTTTAACTATAGCAATATTCAATAAGATTGATCAGAAGGGTGAGAGGGTAACTAAGGTTTTCATCGATCATGATTAAAGTTTTATTTAGGATAATTTTCTTATTATTTTATAAAATTTTCGTAGAGAAAATAATTTTTTAAAGTTGTTGTGAAAATTAATTTTCAGATACTAAATTTTTTGTTAAAGCAGTAAAAAAATTATGATCAAATAGAAATTATGGTTGCGACATGAAAAAAACAAATTAGTAAGAATGTGCCTCAAACAAAGCCTCAGATTAGATAAAGAACAAAATTAAAAATATATATATAAATAAATTAATTCAATGGCTAATTAATTAAGAAAATCCTAAGATTCATGCATACATGAAGATTAATTTTGTTGATTTTAACTTTCACAATTTTTCATTTTTTCACCGATGTGTATAATCTTATCCTTTTGCTATGAAGAAATGCAAACTTTTCATGCATATATGATTTATGCTCTTAAAATGATGATAAAAAAATATTTAAAATAATTTCTGAAGAGAAATGAATTACTTAAAGGTTCACATAGTCCCCTTTAGGTATGATGACAGATTCTCTTATGTACTCCCTACCGCTTTTTCTGCTGTAGCTTCTTTTTCTTTTGGAACATATTTACATCTTGTTTGTGTCTAAGTTAGACAGCACATTTTGTTTTATAATTGTTATACTGTAAGTTGCATGTGAACAAGCCATTGCGATTCCTCAATTTCATTATTTTGCGCTCTCTCTCTCTCTCTCTCTCTTCCCCCTTTTCTCTCTCTTTGATTTCCCCCTTTTTCATTTATGACTTCAAATATGATAATTGTTGAGTCCTGGAATATTCACGGCGGAAGAGAGATATAAAGTTTAATGTCTTAGTTTTGTACGAAAATCCATTACACAAATAGATAAACAGTAAAGGTGTGGTGTTCTTAAGAGCATTGGAGTTTTTACGTGAAAACCCCTTAAAAAGGGGGAAACCAAGGGGCCTTCCCCAGTTTAAATGAATCTACTAGTATTTGCTTTTGATTAAAAAAAAATAGTATTTGCTTTTGATTACAAATGTGGCACTTCATTGGAGAAAAGGCCTATACTCGATGTAGCAAATATACATCATATAGAGTGCATTGCAAGGCGGGAGTTGGAAAAATCAGTATTGATATGTTCGTTTGGTTGGCAGGACCATAGTCGACGAGCGATGTTGGTCGGAAAGAAAGCAGTCGGGCGACGGTAGTTTGAAGGATCGTAATCATGCAATGGAGGTTAGAATGACCGTAATCAGGCAATGGAGGTCAGAAAGATCGTAGTTGGCGCGTGATGTAGGTCGGAAAGATCGTAGTCAGGTGACAGCAGTCAGAGAGATCGTAGTCTGGAGATGGTAGTTGGAGAGATCATAGTTGGTGGACAACAAATGTTGAAAATATCGTAGTCAGGTTAAGGTGGTAAAAAAGACTGTTGTTTGGCGACGGAGCTTAAAAAAATCGTAATCAACGGATGACAGATGTTAGAAAAACTGTTATATGGCGATGGAGATCAGAAGAGCCATAGTCATAGGGAGACGGTGGTAAAAAAGATTGTTGTCTAGTGATGAAGGTCAGAAGGATCGTAGTTGGCGAGCAATGACAATTAGAAAGATCATTGTCTGACGATGGAGGTCAGAAGAATCATAGTCGGCGAGCGAGAACAGTAGGAAAGACGGTAGTCGAAATTCGACGATCTTGGGCTCATTGGATTTGTCTTGTCGAGCCGCTCGATTATATTATAAGAATGCCACATTTGGAGATAATTTGGTCATCCAATTTATAATTTGAACCTTCTTAAGGCGCTTCAGGTCTTTGATTTTGACCCATTTGGCATCGGATTGGGTCGAGGATTGGGTCGCAATTGGTGTCATTAGGTTCTTCTTTTCTAGATATTCATTTTGACTATAAATTTATTGAAATTGAAGTTCATATAGTCCCATATTTAATTTCAGATGTTTCTAACTCAAATTTGCCTCGAAATTTTTTTGCCCGAGCAAGATAAATTTTTGTTGATATATCCGTAATTATTCATGCTCATAATGTCATATCGTAATTACAAATTTCACTTTTTATTTATTTTAACGACATCTGATTATAGAGATGTTGTCATCTTTACTCACACAAAGATGATGGTGATCAGCTTAAGAGAAAATATAAGTTAAAATATTTTGACTCAAACTTAATCAGAATTAATTTCATAGACATTAAGATTTTGTTTGAGATAACATTTTTATTATTTAATGAAAAAATCTTTTAGTACAAAAAATTTATATAAAAAATTACTTCATAAATAATAATAAAGTTCTTAAACAAAGCCTAAGTTTAAGTTAAAAAGAATAAATTATTTAAATTTAATATTAATTAAAAATTGGGATAACTCCAAAAAAAATTTATGATCTTGTCAAGGTAGTATTTGCATTTAAAGCTATTAAAATTAAATTTATGATCACTCAAAGTTTGATTTTAAGAAACTTATACTCTAGCTGAGCATCTCGACAATACGAACAAATTGATGCTAATAATTATCCAATCCAACTCCAAATGAGCTTAAATCAAATACTGAAATTATATTTAGAAGCTTCAAAATATAAATTGATGGATCAAATGACATTTAATTATAGCATGTTTATAACCAAATTGAGTGGCTCAATGGCGAGACAAATTTAATGAGCTCAAGATAACTTTATTATGACATCATTAAGACAGTCAGATGTTTGATAAATGATCAATAATCAAGAGAATTGTTGCGGACTAGAATATATGCGGTGATTGAGTTAAAAAAATTCCATCTCAGCGTTGTATGGATATCTAGCAAACAAACAGATGAGAAATAGCAACACCAGGATTTTTACGTGAAAAACCCTGAAAGGGGAAAAACCACGGGGCCACGCCCAATTGAAAGAGTTCCACTAGTGTTTGCTTGAAATACAAGAGGCTGACTCGTCCTTAAAATTTAGGACGATCAGATTACAATGAATCACTTCAGGATTGAAAATCAGTTACAACGTCGGGCAGAGTTCCGACATCACTTGGAGATCGGGCGGAATTTTGGTGTCATACAGAGGTCGGGCATAATTCTGGCGTCGTTCGAAAGTTGGGCAGAATTTTGGCATCAGGCAGAACTCTGGCGTCACTTCAGCATCGGGCAGAACTCTGGCGTCGTTCGGAAGTCAGGCAGAATTCTGGCGTCAAGCAGAACTCTGGCGGTGGTCGAGGAGTTCTTCCCTCATATCCTTCTCTTCTTCTTCTCTTATTCTTGCTTAGTTCTCTCTCATGAGAAATGAGGGGTCTATTTATAGATATTATGGAGTGGCATGACTTTTAAATAGATGAGAGATTAGAGGTAAATAGAGAGTGGTCGGATGAACGGCCTATATTGAATTCTTGATCGTGTACCGTTCGTTAGACATTTGAAGGTCTTAATGATGTCGGAATTTGGCGATCTTGGGCTCATTGGATTTGTCTTGTCGGGCCGCTCGATTCAATTATAAGAACATCATATTTGAAAACCCGTTTGGTAACTCAAATTGTGGTTCGAACTTTCCAACAGCACTTCGGGTCCTTGATTTGAACTCATTTGGGCTCAGATTGAGTCGAATTTGGTGTCGTTGGGTTCGTATTTTCGAGACGCTCAGTTTGACTTTAAGTTCGCTGAAATCAAAGTTTATGTGATCCCAAATTTAATTTTTGAAGTTTCCTGCTTGATTTTGCCTTGAGATTCGTGCCCGATCAAGATAATCTTTTTAGGATATATCAAGAATCATTATGAATCATACGATAAAGCCATTTGGATTCTAATCAAATTTGTGAAAATGCTCATCTCAAAAAGCTTATAAATACCCTCAATTCTCTACAAATAGCCTCAATTCTCTACAAATTAGAGGTGGGTTCAAGAGCTAAGAGAACTAAATTTCTCTGTTGCTTTTTCTGTCCATCATCAATCTTCACCAACAATCGTCCCTGTCATCTCGAGACTCCTATTAGGGGTGTCAATTTCGGGTCACGGGTCGGGTTCGTGTCTAACCCGAAATGACCCGAAGCTAAACGGGTTGACCCGAACCCGACCCGGTTTTGGATACGGGTTACTATTCAAGACCCGAACCCGACCCGAGTCGGGTTCGGGTCAACCCGGATTGACCCGCTAACCCGGGTAATTTTCATTAATATCTCAAAAAAAATAAAACATCACACAGTTAAACAAAAAATTGCATGAAAAAATTTTTTATTTATGAATTAGAAGCAATTTGCTAATTACAATATACAAATTATACAAAATATTAAACTAACAAATAAATTAAACAAATAATTACAATTTACAGATAATTCAAACGAATATTACAATTTAAAAAAATTTTGAACTCCTTGACTAGTTGAAGTCTTGTGATTTGTGAAGTTGTGCCTGCCTGCCTGCACTCATGAAGTCCTGGAGATATAAGCTAACTGCAAAAAAGATAAACAATTAAATAGATATAATTTTAAATCCATAAATTAGTTGAAAGCTTGAGTTATTAGCTCAGATTAACCCTTCAAATAATTCATCATTCAATGAAATGTGAGTCAACAATATAATTTTATACGGACTTGCGAATTGAGATATTGCCATCCAAGGCGGCAATTTGTATTTTATACTTAGTATCTGTTTGATTAGCCCTCCAAATGCCACCTGGTTGCAATAACTTTTTTCCCACAAATGACATCACAATAAGTTTAGAAGGGTACTCATCATTGCTACTCAACTTTCAATCATTTCGGAACCAACCAGCAACAACACAGCCAACCAACATCCCTGGGCTTCTTGAAGCACCCAGCAACAACACAGCACCCAGCAACAACACAGCCAACCAAGTAACCAACATCCCTGGGCTTCTTGAAGCACCCAGCAACAACACAGCACCCAGCAACAACACAGCCAACCAAGTTAACAACATCCCTGGGCTTCTTGAAGCACCCAGCAACAACACAGCACCCAGCAACAACACAGCCAACCAAGTAACCAACATCCCTGGGCTTCTTGAAGCACCCAGCAACAACACAGCACCCAGCAACAACACAGCCAACCAAGTTAACAACATCCCTGGGCTTCTTGAAGCACCCAGCAACAACACAGCAAACCCAGCAACCAAAGTATCACAGTTACCCAGCAACCAAAACAACAACACCCTTAACACAAAAAACTCAACAAACTAAATGTTTAAAGATAACCAACACAGCATTTCAAGACATCTGCCCAGAAAAAACAAGACAGAAACCAACCCAGCAAACTTGCAAGGAAGAAAGAACACAGCCAAGTAGCTAACCATCCAGTCTCCTGAACTGTCACAGCCAACCGATCTCCCTGCAAACACAGCCACACAGAAATAACAGCAAACCAAGCTACCCAGGCAATAGGCCTATCAGCCAACCATCCCGAAAATCCACAAAATTTTGAAAGGCAGCAATAACATCAAGACAGCAACCAATCCAACAACAACACCCTAAACACAGCAAACTTAACACCCTAAATGTTTCAAGACAGCAACAACACCAAGACAGCAACAACACAGCAAACCCAACAACCAGAGTATCACAGCTACCCAACAACCAAAACAACAACACCCTAAACTCAAAAAATCAACAACCTAAATGTTTAAAGATAACCAACACAGCATTTCAAGACATCTGCCCAGAAAAAATAAGACAGAAACCAACCCAGCAAACTAGCAAGGAAGCAACAACACAGCCGACCATCTCCCTCTCAAACACAGCCGACCATCTCCCAGTTTCTGCTGTTATTTCTGTGCAGTTTTTACTATTTTTTCAGTTCAGCAAACCATCCCAGCAAACCAAGCATAGAAATAGTTCATTACATCAAATTAAAGAAAAATTAAACAGCAAATTAACTGATGTTCATCCAACTACTGAACTGTCACCAACATCTCCTTCATTGTTGTTCACATCTAAATTTAGGATATCATCAGTTATTGCGTCAATTTTGGGGTCTTTTACTGCTGCAATAATACATGTATTAAAAAATAAATTAGCATATTGAGATCTTAAACAAAAAAATAATAAAATATAAGATGAATGAATAATCACCATGCTCTCCGTATAACCAATCCTTAGCACAAATTAGTGCCTCGACAATATCATGTTTTAATGCACTTCGGTATTGATCTAAAATTCTACCACTATTGCTGAATGCACTTTCAGATGCTACTGTTGTTATTGGAATGCATAGTATATCACGAGCCATTGCTGAAAGACTAGGAAATCTATATTGGTTCCCTTGCCAAAACTTTAAAATGTCTAAATCAATACTGCTATCAATCTTAGGTTCCTCTAGGTAGATGTCTAATTCCGATTTCCTAGGTGTAAAGGCATCCTTCTGGAATGAAGCAAAATCCTGTATATTTTGGATGGGTATTAGAAATAAAAAATGGAAAATAAATGAAATGATAAATATACATATAAAGATCAACAATGAACCTGCAAAAATTTAGACTTAATCTTTGTAGGACACCCTTGTGCAACTGCATTCATTCTTGTACTTTCTCCTATTGGAGGATTCATTCGTGAATTGTAGTTAGCACACAATGAAATTAACTTGAGTTTCAGCTTCCTAAGTTCGGAGTTGGAGTTGCCAGCATACAATTTTTGATAACACCACTCAACAAATGCCATTTTATATCTTGGATCTAGAATCACTGCCACTGCCAAAATATCACTGAATTCTGACCAGTATTTTTCAAATTTGACAATCATTCCAGCAGCCATTTTCTTTAGAGACTGATGGCTACAAAACATAACATTTTTAAGTTCCGCATAAGCTGTTGAAATACAAGGGAAGTATAAATTTGCTGTAGGATATTTAGACCCAGAAATGAGACAAGTTATTTCATAGAAAGGTTCCAAGAACTTGCAAATCTCTTCAGCTTTTTCCCATTCCATAGATGTTGGACAAGTCTTGTAGTTAGAATCAACCAATTCTAAATGTTGAAAAGCACGTTTAAAATAAATAGCACTGTCAAGCATTAAGAAGGTGGAATTCCATCGGGTTGGTACATCCTGACGTAAACCTCGTCTCCCATCCAAGCAACTTTGTGAAGCACAATCAAGAAATTTTTGTTTTCTAGCTTGAGATCCCTTAACATACTTGATGCTCTCTCTTATTTTCCCAGTTGCACTATCAATGTCTTTCAAACCTTCTTGAACTACAAGATTAATGATATGTGCTGTGCAACGTATATGAAAAAAAGCACCCTCCATTATCAAGGCATCACGCAAATTCAAATGATTTTTTAGATAATCTACACAACTATTATTTGCAGAAGCATTATCCAAAGTAATACTAAATAGCTTGTTCTCTATTTTCCATTCAACAAGAAGCAACTGTAACTGCTCAAACAATGAAATTCCATCATGGGGAGGTGGCATGAATGAAAAAGTAATAATTTTCTTTTGCAAATGCCAATCATTATCAATATAATGAGCAGTCAAACAAATAAAACCATCAGTATTTATAGATGTCCAAAGGTCGGATGTTAAACAAATTCTGCTAGTGACTTTAGATAACTGTTCCATTAAATTACACTTCTCCTTAAGGAATAATTTTTTGCAATCATTCCTAGCAGTGTTTCTAGAAATTAATTGCAAGTCACGGCGAAGATATAACAGAACTGCTCGAAGCCCAACCCATTCCACACATTGAAAAGGTAAATCATGCATGATGATAGAAGCAGTAAACAAGTCACGAAATTCAGTATGATCAAACTTGTCATCACACATAGATACTGAAGATTCAGTGTTGGTTTGTAAGATCAACTGTCCTATATCACGCATATTTCTTTTCTTACAATTTTCAAGGTGGCGTCTAAGATTACCGGTTCCATTTTTGCTATCACATAGATAAGTAGTACCACATTTCTTGCATTTACATTTTTGTTTTCCATCACTCGTATTAGGTAACATCTCATAATGGCCCCAAACCACTGAGGTCATTCTTCGTCGTTTCTTAGTAATTGTCGCATCATTACTTTGCTCGTTAGTGGGTTCTACAGGTATTTCACAAGTCTGTACTGCTTCATTTTCAGCAAAAGAAGAATTCCCTTGATTGGTATTGGAATTCTCCATCTAACAAAAAAAATTACAAAACATAACTTCAATGCTTAATGGGTTGAAGCTGCACTGAAATTACAGCAGTTACTGCACTAAAATTACAGAAGAAACTACACTGAAATAACAGTAGAAACTGCACAGAAATAACAGTAGAAACTGCACAGAAAAACCGAAACATAGAGCAGGGCTAGTTTGCATAGAACTAACAGGCTAACAGCAGAACTGCATAGAAATAACTGCGAACACAGCCACCAGAAATAACAGCAGAACTTGCACAAAAATACCAGCACATAGAGCTCGACATGGCTCAATCTCATTTGCACAGAATTAACAGCAGTTAGTGAACAGAAATAAACAGCCGAAACTAAACAGAAATGAGATAGCATAGATGATAGAGCTCGACTTGGCTCGTTTCAACCACTTAAGTGCATAACTGAAATAACCTAACAGAAAAACCAGCAGAAACTGAACAAAGAAAACTAGAAAAAGGAACTCAACTTTGCTCGTTTGCACCAAAAATAACAGCAGAAATTGCACAAAAATACCACAA
This sequence comes from Dendrobium nobile, assembly GCA_022539455.1. NCBI lineage: Eukaryota > Viridiplantae > Streptophyta > Magnoliopsida > Asparagales > Orchidaceae > Dendrobium > Dendrobium nobile. The sequence continues at coordinate 88,545,028 of CM039735.1, read as the reverse complement.
CATAGAGCACGACATGGCTCGATCTCGATTGCACAGAATTAACAGCAGTAAGTGAACAGAAAAAAACCGTCGAAACTTAACAGAAATACGATAGCATAGAGCTCGACTTGGCTCGTTTCAACCACATAATGACATAAATGCATCACTGCAATAACCTAACAAAAAAACCAGCAGAAACTGAACAAAGAAAACTACAAAATCGAGCTCGACTTGGCTCATTTGCACCAGAATACGAAAAAACCCTAACCCCAAAAGGAACTTCGCATTTCACAACATGTAGATCAAAGGAAAAGGAGAAGAAAGGAAAGAAGATGAGAGATACAAACAGCGAGAGAGGTAAGTGTTCTTGTTGATCCAAAGCAGATGTGCACGATGAACACCACGAAACCAAGGACCAAGATTCTGCCACAGAAGGAGAAGAGAGTAAACCGTCGACAGATCGAGGAGATCTGTAAGAAGAAAACGATATTCGGAAACGATAAACCCTAGACGAAGCAGCGAAGCAGCGAAGCAGCGAAGGAGAGGAGAGCTCGACTTTACGGCGCGTGAATGACGAAACCCTAACTTAAGGCCTTAAGTCGTAATGAATCCCGCGTACGCACGCGTTCCGGCACACGTGTACGCCGCGTAAAATATACCGCGGGTCATTTCGGCGGGTCAAAACGGGTCGTTAGCGGGTTACCGGGTTAACCCGGACCCGACCCGAAATTCCATCCGGGTCACTTTTATGAACCCGAACCCGACCCGTTTTTTGAACGGGTCGTGTCAAACCCGAAAATTCCGGGTCGTGTTCGAGTCGGGTTTTCGGGTCGTGTCAATTATTGACAGCCCTAACTCCTATATTAGTATTTAGACTTGTTGGGTTTTAACTATCTTTATGTAGACACTTAATTTATAGAAGGTTAATTTTTAAAAAGAATTCTTTTTATTTTTATTTAAGTTAAAACAAATGAAAATAATAATAATAATAATAATGCCAATTGTTTTTTTTAGAGGAGGAAACACTTTTCATAGGTCAGTTAAAACTTCAGTCGACTTAGCGGGCAACCCACACCAATTTACTCGAGCTGACGATAAGGCTGACACTGCCATCCGAACTTTTATTTTATCCAGCGAACGTACGCTCCTCTACGTTCGGATCTAGGCAAAAAAAGCGCAATACCGAGTACCGAGTTGTACCGAGTTTTTTCAAAAAACTCGGTATTGCGCTGTTTTGGTCTAAAACCGAACGTAGAGGAGCGTACGTTCACTGGATGTAATAAAAGTTCCTGCCATCCAGGGGATTCGAACCAGGCACCTGAGCTTTGCCTAGCCGGTTCTCCACCACATAGACTAAGCAGCAATGGGTATAATGCCAATTGTTAACAAGTCGAAAGATTGACTTGATGATGTGGCATTCAAAGACGTTGACGGGAGAGGCGGATGACGGACGACGTGGAGGGAGGACTTGGACGAAGGACAGTCGGTTTAATAGTGAACAACTTGAGTTATATTTTTAATTTAGATTAGTATGAAATTAACTCACACTTTAGTTGGTATTTAACATAATTAAATTAATTGAATAATTTGAATGTTTAATTTCATTATTATTAAAAAATTATAAATAACTTTATAATAAATAATTGAGTTTTATTATTATGTTATAACACTTTTATTTATTTTAAATTGAGAGGCCGGAAAACAGCAGTATTTTTTTTTTAACTTTTCAAATTGAAAAGTAAGCATATTAAATTTAATTGAAATTAGAAGAGTTAATTTTTACATTTAATTTTAATTATATTATTTTTAAATTTAATTAGATTATTCTTCAAATTTAAAAAAGTAATTTTTTAAATGCGAAAGATTTAGAGTGAGAGAGGAGAGGAAAGATGATAATAAAAATTTATAATAAAATGTTATTACTCAATTTGTGAAAGCCCTCCCATTTGCCTGACCAATGACGGCTCGGCTTATACCTCACACAGTTTATTTATGGCTAATTATTTTAAGCATCTACCTTCAGTTTCTTAGTATAAATTTGTTTGGCTGGCACATAAGACATTCAATTAGATTGTCCTCTTATGTTTGGATGACAATTATTAAGAGGTTAAAAATGACATATTTTCTCATTAAGAGAAATATAAATATTTCATGGGGTTTTCTGCCTCGGAAAGACATAAGCATTTGTTCTTCGAATGCGACTTTTCGTTCTCTGTTATTTCATACTTATTCCCTCTTTTTTTATGAGGCCTTCTTTACTTCAAATTGCGGAACATATTGAGAACTTGACAATAGTAATAAAAACTTTTGTTACTTATTTGTTTGTTCTTCGGTGTACTTCATCTGGAGAGAGAAATAATTATTGATTCTCAGGAAAAAAGACTTCTCCTGTTATTGTTTGTAATTCAGTAAAACAAGCGGTTAAAATTAAGGTTACTAGATGGAAAATTTTTGAGGAGCTTATCCAACTTTTTTCAGACCTGTTCTGTTATTGAATCGGTTTCTCTGTTTCTTTTATGATTCAGTGGTTTTGTTTCTGCTGCTTGACAATGATGAGTGTAGCCAACAATCTTCCTTTTTTTCTTGGAAGGCCTTGGCGGCAATCAGGACCATGTATGTTGGAATCTACTACCTCAAGAGAATTCACCTTTTACGGGAGGCCTTGAGCCATCTGATTTCATGGCTTGGTGGCAACCTTGGGCTTCGTTTTCTCGATTCAAATGATGCAGCTGAATGAGTTATTTAAGTTTTTGCTTATTTTGATTGTTGGCATTTTGATCACCTGAGTCCTCTCTCAAGCACCTTTGGTCTTTCTCTAAGTAGATTAGTATCTTAAAAAAAAAAATTTAATGCCACGATCTCTTAAGAAAGTCATATTTATTGCTTGATTGAAAATTTGTATTGATAAGATTTTGATTTATATCTAAATTTGAAAGGAAAGAATTGAGTGCTATTTTTGCCCGAAGAGAGGTAGTGGGTTCTCTTGCCATTGCACAAAGATGATACTGGAAAGTTTCTTTGTCCATTTATGGAGTGAAAGAGAGCAGTTATGTAAGCAAATTTTAGCTAGAATCTTAGCGAGTTAGGCCAGGCATGAATGCAGATCAAGAGGTGGCCAAAGTACAACAATATTAATTGTATCCAACAGCTATATACACATGGATGCCACTTTTGGATAGGCTAAAAATGACTGATGTGTTATCTTGGAGAGGCATTGTTATTACTAACCGTCGTTGTTATATCTGCTGCAATAACATAGAGACAATATCTCACTTATTCTTTGAATGTGAATATTCATTCCTTCAGTATATTGATCCGGCTGATCCCAAAAATGCATAATTTTCTATTAAGACTCAATGTCTCTTAGGCATTAGAGTTTATTGGAGGTTTACCGGGGGAAAATAAAGCAAAAATTTGCAATCTTTTATTGTTTAATGCAATTTTTTATCATATTTGGTGTGAAAGGAATAATGAAAGGTTCAATTCTTCGGCAAAATGTTTCTTCACATTGGTCTCTAATATAGCCAAAGTTGTGAGATTCAAGATTACTAAATGGAAAAAGGGAACATATAGCTAGAGAAACTCAACCTGTGACGATTTATACGATTTTGGTCGAATTTCATGGCAGCTGCCTTATTGTTTCTTTTAATGTCACCAATAGGGTTGCTCGGTTGCCTCTTTTTGATGAATTGGAAACACTGTATTTTAGTCAGGCTTTTGATGCTTGTATTGTCTGAACGATGATGATAGCCTGACTACGAATCCTCTTAGAAGGTCTTCGGGCAATCAGAGTACATGTCTTCTATAATTCCTCTTCGACTACCTGAGTTCAGTGCACATTCTCTTTTTGTGTTTTGTTTCTAGTGATATTCTCTTTTACAATTTGTTTCCTTATTATGTATCTTCTTTCAGTTTTCAGTTTTTTCTCTTTTAATTGTATTATGTTTTTAGATTAATAAAATGGCATAGTCCAAAATTTCCCAAATAAAAAAAAAATTGTAACCAACAACTCTATAGCTTAGATTTAGATTCACTGCAAATTTATTTATTTATATCATTTATGCTCTGCTATTATTTTGGTAAAGACAATATACGTGTTAGTTTTGTGTGGATTATGATTGTGTCAATTAAGCAGGATATACTGTTGATTAAAACCTCAATTTTATCGGTTGAGTTGTATACTTGAGCATTGTGGCGTTGTAGTCTCTGGCTAGAGGTAGAGAGTAGAGTGCTGCTGCTTGCAATGCTATAAGCTAAAGTGTCATGGTGCTGCAGGATGGACTCACAGATAGATAATTGAGTGTCACGGCATTATGAGTCGGGCTGAGTAATTTCTTTCCGGTTTTTCTTATTCCACTTGAAGAGTTGTGTCCTTTGGTGTAATAGAAGTGTTTTTTTTTTTTGTTTATTCTGTGTATAGTGCATAGTATGAAGTGAAGAGAGGAAAAATAGAGAATGAGAAGAGATGTACAATTTCACAGAATTTCAAAATGAAATTCTTGGTGTAGTGTCGCCTAGTGATTTTTTTCCCGATTTCATATTTTTCTACATTAAATTGTGATGTTCTTTCTTCTTTGCCACACTTTTATTTTTATTGTTTGTTCGTTGCATGATTGACTCCCAACAAGAGCTTCCTAACAATGATATTCAAATGTTTTTAATGACAACACAAATTAAGTGAAAGAGAGTTTATAAATTCATAATCACAATATTTTTTTTTCCAAGCATTTGTTAGTTTTTATGCCCAACATTTAGGTGGTCCTCTTATGATATTATGCTGAAGGACAACACGAATTAATTATTTTTTAATCTTTAATGTAAAGGACTGGTCCTAAATACATTTGAATCTTGTGAAAAATTCTTATGTGTTATTATTATTTTCTTTGGTTCTTTTGTATCTTGCATATAGTAAGATTTCCACTTAGGATAATGCTTTAGTGCTTGAGCTTGTTGTCAAGAAGATTTATGTTCTAAGTAGAGTAATCAATCTATATGTATGAAGTATTATATATTTTTGAAATTAATATAGGATTTATTAAATCTCTTGAAATTAATATAAGATTTTTTAAATATCACTAATCAATTAGAAAATATAATATCATGATATTTGACTATTTTGTTGCTCTAAAATGCCCGACTTAATAGCTCTATAATATACGTTCTGTTAATTAAGATCATGATAAAAAAATTAATTTAAATGATGATTATGTGAGATTGGTACATGAACATGATAGATAGATCATCTCATAATTATGTACATAGGTACTTATGATTGACTTTATCTAATTAAATAAATAAACTTCTTTAAAACATAAATAAGGATGCCTCGTGTGAAGAACCATAAGCAATATGATTTTGGAGCCTTACTCCAATATGTTTTTGTAAAACTTGGAGGAATTCTTGAATGCAAGAGAGAGGGAGAGAGAGGGAGGGAAAAAGGAGAGGGATTTATTAATTCATGTTGGAGCTTATAGGGGGTTCTCAATACATCAACATATAACCTATTTATAGGGATATATACATGATGTGGTGTCTTGCAAAAAAATTTAAAATTAAAATCAGATCAATACACAACAATATCAACTTTGGTCTGATTTTACAATCAAAGAATCACTTGTACGCTTGTTACAATTTAGCTGGCTCCCTTCACTAACTCTACGAGAAAACCAGTCAAACTGAGCTCAATCCTGCTCGCGAATGGCCTCCACTGTGTCTTCCGATCCACGGCTCAAACTCATGCATATGTGCCTCCTAAATCACATGCACATGCATCCCTCACTGCTCCTCCTGTGATCCAATCGTTTGTGCATTGTGCATCTTCAGCTCCTACGCAATACACCTGTGCTACAGCATTGAACACACTCCAACTTGCCCGTCATCCCTGGTTACTTGTGCTTGCTCTGGCCTGCGATTTCACACAATCTACCTGTCCAATCCTGAGTATCGTGCTCTCTTCATACGCACTTTTGTGTGATATACTCTGAGGTTCTTCATTATGTCGTTGATTGCCTGCATTATCCACATTGTGACTTCTCGTCCGACTCCCACACATAGATGAACATGCTTTAGACCTTATGCACATGCTTTGATTCTGGTTTTCATAGGATCGCGAACCTGATCCTTACTCCGCCTCCCTCACTGGCTCGCAGATCCAACTCCTATCTTCCGCTCTCGGCACTGCTCTCTAAGAACAGATCGACTCCACCTCAAAGATCTAAACCATTATTTTACTCGGGATCAGGAAAATACCTCATATAATCTCCAGTCCTGCACAATATTATGCGTTCAGCTACTTCTCCATATCATTCAAGGATAGCTCATCTTTGCTCCATCATGCGCTTCCCCGCGTGGTGCTCTGATCCTTTACGCGGACGAACCCAAGGACGTAGAATCCCATCCATTTCATGCAAATGGAACCCACGATCACGCATCCCTTTCCTTGCCCTTTGTGCACCCATGACCGGCCTAAGCTACGCGGCTCTGCTCGTGCAGCCATAAAGCTTTCTCTTTCCCGCCTACACTCCCATTCGGCAGCCCGCCTATGCACCCATCTCGCCATGCCCGGTTTTCCTATGTAAATCATATACATAAGATCCACGTGTGTCTCCCATCATCTAACCCTAGTCCGTGATCCTAGACCTGATCTGATCTCTCACATGAAAATGCTCATGTGTGTTGATTGCAGAACACTTCTTGCGCGATCAAGCTATCCTGAACACCAAGCTTGTTGTGCCTGTGTGGCACCGATAGCGACCACCTCTTCTCCCTTCTCTTGGATAAGAATCTTCCTCCACCTCGAGATCGCTTGAAAAAGGTTCTAATACCACTTGTATGAGGAAGATTGAGCTTCTAGAGAGAGAGAGAGAGAGAGAGAGAGAGAGAGAGAGAGAGAGAGAGAGAGAGAGAGAGAGAGAGAGAGAGAGAGAGAGTGAGAGAGACAACATAGAGGAAGTTAGAGAGATTTATTAATTCATCTTGGAGCTTATAGTGGGGGGTTATAACATATTTATAGGTATATATACATGGTGTGGTGTCTCGCAAGAACAACATAATCTAAAATCGGACTAATGCATAAAAATTTCTATCTCGCTCAGGCATATCAAGAAGTCCAACTAACTCTTGCATGCCTAGCCCCAACAGTTTCTATTAGTATTTTTCAAGTTTAATATTTTTTTTCAACTCCACTTTTGCTCTCAAGAAAAAAAATACTAAATTTATTGGGTTTTTATTTTATTTTATCCATTTCCGTTCTTTATCCAATTTTGCTTTGAGGAGTCTTAAAAAAGGGTAAGCTCTATTTGGGATGACTAAGTTGTAAAGTTATGATAAAGAAAGCAATTTTTTTTTAAAATTATTATGAAAACATTTTATAGCACATAAATTTATTGAAATAGGCTTTAAATCTTAAATTTAAGTAAAAGGATGTAATCTATAATTTTATTTTTGAGGGGAGAAAGATATTCATAAGTACTTTGTTATTCAATACACAATGAAAAGAACATAAATTAGAAATTATACAACACAAACAACATAAAGAACACGGCGATTTATGTGGTTCGGTGAAGATGTCTACGTCCACAAAAATGAGGTGATGATTTCACTATATTGGAGAAAATAAGGATTACAATAAGGTCTCAAGATCTCTCTTGCATATAATACAATAGCCCTCAAGGCTTATTTAAAAATTTGAAATAAAGCTATGATGGAAACTTTAATTGATACTATAATATGAACAAATCTAATCATGCTAATTAGATCTCTCAATCATGCTAACTAAATTTCCCAATTTATGTAATAATCAGATCCCCTAATTAATGCATCAATTAAATCTCAAATGAAATCAATTTAATTAAGAAAATAATCAACCCTCTAATCAATTACATAATGAGTCATCAAAGCCTTTCAAATTAAGGCTAATCTAAATTTGGAAAAATTTCCAAATCAACATTCTCCACCTCATCTCACACTTTAGAAAAAGAAAAAAATGACAAACCAGACTCCAATATCAGAACAATTGCACCTAAATAATTACATATAGACCCCCATCCCAAGGGATCAAGCTATGCGTAGTTCTTTAAAATAAGTGAACAATTAGTTATGAGCTCTAGTGTTCACCAAACTCTTACAGTAGATGAACATACTCACTACTCGAACTAAAGACTTATCCAATCTGCAAATCAAGTATTTTGAGGCTCCATAACCAGTCTGCTGCAACATGTGGAACTCTTCCTTCATTTGTCCATGTAAGAATGGAGTCTTCACATCAAACTACTCCAAAATGAGGCAATATTGTGCTACACAGGTTGAGGAATTCTTAACCACTAGGAAGAACACATCATCATAAGCAATCCCTTCTCGTTGCGTAGAGCCTTTTGTCACAAACCAACCCTTGTATCACACATCACCTCTATGAGCTCCTTGCTTCTTTGTACACGCACCCATTTGGATCCAATAGCTTTTCTTCATGGAGGAAGCTTCACTAATTTTCAAGTAACATTTTTCTGAAGAGGCTCCATCTCTTTATTTATAAACCTCTTTCATAAATCACCATCAGGATTGTCAACTAGTTCCTTATTATTATTAGGAACTTCAATCTCAATGACTGAAAGTGCAAATGCAATGTAATTCCTCAACCAAATTGATTTTTGAGATATTCTGGTGCCTAACCCTATTCCTCGTAATAGATTCCTAAGTAGGCACCTTATATTCAACATCATCTTCTACCTCTTATCTACATTTGAATTAGGTACCTGGGTAAAAATGATCTATCTCTATGGAACAAATGGAGTTGTATCAAACTTTAACTTTTGTAGTGCCTCTGTGGTCCCAATAAAACTTTTTACCTATTTAGAGTCCTAAGGTTTCAACATGCTCACCTTGTTGAAAGTAATATCCCTACTAATAACAATCTTCTTCTTTATTGGGTCATATAGTTTGAAGCCCCTAGCTCCATGCCTAAAGTCGATAAAGATCACTTTCTTTGTTAGCGGTTCTTGTTTATCATTCTTAATATGATAGTAAGCTGGACACCCAAACACTCTCAAGTGCTCATAATCTCTAATAGGATAACTTGACCACATCTCCTTTGGGATCTTCTTCCCAATAGCTAAAGAAGGTAAACAGTTCACCAAGTGATAGATATAGTCTATAGTCTCAACCTAATATATTATATCCTACCTAGCATTGGATAACATAAACTAAACTTTCTCCACCAAAATTTGATTCATCCTCTCAGCCACCCCCTTCTATTGCGGTGTCTCTCTAATAGTGAGGCGAGACTCTATCCAAGATCTCTAGCACTCCTGCAAGAATGCATAGCCTAAATGGAAACTCCCTTTCCCTTCTCCTTCAGCTTCTTGTAATCTTTCTTACAATAATCAATCTTCAAATAGAAAGCACATTGATTCTTTTCAAGGATGTACCCATGAGACTTGCCCCACTTGTTGTAGCCCCTTTTATTATTCTGTTTTCAAATCCTTTTTGTTGGAGTGCGAGATCCTAAGTGAAATCCATCTTTGCAGATTCCTTAACTTGTGATTCAACAACGTAGTAGTCACCTCAACATAGTTCAAGACCTCCTTCCCATGAATGAGTGTCATCGTGAAGTTTTCATACACATTTGGGAGCAAATTAAACTCAATAGAAGGAGCGCCTAATCTACATCTCCAACATATTTATCCAAATTCAAATGATCTACTTACATATTTGTGAAGTCATTCAGATGCTCACAACTTATAACCCCATGTCTCATTTTAAACCTGTAGGGCCGACGTTTCATATGGACACGATTCTCCACACACTTCATCAGATACTTATTCTCTAAGTTTTTCACAACTTCGCTGCATAAGTCTCCATCATCGTCTCATTCTGAAGAAAATAAGGATTACAATAAACTCTCTAGCTCTCTCTTGCATATACTACAATAGCCATTAAGTCCTACTTAAAGATTTGAAACAAAGCTACAAAGAAATTTTTATATAAATTAGGTCAAAATCAAGGCTAATCTAGATTTGGATAGATTTTCAAATCAACATACTTTTCCTATTTAATTTATTTATTTTGGGCGTTCTTTAGTAAACCAATTAACCAAAGTTCTGAAATCTAAACAACCACTTTCCCTCTTTTCTTCTTCCCAGTTTTAAAAAAAAAGCAGATTAGCAAAGTTACCTGCGCATATTATTAAGAACGGTTCATTATTTCAGTCCTTCCAAACTGCAGCCTGGAGGGTGAGAATTGAGAACCGAGCAGCCTGTTACAAGGAGAAGAAGGTAGACACAGTCACATACCAACAGAGAAACGTACATAGTAGTTCTTGTCACACAACACAGCACTCTCTCTCTCTCTCTCTCTCTCTGACATTCTAAGCCAGTTTGTCTCTCCAATTCTGCCCCTATAAAGCCAAGGCGAGCCGCGACTCTCCCATCTAACATCCTTTCTCCACCGCCGGCAATGGACAGCTCCAGCGAGCACTGGCCGTCAGATTCAGCCGCCAGTGCCGCAACAAGGCCGCAAGAGATGGCAAAAGACCCAATGGAATTCCTTTCTAGATCTTGGAGCGCCGCTGCACTCGAGGTCGTTAAGGCCCTCTCTCCACCCACCGCAACTAGCCGTGGCGGCGGCGGCGCCGCCATACTGGAGGACCTTGCCGGAGAAGTTGAGGAGGAAGACGTGGCGATAGCAGCCGGAAATCCTTTCACCTTTGCCTGTTCCGCCACCTCACAGCTCGTCATGGAGAGAATAATGTCTCAGTCGGTGAGTACGAAGCAGGACCTTTGTCATTTAGCTCTTCTTTTTGGTTTGTTCTTTATCAGAGTCCAAACACTTTTATATATGAATTTAAGAAAATTTATCATTGATTATATCTATTCTTCTAGCATAGTCCTTTCTGTTTGTCGGCTTACATGATTAGCTACCTCTTCGGTTTATCCATGCTCTGTCTCACCGTTCCCTGTATTCTGTAAACAGAGTGACAAGTTTTTCTGCACCTTAAACTACCCTACTACCAAAATTTTTACTTGATTGAATCTGTGTGTTAATAATCCAGAAAAGATTTAAACTTTAAATCTTCCTTCACAAATTGAGTGCTGATCGCTCCCAATTTTGATTTTTTTTTTCTTTAAACAGCAGGAGGTATTACAGCTGACGACGGGGCGGCTCTCCCACAGTAGTGGCCCATTAAACGGCGGATCCATGAGCGATAGCCCTCCTGTCTCGCCCTCCGACACGGAAGACGTTAAGGTCTTTTCTTATCTTCCTCATTCGTTCATATTTAATTCGCTTGAGTCTTGACCTTCCTGCCTCATTAATGTACTGAGAGTGAGATAGTGGGCTTTCTCTTTCTCCAATAAATCACCTGAACAATTTATTACCGCTTTTTCAATCCAATGCTTGCTTCATGCTTTGAACTTTAAAGAACCAAAATCCAATAAAGCCTGGATTTTTTCCTTTGAATCCAATCTCAAAATAACTAATCTTCCTGCATCGACGAGATGTGGAGAGTTGAAACTGTAGACCTCCCTTAAAATCATTTCCAAAGATTTTTAAAGCAGGGGAACTGTATGGGGAATCATGAAATAATTTGGAGGAAAGCTAAATACATAATAAATTAACTTGTTTATTATTTCTGCTTAGAATGGAATTCTTCTGCTCTCTTTTGTCTTCTTCCGCTGCCTCCTGTAAACTTGCCTTGCGTAGTTGGTTTGCTCTGTAATGCACAGATTTCTGCTCTGCTCTGCTCCTCTTTAAATTCCTATAAATATCGTAAAACCAACAGCTTTCTTTAATAAAGAACAAAAAAATCATTTTTTTATGAGATTAAAACATGAAGTAAAACTGTGTAAAATTTTTATACAGTACTGCAGAGCAACCGTTCCTGCGAAGCCAGCCTACAAGGGAGGAAGCAGGACAATGGGGAGGTGGCTTAAAGACCGAAGGGAGAGAAAAAAGGAGGAGACGCGGGCTCACAACGCCCAGCTCCACGCCGCCGTATCCGTGGCCGGCGTGGCCGCAGCCGTGGCTGCTGTCGCAGCCGCTACCGCTGCCGCCTCAGTCAAAGACGACTGCGCCGCCCGCACCAACCTTGCCATCGCCTCCGCTGCCACCCTCGTAGCTGCTCAGTGCGTCGAGGCCGCAGAGGTTCTCGGTGCAGAGCGCGAACATCTCGCCGCCACCGTCGCTTCTGCCGTCAGTGTTCGTACTCCCGGCGACATCGCCACTCTCACTGCCGCCGCCGCAACGGGTACGTTGAGTCCACGTGAGCTTGAGAGGAATATAATTGTCTCTCTTTATATATCGAGTAGTCGCATACAGTGTTTTATCACCTCTCAAATGATTTTTTTTTTAGGAATATATACAGTTAATTATTTTTTAAATTTAAACTGTTAAATATTCTGAATTTTATCTCTATTATTTTTATTCTCTTGTGAGTATCGGCTCTTATTGAATTCGAAAAAAAAAGGTATTTAAAATAAATTATATCTTTAAAGTTTCTAATGCAATTTGGGTCAAAGGAACTATTAAAAACATGAAATTAAAAAGTTATTATGCAATTTCAATAGTGTAATAACTTATAAATTTAATAATTCAAATAAATCTTAATTAAAAATCTATTTATTATTATATTAATATTAAAATATTCAAATTATACTAGTGAAATTATAAATATTAGGGAACTATTATTTATTTAAAGTCAATCAAAACTGTTCATCGATTATATATATAGATTAATTAGTAAGATAAATCTCATATTTTTTTCAAATGAAAGCGCTAAGAGGAGCTGCTACGCTGAAAGCAAGAGTTTTGAAGGAAATGTGGAACATAGCTGCCGTGATTCCTGTTGAGAAGGGATTTGCAGCAAATCAGAATCACCATGGTCGCCATTCCGATGGCGAGGCAGGAGGTTCAAGCGGCGAGCTCTTCCCTGGGGAGAATTTCCTGGGACTCTGTAGTCAGGAGCTTCTTGCTCGTGGCTCTGAGCTTCTTAAAAGAACCAGAAAAGGTATCTCTAATCTTCACTCTTCACCTCACTTACTGTTTCAATTCAGTTAAGCTGAAGTGCAAAAAATTTCATCTTTTTCAATGTAGGCGATCTCCACTGGAAGATTGTTTCAGTCTACATCCACAGAACTGGCCTGGTGAATCCCAGATTAGCATTTTAGTTTTATTTTTTAAAAAGTTCAAACTTTTTAAAAACCGTTTGCTTTTCCAGGTGAAGCTTAAGATGAAAAGCCGGCACGTAGCTGGAACCATCACCAAGAAGAAGAAAAGTAATTATATGTTCTTATTCATCACTAACTATATATTTATATTTTCTGTAATGGGGTTTAATTTCTTCTCAAGATGGTTGCAGATGTGGTGATTGGGGTAAAAAAGGACATTTCTGCATGGCCAGGGAGGCATTTACTTGAAGGCGGCGAAGAGCGGCGTTACTTCGGGTTGAAGACGGCGGAGCAGCGAGTGATCGAGTTTGAGTGCAGAGGACAGAGAGAGTATGAGATGTGGACGCAGGGCGTTGCTCGGCTTCTTGCCATTGTTGGGGAGAAAGCTCGGCCAACTGTTTCCTGAAGAAAAAATCTGAAATTTAATTCAGAGAGATTAGAAGGAGATCGAGGTGAATTAATTAGAGACAAAAAGAGATGGTGGTAGTATGACCAACAGGGAATTAAAGAGGTGGGGTTATCTGGTTGCAGTCATTATGTAGTGGTGCCCAGCTCTTGTACTGAGAATGGCGTTTTCATGCAATTCAAATGGTAGTTTACTCCATAGTTTCTTTGATTTTATCTCCTTATCTTCTTCTGTATGTGTAAGGATTCTGTTATAAAGGATTATTTGTCTCTCTTTTTCTTTCTTCTGGTGTTTTTGGGCTGTCTGTAAAGGAATCTTTGACTGGTTTTTGGAAATGAGTTGCTGCTATGGTTAAGTTGGGAAGGAGATGAGGAGTGGGATTTCAGGCTTTTTGCGTTGTAATCTGGTAAGTCCAAATGTTTGTATAGTGCAATTAAGCTTATGTTAGTTGTGCGATATATTTTTTACTGTTAAGTATGATTCTATCTACTTTTGAGGTGATTTGAGAAATAAATTTGATTGATGTATGGCAGAAATTAAAACGTGTTGTTGGGCTATCATTTTCTTGTATGTTAAGGTTTTGTTTGGAATAATTTTTCTACTAATTTATGAAACAATTTTTTAGTACACAAATTTTAAATTCAAATAATTTTTTGTACTAAGAACAGCTTCATAAAACATTAAAAAAGATGTCTCAAACAAAACTTAAGGCTTCATTTGGGACTATATTTTTACTGCTTCTTAAAGCAGCTTTTCCAATACAAAAAACAAAATTTTGTATGAAAAAATTGTTTTAAGAAGCATTAAGAAAGCCGAAGCCTAAGGTTTCGTTTGGGACGGCTTTTTTATTGCTTCTGAAAACGGAGTTTTAGTACAAAAATTAAAAAACTTGTACTACAACTCTGTTTTAAAAAGCAATAAAAAAGCAGTCCCAAACGAAGCCTAAGGCTTCAAGCAGTAAAAATCCATCCTAAATGAAGCCTAAATCTCTCTTATAGACATCTTTTTTTACTGCTTTTTAAAGCAAATTTTTAGTATAAAATTTTCTTTAAAATAGTAAAAAAAAAAAAATTATTCCAAAAAAAATCATAATGTCACATAAATATATTTAGAATGTGTTAATTTTCAAAGTAAGAGGCATTGCTTTTTATGATATATTTGTTTGGTTTCTAAAGAGTGGCTATAAAATTGATTTGTTTCTTGTATTTCAGAAAAAAAAAATGAAAGACAGACATTTTGGATGGTGAAATGCAATTTAGAGGAGTCAATGCACATCAAAAGTGGTTTAAGAGTTGTTTGATTGTTGATTATTAGGAATTTGCCTTTTTTATTCTTTGGAAGGAAATAAATCAAAATAGGGGATTTGAAATATCATAATTAGTTCATTTTTAATGATTTTGAAATTCACATAGATAGCAAGCTCACCTTACTTGCCATAGCTGCCACACACCATATTACCTTGTACTCCCATCACCACCTAAGATGCCTTTATTGCTTGTTTGTTTAGTACTAAACATTAAAAAAATTACTAATGCATTTGATTAGTATTCTATTAAATAACTCGCACACTTTAAAAACATATATTTTAATTACTATGTATTTCTAAAATGCATATACTTTAAAAATATGTTAGTTCTTTGTGGAGTTTGATTGTGTCAATCAACTGAATTTTACTGTTGACTTCGATCTCAATTCCGTTGGTTGATCATTGGGACCCATTAAGTCATTTTTTTACAATTTTTATGCAATATTTTGTTATTGTGTGGGTTGTAATTGTGTGAAAGTTATGCTATATTGTGCGAGAGAGAAGGAATGGTGCAAGAGAGAGTAGAGAGAAAGATCTGTGCAATTTCTCTCTATTTTTCGTAGTGCATTTCTTATTATGACATGACCTCGTG
Organism: Dendrobium nobile; assembly: GCA_022539455.1. Lineage (NCBI taxonomy): Eukaryota > Viridiplantae > Streptophyta > Magnoliopsida > Asparagales > Orchidaceae > Dendrobium > Dendrobium nobile. Next base: position 88,529,588 of record CM039735.1, on the reverse strand, counting down.
GTTTTTCCTATTTTTAGGTTTTCTATGTATGTTCTTGTATTCTTTCTTTGCGGTTTTTACCTCGTTTGTTTCGATTTGAGAATGGGTACACACTTTTCATATAATATATTCTATAAAACACGTGTTATTCTTGAGAATGATTGACTAATATAAATAATACTTCAATTCCCCAAATAATAATAAAAAAAGTTGTTATCATTATTATCATTAGTGTATTCAAAGACATTAACCTAATGCTTTATTTGGGACAGCTTTTTACTACAATTTAAAATAACTTTTTAGTACAAACAATTATAATTCAAGAAATTTTTGTGCTAAAAAATTACTTCATAAAGCAGACAGTAAAAAAATTATCTTAAATGAAGCTTAAGTTGAATTAACTAAATAACTTCATAAATTCTTATTCTTTGTTTATTGCCAACAATATTCATTTATGTATTGTTAACTCCATTTACTCATCTAACATACAATTTGACCACACTTTATTAGCACTCTGTTAGCTACACCAAAACTTAGACATATGTATTATTACGTTTTGCCTGTAGCTATGTATATATCCCTCTGTAATCGAACAATTATTACGTCCTCTGACCTGACGTAGAGGTACGTTCGGCCGCCAATAACATGTCGCCACGTGCTCTTACTCTTTACCGCGCGGCTCGACGACTTGACCCGGAGCGGAACCCAGGAATGCTATGTTCGCGATTTTCTCGGTATTGCTCGGTATTGCTTTGAAAAAACCAGAAATACCGCTTTGTGAAGACCAAAACTATACAAATACCGAGTTGTACCGAGTTTTTCTACAACTCGGTATTGCTAGGGATTTGCTCAGTATTGCTAGTTATTTGCTAGAAAAAACTCGGTACAACTCAGTATTTGCTCAGGATTTGCTCGGTGTTGCTAGGGATTTGCTCGGTATTGCTAGGTATTTGCTCGGTATTGCTAGAAAAAACTCGGTACAACTCAGTATTTGCTCAGGATTTGCTCGGTATTGCTAGGGATTTGCTCGGTATTGCTCGGTATTGCTAGGTATTTGCTCGGTATTGCTAGAAAAAACTAGGTACAACTCGGTACAACTCAGTATTTGCTCAGAATTTGCTCGGTATTGCTAGGGATTTGCTCGATATTGCTAGAAAAAACTAGGTACAACTCAGTATTTGCTCAGGATTTGCTCGGTATTCCTAGGGATTTGCTCGATATTGCTAGGTATTTGCTCGGTATTGCTACAAAAAACTAGGTATAACTCGGTATTTGCTAGGTATTTGAAATATATCCAAAATGTGATGAGATGTTGTTCGGCTCGTCAATGATTTAAAAAAACGCACGGGCGAGAACCCAAAAACAGCGGGTCGGGTCGGCAACTTTTTCTTCATGCTACGTGGGGCTAAAATATTGGTGGCCGAACGTAGAGGAGCGTACGTTCACCGGACCAAATAAAAGTTCCTGTAATCTACTGTTTTGAAACAAGATTAATAGCATTTCCTCTTTCTCTTCCGTTACTTTCCTTTTCTCATTCTTGCGTTTATCAAGAATTCTACATGGTATCAGAAGTTCAGCTTTGCTGATCTTGGGCGACATGGACGACTCGTCTTCTTCCCCTCCAATCTCTGCTTCCACGGCCATGACAAGCTCCGACTCTTCTGGTCTTCCCTCCTCGCTCAAATTTGTTCTGGCCAATCTCAAGAATTTCGTGCATTCTCCTCTTTCTCCAGACAATTATCCGGTATGGCGCTCTCAGATCCTTAAAATCTTGCGTGCAAACAGTTTAGAATCATTTCTTGATTCCACTGTACCTATTCCGCCCAAGAATGTCACCACCTCAGACGGCCTTACCGCTCCAAACCCTTCATATTCGAAATGGGTCTTTACTGACTAAAATCTTGCTGCGGCCATTTGTGCGACCATTTCCCCTCCTGTTCTCCCTTACATTCTCAATCTTGAAACCACCTCGTCGATTTGGACTACCCTTGAAACATGCTTTCAATCCACCAATCGCTCACGTGTCATTCAATTAAAGAATGAACTCCATAACATTTCTCTCAAAAATTCTACCATGATTCAATACCTCAATGAGGTTAAATCTATCGTTGACAAAATCGCTGCAGCTGGTTCCAATGTTGACACCGAAGATATTATCTTGTATATCCTTAATGGTCTTCCGGCAAACTACCAAGCCTTTAAAACTTTTATTCGCACTATGCTTACACCACTGACTCTTGATCAGCTGTACCCGCTCCTCATCAGTGAAGAAATTAATATTGCCGATGATGCTGCTCGCATTACTTCCACCGATGCTCAGATGGCTCTGTTAGCCACCCGTGGCCGGGGTCGCCGGTCAAGAAACCGTTTCACTTCTTCAAGCAATAATTCCACCAAAGAACAATCCAACAAGATCTCCACAACTTGCCAGATATGTTTGAAACGGGGTCACAATGCGACGGACTGTTGGCACAGATTAAACCCTCAGTACCTGCCGAAATCAACGTCTACTCCTACCACGGCTCTCTGTGCAAATTCATCACAGAATCATACCGACTGGTATTTCGACTCAGGCGCATCTTCTCACATGACGAATTCGCTTGAAAACCTCTCCATATCCACGCCTTACCGTGGATCTGACAGTATCACGATCGGTGATGGGAGTTCGGTTAGCATTGAAAATTCCGGGAAGGGATTTCTACCGACTCCCTCTCGTAAGCTTTCTCTCTCCCATATACTTCATTCTCCTTTCTTACAGTACAACTTATTATCTATTTCTAAACTCACTCGTGACAACAATTTGGCTATAACATTTGATCCCCATGGTTTTTCTTTTAAGGATCTGACGACTAGCAAGATTATTTTACAAGGACCTTGCAGTGCCGGACTTTACACCATTCGAACACCATCTCCTGCTGCTACAAATCAAGCTCTGCATTCTACCGTTCACGGCTCTGATCCTTGGCATGACCGTATGGGTCATCCTAGCAAACAGATTCTTGCTAGTATTGCTGCAAGAAATCAGCAACTTAATATAGGATTTAATTCAAATTCTTGTCATTGGTGTAATACAAATAAGTCTCATAAACTGCCTTTTAAAACTTCTGTTTCTAGAAAAATTGCATCTCTTTATTTGATTCATTCCGACGTCTGGGGGCCTGCTCCTATGGCTCTGTAACTGGCTATCTTTACTATGTAATTTTTGTCGACGACTATTCGCATTTTACTTGGTTATTTCCCATGTTTCATAAATCTGAAGTTTATAACATTTTTGTCGCTTTCAAAGCTCAAATAGAGAAATTAACGTCACGCAAAATTAAAAGCATTCGTACTGATGGCGGAGGTGAATATATGAGCAACAAATTCACTCAGTTCTTACAAACAAACGGTATCACCCATCAGGTATCCTGCCCTCACACTCCGGAGCAAAACGGAGTGGCAGAAAGGAAACACAGGCATATCATTGAAACTACCCGTACAATCCTTCACAGGGCGTCTCTTCCGTATAAGTTCTGGCCGGATGCCGTCCTCACCTCGGTCTATCTTATAAATCGTATGCTTGCATCCACGACAAACAACCATTCTCCTTTTGAACTGTTGCACAATCAAAAGCCGGACTATAGTCACTTGCGTATCTTCGGATGTGCTTGCTATCCACTCATCCCATTGTCTCAACGACATAAACTTCAACAGACAGCCGATTGCTGTGTTTTGCTGGGATATTCGGACACTTACAAGGGCTACAAGTGTCTTAATATCAATACTAATAAAATTATTATGTCTCGACATGTAAAGTTCGACGAACATTATTTTCCCTATCATTCTAACAAATCAGATATACCTGTGCAGGAATCTAATATCAGCCCTCTGCTTCTTACACCCACTTCAGTTTATTCGCAACCTTCAGCCGTCAATTCTACCCCCACAACAGTTGCTCAACATAATGTTGTATCCTCCACTCCTATTCAGACTCAACCCTCTCCTGCATCGGCTACTAATTCGGAGTCTGCTCCTATCCAGAACAATGTTCCATCGCAGCAACCTTCTCATCCAATGATTACTAGACTTCGGACCGGTTCTCTTAAACCAACTGTTCGTCTCAATCTGCTCCACACTAAAAGCACACCGGACCTGGCTCCTGATCTGACATCCTATCATGAGGCCAGTAAACACAGTGTCTGGCGAACAGCAATGGCATCCTAATTTTTAGCTCTTCAACAACAAGGAACCTGGACTTTAGTCCCACTTCCGGCTAACTGTTCGGCCCTTGGATGCCGCTGGACCTATCGCACCAAAACACATTCGGACGGCTCCATCGCCAAACATAAAGCACGGTTGGTCACTCAGGGTAATCACCAAGAATACGGACTTGACTTTACGGAGACATTTAGTCCGGTTGCTAAGCTCCCCACCATCCGGGTCCTTCTTGCCATTGCAATTCATCATGACTGGCCGGTCCAGCAATTAGATGTCGCCAACGCATTTCTCCACGGCAAGCTTACCGAAACTGTCTACATGCGGCAACCCAAAGGTTTTGAAGACTCCACAAATCCCGACTACGTTTGTCATCTTCAAAAAGCAATCTATGGGCTTCGTCAAGCTCCACGACAATGGAATAACACGTTTACTTATACTCTTGTCTCAATGGGTTTTGCTCATAGTACCGCAGACCCTTCCCTTCTCATCTTTCATGAAAATAGCATTCGCATATACCTGCTTATATATGTGGATGATATTCTCATAACCGGAAATAACACTCAAGCTATCACCAATATTCTAGCTAAACTTGGCAGCAAGTTTGCTATGAAAAATCTGGGTGAAGCCCATAATTTCCTTGGAATACAAATTGACAGATCAGAGAACACTTTCTTTCTATCTCAACGGATCTACGCTTTATCCATACTCAAGGCGGCGAACCTCTCCAACTGCAACAAGCTCTCCAATCCAACTTGTACCAAGCTTCCATTGGACATACTGCCGGACCAGCATCTCTCGGATCTTATCCTCTACCGCAAATTAACCGGTTCCTTACAATATCTCACGCTCACGAGGCCTGATATTGCCTACAGTGTCAATCAATTGTCCCAACATATGCATCAACCGGAAAATCAACACATATACCTTTTAAAACGTCTCCTACGATACATCCAAGGTACATCCGATTTTGGCATACCGATTACTAAATCTAATCTTTGTCTCATTTCTTTTTCAGATGCGGACTGGGCGGGGGATCCTATATCAAGGAAATCAACATCTGGATACTGCTCCTTTCTCGGCGACTCTATCATCTCCTGGACCGTCAAGAAACAAAATACGGTGGCTCGCTCTTCTACCGAGTCTGAATACTGAGCGCTCACAGCTCTCATTTCAGATGTCATTTGGCTCAGACGGTTGCTTCCTGATTTCGGCCAACCTCCCAAACAACCGACTGACATCCATTGAGACAACACGTCTGCTATAGCGCTCGCCAATAACCCGGTGTTCCACGCTCGCACAAAACATATAGAGATCGACCACCGCTTTATTCGAGATCACATTTAGCAACAAACAATCCTACTCCTTCCCATTAGCACCGTGGATCAAATTGCTGATGTTCTAACAAAATCTCTCTCTACACCTCGATTTCATACTCTTAGATCCAAACTGAGGGTAATTCAAAGACCCATCAGTTTGCCGGGGGATGTTAGCTACACCAAAACTTAGACATATGTATTATTACGTTTTGCCTGTAGCTATGTATACAACTTTATGTTTTCTATATATACCTCTGTAATCTACTGTTTTGAAACAAGATTAATAGCATTTCCTCTTTCTCTTCCGTTACTTTCCTTTTCTTATTCTTGCGTTTATCAAGAATTCTACACACTCTTCATGTTCAAATATGATGAAGACAATCCTATCAGAATCTAAATAGAAGAAATAAATTATATCTATAATAAAGTCATGTGAGTGTTACAGTAGATATTAATCATTTTCACAGTGGAGCTCCTGAATAGTATCATCACAAGCTTCCAAATTAATTTGATTATGATCCTTTAGTGAGCTTGGGCTACAGTAGTTACTGCAGCTCAACTACTTTAGTGAGCCTTTTTAAGGTTTATCCTGTTCAGCAATAGATTCAGTTAGCTTGGGCAACTACCTCACAATGATTTTAACTATATTTAAATGCTGCGTTATGTGCCAACTTACGCATAAGAACAATGGGAAAAGTATAGAAGACTTTGCATCAAAGATCAATATTCAAAAGGATTAGAGAACAAGGAACTGATTTATGAAGTTTACTTTATGTATATGCTTAGGGATTGTTTATATGATTCAAATATGTGACCGACTCCTTTGCGTATGAGTGGATTTAGGGCAAGGAGCCATGAATCTCTACTGGCTCAGGTCCACTTCAATTGGGTGACAAAGTCTGCCCCTCAGGGGTGACAAAATTGGATTTCGGATCGGGTTCGGGTTGAACCCGGAACTGATTAAGGTTCAAATGGGTCGACCGTAACCGACCCGATTATGTAATGGGTTAGATATTTGGAGCCGGACCCAACCCGTCATGTTATCGGGTTGACACGACCCGACACGGCTGATGGCTGGATGGAGGCGACAAGACTGCAGATGGCGGACAGCGGGGCTCGCGACAAGGGCGGGCATAGGCAGGTAGGAGTGGGCAGCCTTTGACTCAGGCGCAAGCATATTTCATTATAATGAAATATGCTTGCTCTTCCTCTCTGCATTTCCTTCATAGAAGAGGAAAGCATCATAAACCTGATTTGGTTGTTGGATTGTAACACCATAAAACCAACAACTATGAATATAAGCCCATTATTAGTCATTGTTACTGGTATTCAATGAATAAAACATGTTAATTGGTTTTATCTAATTAGAAATTGCTATGTTTTCAAGATTTATTATTATTTATTAAGGTTCTGCCTAGGACGGCTGTAGTATTTTGTAAAAGTAGCTATAAAGCTATTGAAGGGAAAGCGATTTTTTTTTTTAGAATAACTTTCTTGAAACTACAATAGATTAACAACTCTAATTGTAAAAATAGCTACCTATGCAGATATTTCTGAAAAGCATTGTGAAAGCAACAAGAAGATAATTAGTCAAACTAAGGCTTCGTTTAGGACAGTTTTTTTATTGCTTTCAAACGGAGTTTTAGTACAAAAATAAAAAAAATTTGTGATAAAACTCCGTTTTAGAAAGCAATAAAAAAGCCGTCCCAAACGAAGCCTAAATTGGAGTTGCAGTCGAAAAAGTAAAGCAATGAAAAAGATGTCCCAAACAAACCCTAAAAGTAAGATGTAACTGAATTGTCAATGTTTAAATTTATTAGAATTTGATTATTGTATGATGCAATAAGTTATTTATCAAATTTGGTTAGCCATCAGAACATTTTCATTTTGAATTGAAGAAAATTAGGTAAAAAAGTATATGGAGGATGTTCAAAAGTTAAGACTATAAGGTAAGACAACATCTACTAATCTCATTAAAGTTAAAAAGATCTCATAAAAAATGAAGATTCAACAATAAAATGTTTGGGATGGAAGTAAAATATCGCAATGAAACTAACAAGAAAGTAAAGCAACAAAAAGTAAAGGACACATGGATTTAACGTGGAAAAGCATGATATGGGAAAAAAACTACGGAGCTATATTTCACCAAGAAATTCATTATGAAAATTGGGAGAAAAAAGTATAGATCTCTCTTCTCTCTCACTCTCTCAGCTCTTGCTCCATTCTCACACACAAAATACAAGAGAAAGTCAAGTTAATAACACCAAAGGATGCCACCTTTTTTAGGAAAATGAAAAAAAAAATTGTCTGATCCATCTCAAAGTGCTGCGGCGCTAAAACCTCTAATCTCAATTGTCATAGACGATGCTATGATGCTCAAATACGTAGTGCTGCAGCGCTAAATAGCACTGTGATGATGAATCTATAACGATGTGGTACTCTGCTCTCTGTTGTTTCTCCCAGCAAACTTTGTTGCACCAAAGCGCTTGGGAACACATCGTTGGCGCTCAGCTACACAACGTCATGACGCTGGGGTACATAATGTTGGGGTGATTAGGTACACATAGTCGGTGCTTTATACAAAAAAAAACTTGAATCCAAGCATTGGAAGGACCCTCCCTGTGAGCACGAGAAATTGAACTGAAGTCGAGACAACAATACAACCCAATTGTTCAGCATAATCAAATTCTACAGAAAACAAACTTAAAAAACTTCATAAAAACTATCTTATTCTAATAATTTAATGCATATATCTCATTCCAACCAATTACCACATTTTAGTTTCCGCATTTAAGTTATGTTGTTAAGGGCAGCTATCATGAAGTTGACCCACCTTCACATGTTCTTGCCCAAGTTTGGAATAAATATTCCAACTATAATCTCTCATTTTAATTAATAATTAGAATCAAAATTTAACATTTGTTAGTTAATTGTCATACTCAGTGTAATGAAATTCTTTTAATATAAATGAATCTGATATAATAAAGAATGATGACTGAATAAATATGTTGTACCAATTAGTGTTAAAATAGTTAAAACCAATGTATTCATTTTGTATGGTAAAAATTAGATGCTAAAATTTGTATCCCATGTCACCTACTCTAAATATTAGAACCATTATTTTTAATACATTTACAACATTAATATCATACCACAAGATATCAAAGCAATGCAACAAGTCCTCTTACTCTGTGTTTTAAAAAATTTCTTTGGTCTTCGCTCAGGAAAGAGTAGGGGTGTCAATAAATGACCTGACTCGTCAACTCAATCTAAAATTTGAATTTGGTTTGACTTCTAATGAACTCATCGAATTTTTGACTTGTTATTAAAATGAGTCAGTTTAAAGTTGACTAACGAACCCAATTGACTCGAAAATACCAATTATAATATCTTTCCCCCCCCCCCCCCTTTTTCTTTTGGGTATAATCTTCTTATTTTGATCAAACATTCTAATCTTTATAGTCAAAAAGTTATAAAAAAATATATAACAAAAATAGATTAATGGGTCGAGTTTGGGTTGGTCTTTTTGACATGTTTATTAAATGACTCAAATTCGGATTGACTGGAATCTAGTTGGACACGGACCCAACCCATCAATCAATTTGGCTCCTTTGATCAAGACGGCTAAAAGATATCACAGAGCAGTGAAGACAGATATTTAGGCTTCGTTTGAGACAACTTTCTTACTATTTTCTAAAGCAGCTTTTTAAGTACAAAATTTTTCTTAATTAAATTTTTTTTAACAAAAAAAATATCCCAAATGAAGCCTTATTTTACAAGACAAACATCCTACAAGTCAATGCATATACCTCACCCAATAAGTGGGACCAAAACGCAAAATATTAGGGATGAAGTAAACTTAAATTAAATGAAAAAAAAAACTAAGTAAATATTCAGTCAAATTAAAACATGTTTTCCAATGATTAGGAAAGGAGATTTAGCGAAGAGTTGAAAAGCATGGTTTTGAAAACTGGATTGAACTGACCGATTCGATTGGTTTAACTGTGAACTGAACATATGGTCAGTTTGGTCCTCATAAAAAACCAGCCCAACATCAAATCGGAGAAAACTGATTTGACCGTTAGTTCAACCAACCAACCAACAGTTGAATCGGTCCCGGTTTTAATGAACCGGCCGTTCATTGCACAATCTATTTAAATAATTTAATTTAATATAAACATTTTATTAAATATTAATTTAACTTAAATATAGCACAATTTTGTTAATAACATCCAAAATTTTATTATTATGTACTAAACATTAACTAATCATACCTTTATGAGTCTAGCACCTCATGTGAGCTATTTATTCATGGAAAGAAGCAAAGTAATATAAAGAACATAAGAAAAAACCTCCCAAGTGACGTTGGACTAAACAACTAGTTGAAATTTCTATAATGTGTGCGTGCTAGATTACTTTCAAGAGGATTTTTGCAAAAACATTTGTATACAATATTCAAATAAATTTGGTATATAATATATATATAAGTATATAATATAAATTAATAATAATTTATATTAAATTATAAATTTATATGTGAATTTTATTTATATTAAATGAGAATAAAATTTAAAAATGGGTTTATATTTAAAATTATAGAAACTATTATTTTGGTTTTTTAATTTTCTTTTTTAGTAATAAATTTATTTTTTTGCATGATATACTATTATTGTTTCATTTAGAAAATCTTTAAATTTAAAATTATATGTATAAATTAGTTATATGATTTAGATGTATAAGTTATATCAAAATATTTAACATAATTTAGTAATAGTTTATGTTAAATTATATACTTATATGTATATTAAATTTAGATTAAAAATAAAATTTAAAAATATTTAAATTTAAAACTAGAAAAAATTATAATACATGAATTCTCTTTATTTTTAAATCACATTTATATAATATGATTATATTTTTTTAGACATTATTTAAACAATTTTAATATTTATTATATCATCTTGTTTAATTAAACTTTCATATTATTATGAGTCTAAATTTTTAGAATTATAAAAATTTTTAAGGTTAGATTGTGATATTATTATATTAATTTAATTAATTTTAAATAATATTATGAGTTATTACATCATTTAGTACCACCCCTGTTGAATTGGTCAAACCGGTCAAATCGTGAACCTCTCATTTTTTCGATTTGTTGTTCGATCTAGCTTTCACAACCTTGTGAAAAAGGGCTAAGTGCTGAGCTACAATGGGTGGCTAAGGATCTCCTCCACACAAAAGACCCTCCACTCGAGCAGGAACATTAAGCTTGGATGATTAACATTTATGATTAATTGTTCATTATAAAAAATAAATAAATGCTTGAATGCATAATTTTACTTGCAAAAGAAATTTTTGTTGTTTTTTTTCTATTATGAGGTCTTATTTGGGATAACATTCTTACTGCTTCTTAAAGTAAATTTTTAATATAAAAAATTTAAGAAGCAATAAGAAAGTCATCCCAAATGAATCCCTTCACATCATAATTGTGGTGACCTTTTTAATAAAGCATGATTTTAAATTACTTTGCTCTCCTTATTTATTGGTGGGTTATATCACCTCCCTGGATTAGAATATATAGAACATAGTTATGGATTCTTATATACAAAACCACACGCAACAAAGGGCCTGTAAGGCTGATTTTGTTTAATTTGGGCTCTATTCATATAGCCCGCAACTATATGCATCGAAAGGCCCACATCTCAAAGGCTCCCTTGTTTTCCATCTTTTATAGCTCTGCCATAGCCGTGAGCAAGAGAAGAGTCTTCGCAAATAAAAATTAAAATGGTGTGAGATCTTGCATGCAGCTCACTGGTTGAGCAAAGATTTTCCTCCCGTGCAGTAGGGGTGTCAATATTTGACATGACCCGAAAATCCGGCTCGAACCCGACACGGAAATTTCGGGTTCGGGTCAACCCGAACCAGGTCGGGTTCGGGGAGTTTTCGACCCGTTTCAAAAATCGGGTCGGATTCAATTCGGGTTGACCCAGAAACCCAAAATAACCCGGATTGACCCGCTGACCGAGCTGCCAGCCGCTGACTCGCCTGGCCCCCCCACTGACCGAGCTGCCTTGCCCCCCGCTGGGCTGCCCGGCTGACCCGCTGCCCGCTCGCGTGACTGCGTCGCGTCGCTTCGCCCGCTCGCGTGACTGGCCAGCAGCTGGCCCCGCTGTCAAGTCGCGCGTGACGTTGTGCATGACCGGTGTCGCGTTCCACTGCCGTCGGACACCAGCTGACGAACCGCCAATGCCGCCAGACGCCGCTGCAGCGAATCTGCTCACGGGGTTGCCGTGTCCCCGGGTCGGGTCGGGTTGACCCGAACCCGAAGCGGGTTGGGTTCGGGTCCGGAAAATCGACCCGTTTGTAAAAACGGGTCGAGTTCAGGTTGACCCGAATTGTGCCGAGTCATTTCCGAGTTCAACCCGAACCCAACCCGTGACCCGAAATTACGTCTAGCTCATATTCAAATCCCTAACTGTCCCAAAATGGTGGCAAATTAAACCCTAAACAATATTATTTCACTTACCTTTCAAAAAAGGAAGTTAAGCTAAAGAAGAGAAAATTTTTATATATTTTATAAACTTGGTATTTAAATCTTTGAATTTAATTTTGTATTAAAGTTTGTAAAATAAGCTAATCCGTGAGCTGATGAGTAATATTAAGGCTTGTTTAAACTTAGCTCATTTTAGTTCATTAAGCATTTATCATTTCATGTTGACTCATAAGTCAAATTTTTTTCAACATAGCATAGTTGCACTCTTAATTCTAATAAAATTAGAGTTTTAAATTTGTTGACTTTTAATATAATTTTTTGTCTTTGTTTTCGGCACCCTCTTGATTTGCAAGCTAATGCCGAGCAAAGATTTAATATGGAGAAGAATAGCTTCATGTTCATTTATGTTATGTAAATTAAGTTATCTTTTAAATTCGAACCTAGCTCTGCAACGCTCGCCTAAATACTTGCTAGTAATTAATAATAGCGGTTTGCAAACCGCCGCAATAAATATATTTAGACACCAATGATACTACCTACTTAACTCTATTTGATTCGTACAAACAATTCGTATAGATAATTTTTCCCCTAGCTCCGCTCATTCTCTTCTTGGATTCCGCGCATTCTCTCTTTTGATATGTTTCTTCGTCTTCCCGAGCTCCATTATGCGAGCATCCACGAGCGACCAAATTATTTGTAGCGGTTCAAAGAGCGCTAGCGCTAGCAGATACAACAGTTTTGCAGCGCTTTCTAAACCGCTGCAAAAAATTTTTGCAGGTACTTTAATCATTGCAATAGGTCAAAAAAAGTGTTGCGAAAGCCATGTTTATTAATAATGAGACTATCCATAAGTTCTGACTCATCAAGGGAATTAATTCATTCACCATAACATGACAAGAGAATTCGCTCTCACATGAAATCCCTCACTTGAAAGTTATCCACAAGTGGAACTCTTAGACACATAGAAGTTATTCTCACTCGAAATTTACCCCAACACGAAACTATTTATCACTTGAAGTTAGTCTTCAGTTTAACTACTCACACAGAACTTATTAGACGTCATTTGTCTAATGGACAACTCTCAACCAACCTGATCTTTACATGCTTCATTGAGCTTGTCTATGCAAGTTTTCTTACTTTTTTTTTAATTGTAATCAGCAGTAAAGTAAAAAATCGTAATATTAATTCTAAATAAGAGATCAAAGAATAAACTCCACCCATTTTTAACATATCATGTCACATTAGCCTTATTATTCCAAAATATAAATTTAATTAGATCAATATAATATCTCTCCCTATTTCACACATCATGTTAATTCTTTTTAAGCATTAATAAGTGTTGCATCCTGGAGTATTCACGGCGATAGAGAAAAATGAAGTTTAGCATCTTAGTGTTGTATGAAGACCCAGCACACATACATATAAAGAGAGAGGGAGCATCATTCACTAGAGACAACAAGATTTTTACGTGGACCCCAAAAAAAGGGGGAAAAACCACGGGGTCTAGCCCAGTTTGAATGAATCTACTAGTATTACAGTTGATTACAAATGAGGCCCTTCCTTAGGGGAAGGCATTGGCTTGATGTACATCATATGGAGTACATTACATGGTAGGAATACAAAGAAACACTGTTGACGTGTTCATTTGGTCAGAAGGACCATAGTCTAGTGACGGAGGTCAGAAGAACTGTAGTTGGCGGGCGACGGAGGTCATAAAGACCGTTGTCTGGCGACGGAGGTCGGAAGGACTATAGTTGGTGGACGACGTAAGTCACGAGGACCGTAGTCGGCGGGCGACGGAGGCCGAAAAGACTGTAGTTGGTGGGCGATGTAAGTCAGGAGGATCGTAGTCGGAGGGCGAAGGAGGTCGAAAGGACTGTTGTCAGTGGGCAGCGTAAGTCAGAAGGACCGTAGTCGATGGGCGAAGGAGGTCGGAAGGACTATAGTCGGTGGGCGACGTAAGTTAAGAGGACTGTAGTCGGCGGGCAACAAAGATCATAAGGACTATAGTCGATGGGCGACATAAGTCATGATGACCGTAGTCGGCGGACGACGAAGGTAAGAATGATCGTTGTCTAACAACGGAGATTAGAAGATGACGTCATATAGAAGTTTAACAATTGATAGAAATCCAGCATCGGATAGATGTCAGACAAAAGTCAAACAACTGGCAAAATTTTGGTGTCAGGTAGAAATCTGACGACGAGCAGAGGTCTGACATCGAGTAGAAGTCCAACATTAGTCGCTGGCCGGGGAGAACTCTGGCGTCACTTTGGCAGAATTCCCAGGGCTGTCAATTTCTGACACGACCCGCCAACCCGACCCGAACCTGACCCGGAAAATCCGGGTTTGGGTCAACCCGTGAACGAAACGGGTCGGGTACAGGTTGAAGGATTTGACCCGTTTATAAATTCGGGTCGGGTTTGGGTCAACCAGTCAACCCGCGGGTCGACCCGATTAACCCGCTAACTCGTTTTATTAAAAAACTTAAATCCCGAATCCCGATCGCCTCATCTCATTCTCATCGCTATTCGCCTCGCCTGTTTCGCTGTTCGAGAGGGTTCTAGGGTTTCTCCTCGCGCTCTGGGGTGGAGCCGTAAAAATGACGAATCGTTGAGTAGCTGATGAAGTTTTATTGATATCTTCTTCTGATCTTCTGAGTTCTGAAGCATCTGGAATTCTGGCTTCGGTTTAGGGTTTTTCGTCCTTGAATCCTCTTCCTTTCTCCATTTTCTCAGTTGCGACTTGCAACGGTTGGTAATATCTTGAATAACTCTTAAATCTTAATTATTTGTAGTGTTGCTGTGTTGGTTTGAATATTTAATACTTTGATGGTGGTTTGATACTTTGATGGCTTCGGTTTAGGGTTTTTTTGGATAAGTTCTTCTTCTTCCTTTAGTTCCTTATGAGTTATGAGTATCAGAGTATGAGTGTATTACTCTATCACTCTATGTGGCATTGTGGCTATGTGCCATGGTCGACTAATCTAGTTTTCTGGAGTATGGCAGTATGCTGCAGCTGCATATTTTCTTACTAAAAATTTCTGCTTCTTTCTTCTCTTATAGTTATACTGTTAGTTAGAGTTTCGTTTAGTGATTTACTATTACAGTTTATCAATTTTGTTGATGTTGTGATTATGGCTCTCTTTGGCCTTTGCTGTTGAGATTACGGGTATGTATGTTACTCTGTTGACTCTGTTGGTTGCTTGGGTCTCATGGAATTATCGGGTTGCTTGCTGTCTAGTCTTGATGAAATAAAATGCTTTAAGTATCAATGCAAGATTTCAATATGCTTTACCGGTGGTTGAAAGTACAATTGCTTGTGTTATGAGAATATGAGTTGTTGATGCTTGCTGTCTAGTCTTGATGAAAGTACAATTACTTGATGTTATGAGTTCAATTTTGTGTTTTTATGTTTAGATGCAGGATTCTAATACAATTGTTGCGAGTAATCCTTCTGAGCATAATGAAATAAATGAACATGTGCATGTTCCTGTTGATAATGAAGTGGAATGTGATAGTGATGAGTTGAACAATCCCATTCCAACTGAGGGAAGTGTTCATAGAAAGAAAAGGAAGTTGACTTCTACGGTATGGGGTTATTTTGAAATGTTGCCACTTGCAGATGATGGCAAAAATCGTTGCAAATGTAAGAAATGTGGTGCAAAATACTTATGTGATAGTAAAAATGGTACAGGAAATTTAAAACGCCACTTGCAAAACTGTAAGAAAAAGTCTCAAGATATTGGTCAACTTATACTTCAAAGTAACTCAAGCACTTCTTTGTCGATGATTTCAAATAAATTTGATTCTGAAGAATTTCGTTGCTTATTTACAGCATGATTTACCATTTCAGTGTGTGGAGTGGGAAGGTTTAAGAACATTACTTCGTTACTTACGACCTGAGTTACAGTTTATTTCTAGAAATACGGCAAGAAATGATTGCAAGAAGATGTTTAATAAGGAAAAACTTCAAATCGAAGCCATTCTACGTAGTTGTAAGGGTAGAGTATCTTTAACTTCTGATCTATGAACTTCCATCAACACAGATGGCTTTATTTGCTTGACTGCACATTTTGTTAAAAATAACTGGAGATACCGAGATAGAACTTAAAGTCTGAACTGGTGGCTGTTAATCCTGCTGCAATAATGTTAATGGGTTTTAATTTCGAGTTATAACTGCTGGTGACTGTTATTTATGGTAATCCTGCTGCAGTTAATCCTATTTTGTTGCTCTGAGCTGAAGTGCTAAACTGGTATTTGGTATTACGGCTTCATGTTAATCTTTGTTTTGTTGCTCTGAGCTGAACTGGTGGATTTTATTGCTCTGAGCTGAACTGATGGATTTGGTATTACTGCTTCATGTTAATTTTCATGTTAATTTTCTGTCATGGTTAGTTTGAACTGGTATTGGATTTTGTTGCTCTAAGCTGAGCTGAACTAATCTTTGTTTTGGAATTTGGGTATTGGAATCTGATTATCTGAGGCTATGAGTTGTTTGAACTTTGAATGTTTTGGGTATTAGATAATTGGATTGCTGCGAATCTGTTTTGGTTTGAGCATATTGTATTATTGCAGCTGCTTAGGCCTATTGTTTTAGCTGCGAATCTGTTTTGGTTTGACCGTTTGAGCATATTGCAGCTGCTTAACCCGAATTGATAGGCTCTGACCTGCTGCAGCTACAGCTTGCAGATGCTTAGGCCTACAGTTTGAATGGCTGAATGCTGATGTTTATAAATTATAAGGCGATGATGAAGAACTTGGTGAAGTTATGCATTAGTTGCGACACAGTTAAATGCAACCGAGTTATAAATTGGTTTGGTTTGAGCATATATTATTTAATTGAATAGAGAATTACCAATTTGTAACTTTGGATGGCATTTTTCCTGTTCTAGTTGCATATGATGTTTCTTTGCTAGGTTCATCCTGAGCCTACGGCCCTAATAAGCCAATATTTGTTTATTCTTTTGTTTTGCAGGCTTGCAGAGTTGCAGGTTCATTAAAGGGTGAAAGACAAAAATGAGCTCGCCACTCACCACTCCGGCTGTTCTACTGTTCTAGTTGTAGTTAATTTTATTGTAACTTGTAAATTGTAATCTTGTATTAAAAAAAAATCTTGTATTGTAAGTTGTAACTTGTCATTTGTCAATTATTAACTTGTAATCTTTTATTTTATTATAAGTGTAACCCGATAATCTTGTATTCAAAAAATGATGTAAATATGTAATCTTATGTTATTTATTATTGGCTTATTGCTCTATGCATTTTTTTCTTTAAAAGCAAATATATATATATATATATATAAAACAAATTATCGGGTTGTCGGGTCGGGTTAACCCGGCAACCCGTGTAAAAATGAGGATTATTCGGGTCAACGGGTCGTGTCGGGTCAACCCGTAACCCGCTCGGGTCGGGTCCGGGTTGGAATGTCTAACCCGTTTGAGAAAATGGGTCGGGTCCGGGTTGACCCGTTTAAATTTGGGTCGGGTCGGGTTCGACCCGAACCCGACGGGTTGACCCGAACCCGACGGGTTGACCCGAACCCGACGGGTTGACCCGAACCCGACGGGTTGACCCGAATTGACAGCCCTAAGAATTCTGACGTCGCTTGGGAAGAATTCCAGCGTCGGGTAGAATTCCGACGTCACTTGGGCGTCAGGCAGAATTTTGGCATCACTTGGGCATCACTTGGAAGTCGGGCGGAACTCCGACGTCGTTCAGAAGTCTGGCAAAATTCCGGCAGCAGTGGTCAAGGAGGAGTTTCTTCCCTCCTAATCTTCTCTTCTTGTCTTCTTGCTTCGGTCCCCCCTCAAGAGAAATGAGAGGTTTATTTATAGATTTTTGAAGTGGTATGGCCCGTAAATAGGAGGAGGATCAAGGGCAAATGTGGATTGGATTAGATGGGCAACCAATATTGAATCCGTTGATCGTGGACCATTTGTCAGACATTTGAAGGTCTTAATGATATTGGAATTCGAGGATCTTGAGTTCGTTGGATGTCTCGTCGAGCCGCTCAATTCGACTATAAGCATATCATGTTTGGAAACTGTTTGGTAACTCAAATTGTGGTTCGAACGTTCCAACAGCGCTTCGAGTCTTTGATTTGGATTTAGTGGGCTCAGATTGAGTCGAATTTGGTGTCGTTGGGTTCGTATTTCTGAGAAATTAAGTTCAACTATAAGTTTGCATAAATTGGAGTTCGGATGGTCTCAATTTTAATTTCAGAAGTTTCCAACTTAATTTTGCATTGAGATTCGTGCCCGATCAAGATAGTTTTTTTGCTAAAATATCAATAAGATTCTCCTATAACCTCCATATAAATATAAATCCAATAAAAGAAATAAATACCCTTATTGCGGGCTAGAATATACGTTACAATAGAGTTAGAATTTTTCACCTCAGCGTTATATGAATATCCCGTACACAAACAGAAGAGAAATAAAATACAATGATTTTTACATGAAAAGCCTTGGAAAGGGAAAAATCAAGGGGTCATGCCCAGTTAAAAGAATTCCACTAGTGCTTGCTAGAGTTACAAGAGGTTGACTCGTCCCTAAAATTTAGGACGATCAGATTATAATAATCAACTCTCGGGTTGAAATTCAATTGCAAACGGATATTAGAATGCTCGTGTTAGAAAAACTAATGTCTGTTGTTTTCGGACAGAGTTCTAACATTACTTGAAAGTCGGGAGGAACCCTGGTGTTACTTGGAGGTCGGACAGAACTCCGGCGTCACTTGGAGGTTGGGCGGAACATCGGTGTCATTTGAAAGCCGGACGAAACTCCAGCGTCCCTTGAAAGTCGGGAGGAACTTCAGTGTCACCTGTTGGTTAGACGGAGAGGAACTCTAGAGTCATTTGGAGGTTGGACAAAATTCCGCCGTCAATTGAAAGTCAGGAAGAACTCTGGCGGTGGTCGAAGAAGAGCTTCTTTCTTCTCTAAAGAGAAATGTGGGACTATTTATAGTTTTTTTAGAATTGCCTGGCTAGTAAATAGAAGGATGATCGGGGGTAAATTGGGAGTGGTTTGAATGGATGACCGATATTGAATCTCTTGATCGTGGACCGTTTATCAGGCATTTGAAGGCTCTAATGATATCAGAATTTGACGATCTTTGGCTCGTTGATTCGTCACATCAAGCCGCTCGATTCGACTATAAGCGTACCATATTTGGAAACTGTTTTGTAATCCAAATTATGGATTGAACCTTCCAAATGTGCTTGGGGTCTTTGAGTTGAATTTGGTGTCGTTGGGTTCGTATTTCCAAGACTCTCAATTCAACTATAAGTTCATTGAAATCGAAGTTCAGATGGTCCTAAATTTAATTTTTGAAACTTCCAATTTGATTTTGACTCGAGATTCATGCCTGATCAATATTAATATTTTTTTATGATATATCAACCCTAATCCAACTAAAATAAATTACACAAAAATTCAATCCATTAAAGTATTTAGTAAGGCATATTTAATGAAAATAATTTAATAAAATGAATAAATAAATTCATATATAAAAATAATAGGATACAAATATTTTGTATAAATATAGCAATGTACTTTTTATTAAATAGGGTCTGAGGAATGGCAGAACCCGCACGATGGAAAGAATCTATGAACATTAAAACCATACGCAGCTCTTCCAATGTTTCCCACGATTATTTCCCATCTCAACACAGTCACATCACATCTCTTCTCATCTCTCTCTCTTTCTACAAGAAAATATTTCCTCTTCAACCAAAGAGGAGATGCGACAGAGACTCAAAGTGAGTGGCGTGCATGGCTCATTCACAACTCAGTTTATCACCAAACCATACAAGGAAAGGTAGAGTTTTTATCTTTGAGAAAAGGTAAGAAGCAAAGCCATATATGGGGTTCTAGTTGGGTACTTATTGGACACCCATGCTTTACTCGGACTGGCTTTTCCCACCCACGCCCACCCATGGTGGCTTTTAAGATGTTGTACCCACCTATACCCACCCATTTTTCATGTTTTTTAAATGCAGTTTGTCATAGACTGAAAGCCTTGAGGATTGTTACCCTTTGTTCTGATTACAAACTTTCAAGCCACATATCAGAATTTATTATAGTCACAGCGTGGTTAAGTGTTGCACACTATGTAGTGAGGATTGCAGTAATATAAGATATAATGTAATTAGCAATATAAATCGATTTATCTCCCGATGTTGAGTACCCACTCATAAGGCCATGGGCGTACCCATACCCACCCATACCTATAGGATATGGGTGGGTACATGGGTAGGTGTGGGTATGGGTACCCAATGCAGGGCTCTGGTAAGAAGTAAAGTAATTAAAAATAATATTTGAATTATATTTTTTGTGAATAATTTTAGTGATCTTTGCATCCTAATTTATCAGAGTGATGGTGGCAATGTTGCCATTACGGTGGACCGTTTTGAAGTATAATTGAGTCTAGACGACTCGATAAATGATTTGTGAGTGGAGCTCTATGAAAGTCAAATTTGAGCTAATCCTAACTCAACTTGTTGGCTCATGAGTAGGGGTATCAATATTGGACTCGACCCTAAAATTCGATTCGAACCCGACCCAAAATTTTAGATTTGGTCCAAGAACAAAACGATTCCAACCCAAGCATTAGATCAAGCATATATCAGTTATATGCCACTTGTTAAATTTCTATGATCATAAAAAATTCAGCGGAATATCCTATACATTTTTTTTTTCTAATAAAATTTGATACAGAATTCTAATTTATTTGTATTAAAAAATTAATACTTCGTCAGTTCGTCACCTCACCTATGTTATCTCCATCACGTTGACTTTACCTGCTCCATATCTTGACCATTTGATGCATCTAAAAAGTCACCGAATTTTGACGGGAATGGTTCGCTGTAGCAGTAGGTCAACGAAAGTCAAAGAAAATCTTTGACCATTGGTGTTAGGTCCATTGAGTTTGTAATGGTTTAGAGTTGGTTTGATTATGATTTTATGTCAGCGGTCCCATCTCTACTAAAAAACATAACATACAATTTTACAAGAGCTTAGCGGCTTAATTATAAATTAGGGGTTTCTTGATTTAAAATACACATATATTTTAAAAATATTAATGTTTGGTCTATATAGGAAGTATTTAAAATTCAAAATGTAGCACAGGTTTGGTCTATCTAGGAATTATTTTTTGGTTGATATTTACGGTTCGATGCTGCCAACCATCATCTATCACCTGTCTTCACACCATTATTAATTATTTTGTGCGGACTCGGAATGCCTTTCGAAGGTCAATCAAAATGTGGCACGTCACCCATTCGTTGGGTATCGCGACTCGGTACTGCTCGGTACCACTGACGTGACTGCATCTGATTCGCCTTCAGACGTAGAGCTGCATTTGACCTCCGCACAGAATAATTTCTCCTTCACCATTGATAGTCACCACGATCGCCGACGCTCGTCATTGATATCAACATTATTGAAGCTTATACTGCTATCATTTTATTTAAAAAAAACATTATAATATAAATGATGATAATACATAATCTAATTTGGATGAGTAATATCAATAAATAAAAACAAAATTTTGGCAATTAATAAATTACAAAAAAATATAAGATTGGAAATTAGAATAATAATTATTGTATTTTTCAAGCCATAATTAGAGTATTTAAAATTTGATTTAACATTTTCCTAAGGTTTTTAATAAAGGGAAAGTAATGTTCTTCTAATTAATGCCGTTGTTTAAATAGTTTATATAGAAATGGAGTAATAAAATAGATACATAATAGATAAATTTGATTAAATACATTAGATAGATAAAATAAAAGTAGCTCTCCTTTTTTTTAGTGGATTTATTGCAAAAAAAACTTTTCTTTCGGCTAAAGGTATACAAAGAAAAAATTGAGATGAGATAAACTCATTTGAGATCTCTATACTTATGTTAGGTTGTGAATGTATGGAAGAAATTATTTTTATTTTTATTAAAAATTTATGTTTAGATGTAAATTTTTAAAAAATATTTACAAAGTATGAGAAATTTTTTATTTTCATGTGATTTTGTTTATGTTAAATAAGGATTTAAATAATTAAGGATCTGTATAGAACGGTTGTAGACTTTTGTAAAGATAATTGTAAAGCTATTATACAGAGAAAATAATTTTTTTAAAAACTATGGTAGAAAGTAACTTTCCCGCATAATTTTTGTTTTTAAACAACAAAAAAAATCTCTTGTTTCATTAGACTTTAAAGTTGACCCACTAAATTTTTATTTTCATCCTATAACGAATAGTATTCTTAAGCATTCCATATTTTTATAGCATCATATTTTAAGTTTTCTTTTGGTTTCAATTATTGATTTATATTTTAGGCTGAGATAGCCTACTGAGCCGTGTTGGTTCATTCATATTTATGCTTATATTCTCAAGCCACGGGAAGGGTAAGGAGTGAGCTGAGTAGTCTGCATAACATGCTCTGATCTATGCTGTAGGTATGCCATTTTTGTTAGTTAGTTTTTGCAAGCTAGATTTTTATTTTATTTTTCTCTATTGTCAAGCATTATTGTAGATAGACTTCATAATGTATATATATTTTTCGAATGATATATAAAAATTTATTTTTAGATTGAATAGTATTTCACTTTATATTGTATTCAATAATGGTTCTGTGTAGTCTATCTATACATTGTAAGTTTTTGTTTTAGTGCTTCTTCAACCAGATCTTGGGGGTCAGGTTTGTCATAATCGAACATGATATGACATGTGTGATATCGGGTCACATCAGATCAGTTTGTAAATTTTTAAAATGTTCAATAAACTATATTGAAGAATAATAAAACCAATAAAGGAGATGGTTATTAATCTCCATAGCTAGAATTAACTCTAGATCGAGAAATAAAGGCTTTGGATTATAAGCACTAATACACTAGATCTATGATCAAGTAGGTTAATCTAGACAATGATTGTTAGCCAAGTGGATTCATGATGGGGGCCCTGGGGGCACGGCCCTTACTACATCGGCGTAGTTTCTTAAATAGGTATTAAAAAAATTGTCTTTTAAACCTAATTATTTAACCCAAGCAAAGCGGTTCAAAACTTCATACCTCCTTTGCCTCCAAGAGCCCGCTCTCTACATGCCTTCTATATAATTGTTTTTCTTCCCAACTACAAACATTTTATTGCTGCTTGGAAATTTCTTCCAGAATAGTCATGATCTTCCTCCATTCTTCGCATTGTGCGATTAGTCGCCAATCTTCCTCACACACTCCATATCCGCAAAATTCTCTATGATGTAAGTTTTCTTTTTTACCTATATAAATTTATCATTTTAATAATGGATGTGGTAAAAAATTTTAATCTACTAATGCCACGCCGGGATGAAAAAGGTTGAGGGTTTTCTTAAAAACAATGTTTTGAGCTCCCATCAGAAAAAAATCTTTACCCACCATTGATTTGTTAGGACACTTAGCTTCAATTAAGGAACCTACAATCCATAATTCAAGATTTGATAAGACGTCATAAGGTTAACATAATTCAAATGAGCGAGCAGCAATTAACCTACCTAGCTTCAAGTAGGGAGAGCTAAAAATTAGAAATCAATGGTTCAATGAGATTGGATTTAGAAAATACTAAATCAACTTTGAAGGGACAATTAACTTAGGATATATAAGCTAGAGTTAAATGATCAAAGTTTTTTTTATCAACCCACATGGGGTCAACTTGGCTAACCTAAAGACATTTATGCAATAATTTGGCTAACACAACATGGCCCTAAATAAGATCCTTAGGGTCAAACTAGCCACCATACAAGTTAAGATAATAGTTAAATTAATATTATGAATTTTAATGAATCTAAGAGAGGGGGAAATATGGATGAAAAATGCTTATGAACTTGAATATATCAAAATACCTCCAAACTCATAATTTTTTTTATAAAATTTTTAAGATTTTATAAAAACTATAAAAATTTATATTTTAAAAATTATGTAATAGTCAATGGTTCCTATTTTGGGTCCAAATTAACCATCCATATATGGTCAAACCACTCTAAACTTTTTCCAAGAAGGCTATAAAGCTTTAGTAAAGAGTTAGGCGTTGGTGTTAGATGAATATTGGACGTCAAAGTTTGGCATATGTAGTGCAACACTTGATGTGATAAGTTAAAATATTTGAAAATAATGGGAGATCAATTTAGTCATTCTTCTAATAAAATGTAGAAGGCGTGTCTAGGAAGACATATTATACGTATCAATGTTGATGAATATGTTATGTATGTCGCTCTTGACATATAGTTTATGAGAACTATCAAAAGTCAAACAATAAAGGCTAGCACCTTTATTTTTCATTCTTTATATTGAAGATTATATAACTAGAAGACAAGTTTCAAGCCTTGATTGTTCTTGAATGTTGAACATTGCTAGATGACATATGATGATTGATGATGTATTATTGACATTCGAATGATGCAATACAATTCTCCTAATCCTTCTCCTTATAAAAAGTAGATTGAGCGATGAAGAAGATAAGCATCAATATGCCACTAGCTAACAAACAAAAATTATTGATATGAATTTGAATGAAAGCTAAGAAATACAATCAATAATTGGGTGATGGTGATAGTTGACAATCGATTGGCTAGCATCTTGATAGGAGAAGAGAATATATGTTACTAATGAACTTCGAATGGTGGTAATGACATACATCTATGTTGATTCTATTGACTAATATTAGAAAATTTAGATGATTGGTGTCAATGTTGATTAATAATCGACTTTGGGTGGGTTTCAATGTTGTTCAGCAGTCAATATTAGGTGGTGGCAAGGAGGATTTAGCATTAGTCTATAGCTAGCATCGAATATAGCTATATACTTCTCTAAATCTAAAAAAATCCTCTTCACCAGAAGTTCTCCTTTTTCAAATAGGGCAATTTAGTCATTTTGGTGAAAACAATTAGATACTATTGGATTATGGTGATATATTTTTTTGAAAATCAACAATTTTAATAAACTTAAAATATTGGCTCATTAGAGCCTTCTCATCGATACATTAAATTCAATTATAATTACACAAAATTATAGGACCTTCAACTCTATATATATGAGATCAAGAAGTTTCCAATTACGCTTATGAATATCTAATTAAGGTCTATTTGACTAATATCCATTCATTATTGGTACCACAAGTTTAATCTTGTTATACTGTTTGTGGAGACTATAGAAAATAGACTTTGGATGATATCATAATAAATTCATGAAATTTTTGTCTCAATATTTGAATGCTTTAAGATCTGAAAATTATATTGAAATTAACCTCTGATGATGATATATCAATAATAAAAAAGAGGAGAAAAATGAAATCATCATTCTAAAAAATATTTTTTTTATTAAAAAGCTATTAAATTTATCTTTATTGAAAACATATACTTAGAGATTGGATTCAAATTTTATTTTATTTGCTTCATT
Source organism: Dendrobium nobile (assembly GCA_022539455.1). Taxonomy (NCBI): domain Eukaryota; kingdom Viridiplantae; phylum Streptophyta; class Magnoliopsida; order Asparagales; family Orchidaceae; genus Dendrobium; species Dendrobium nobile. The sequence goes on along the minus strand of CM039735.1, from coordinate 88,504,179 downwards.
CTTTTGCAACATTCCCATCACAAATAAAACAAGCATCAAGTGACATATTAGAGTATAACATGTCATGTGGTGCATTGCAGAAGCACATGACTTTGATTAGATGTTTTGGGAGCAAATAATTGGCAGATGAAATATTATATTAGATGATCTTATTTTCTTATTTAAATTTGTAGAATTTATAAGATAGAGAAATCAAACAAATATCTTTAAAAAAATTAAATTAAATTAAATTCTTCTAAAAATAAATATATAAATGTAGCCGATCTCACGTAATTAGACAAATGCTTGATGTTTTTGTTTTTGTTGTTGTAAAAATAAATCTTAAATTTAGCTTAATTTGATATTTTTTGTTCAAATTTATGATTTATCAGTATTTAGCCAGATTAAATTTAAGACATTTATTTCAAAGAAAGTTGCCATGTTTAATATCCATCAAAATCTTTTAATATATGCAATAAGAAACTCCAAAGATTTAATTTAAAATTAGAAATTAAATAATAAATAATTGAACCATCAGTATTTCATAGATCCTATTAAACCACAAATAACATTTAAATTGAGAATTTATTTATACATAACAAAGTTTTTTATATATTTATACATTCAACATTAAAATTATTATATTTACTTATATAACATTCCAATCTTTAAAACATATAAACAATTTTATTATATAAAATTTTTAAAACAAAAAAACATATATATATATATATATATATAAATATATATAAATATATATATATATATATATATAATATATAATATATATATATATATGTATGTATGTATGATTTAGACATTAAAATAATCAATATAATAGAAAATCGTAAAAAATTTATATACTGATAATGTTTGCAAATCAAAGATCCAATTTTTCATAGGGGTGTCAAAACAAGTTAACGGTTCATGTGTGGTTTAGGTATGACTCGAAATTGACCTGGCGAGAAAGTAATTAACTTGAACTCAACATGTTTAATAAATTGGTAAAATAGATCAACTCTTGAATCTGTCCCACTAGCAACCCAAAATGATCTGAATCTTACTCGTTAACTTATAACTATTAATTTTAATTATTTGATTAAAAATAAAGAGATTATAAACACATGCACAAAAAAAATTAAGGAAAACAGATACTTAATGAATCATTTTGGATCAAAAATGAGTTCACAGGTCAACCCAAACCAAACCTTTTTAATAAATGGGACGGAAACTCAAACCCGATTTAGACACACTAATTAAATAGTTCAACCCGAAGATTCAAATTAAGTTAACAGATTGAATTATTTATTGACACTCCTAATTTTTCCGTTAAAATTTCTTACATTTATAACAAAGTCTCATAAACTTGTTATTTTATGCCTATATAATAGGAAAAAAAATACAATACCGCCGTTTAAAGGACATTAAAAAAAATAAAAGAAAGAACTTAGCATCAGTCTGCAAGCTTCCCTGCCGAGCCCACGCCGTGAAAAAGTCAAAAACAAAACTTAAGCACCATATCTTAAAGTCAGAGAAACTTCAAATTTAATACACTGCCGTCAACAATGACTTGTCCAGAACCCCAAAAAAAAAAAAAAGGAAAGAAGACTGAAGAATGCAGAGATTCATTTACTCTCCACAAGTTTTCAGACTGAAGCTTCGACCAAAAGCTCTCAGATCCAAACTTTCCGCATCAGAAAGCCCCCCCTCTTTCTTCTTTGCACTTTCAGCAGTCAGAAACCCCCCCTCTTTCCTCATTGTTAAGTTCATAAACCATTCAATACAACATTTAAGAAAGAAAAGACTCTATGGAGAATGTATTTCAGAGAAAAAAATATTGAAAAATTGGGGATTGATTTTATGGGATGTAACAAAGATGTTCAGCATCCTCCAACTTTTGATACAATATTTTATCTGAATCTCAACTTGTTCATCATCAATAGCTTTTTTTATGGATTCAAAGATTTTTGTCTTTCTAAATATTATGAACCATATTGTTAGTATGAGGAGGTAGTGCTTTTATGAATAAAATGGGATTCAAATAATTATTGAATGCCAACATGTCAAAGAGAGAGATTAACAGTTTATTTGGGATGGCTGCGATATTTTATAAAGTTGGTTGTGAAGAGTTGCTACGAAGAAAACAACTTTGCTATTATGATTTTATAATTTTATGATTGTTTTCTGAAAAACAAAGAGTTAGAAAGCCATCCCAAAATGGTTTGGGACAACCAAATTGTTTTCTTCATAACAATTTCGCAATCAACTCTATAAAAAATTATAGTAGTCCTAAATATATCCAAAAAAGATACCTCCCTATGCAAAATAACATTAAAATATACATAAGAAAGTAGTCATTAAAGATGATAAAATAAGCTTGTAATCCAAGGGTCATTCATTAAAATCATCTATAACATAATGATTAAGGGATAAATGAGACCCTTGCCTTCTTCCATTAGAGAACTTAATAATTCATATAATTTGTCATTAAAATTTATAGAGAAATGCATCAACCATTAATTCAATTAACAAATTTGGAAGGGACGCCCTTATCAAGAAGGCGATTAGTTAAAATAAAATCAATATTAACACTATTAAAGGGCTTTGAGAATATCAAATCTAGCACATAAGAGTTTGAGAAATCTGTTTTGAAGAAAATCCATTAGTAAGCTTTTTACTAAAATGTTATTATTCAAAATGATTCTCTCATTGATGAAAGCAACTGGAGTAGAAAGGATGATAAGAGAAACTAAGGTTTCATTTGAGATGACTTCTTAATGCTTTCTAAAGAAATTTTTTAGTACAAAAAATTTCTTAAAACTAAAAATTTTTGTTCTAAAAAAATGCTTTGGAAAGCATTTAAAAAAACCGCCCCAAACGAAGCCTAAGGCTTGATTTGTGACACTTTCTTATTGCTTTGTTTTTTAGATTGCAACCTACAATTTCTAATTGGTCGCTGTTATAATAAATTTAAAAAGTTACTTATCTACAACAACTTTACAAAGTAATTAAAAAATATATACCAAATAAAGTCTAAGCCTCATTTGATGACCAGTAACTTTGACATAATTTTATAAAAATAATTATAGTAAAGAGAGATACTTATTATCAAAAAGACAACTAACATATAACTTCTTAAGATTAGAGAGAAAATAAGTGCTCAAAAGAAAATAGAACTTACATTAGACAGAATAAGATGCTCTTGGAGCCTCCAACAACAAAGCAAAGTTCATAGGATGATGATCAAGAAGAGAGTTGGGTTTCATTATAAAAAACAAAATAAATGCTTGAATGCACAAATATTAACTTGCAAAAGAAATTTTTGTTGTTTTTTTTTCTATTATGATGGTCTTATTTTGGGATAACATTCCCTTACTGCTTCTTAAAGTAAATTTTTAATATAAAAAATTTAAGAAGCAATAAGAAAGTCATCCAAATAATCCTTCACATCATAATTGTGGTGACCTTTTTAAAAAGCATGATTTTAAATTACTTTGACTTCCTTATTATTGGTGGTTATATCACCTCCAGGATTAAATTATAGAACATAGTTATGGATTCTTATATACAAAACCACACACGCAACAAAGGCCTGTAAGGCTGAGTTTTTTAATTTGGGCTCTATTCATATGCCCGCAACTATATGCATCGAAAGGCCCACATCTCAAAGGCTCCTTGTTTTCCATCTTTATAGCTCTGCCCATAGCGTGAGCAAGAGAAGAGTCTTCGCAAATATTAAAATGTGTGTGAGATCTTGCTATGCAGCCTCACTGGTTGAGCAAAGATTTTCCTCCCGTGCAGTAGGGGTGTCAATATTTGACATGACCCGAAAATCCGGCTCGAACCCGACACGGAAATTTCGGGTTCGGGTCAACCCGAACCAGGTCGGGTTCGGGGAGTTTCGACCCTGTTTCAAAAAGCGGTCGGATTCAATTCGGGTTGACCCAGAAACCCAATAACCCGGATTGACCCGCGACCGAGCTGCCAGCCGCTGACTCGCCTGGCCCCCCCCACTGACCGAGCTGCCTTTGGCCCCCCCCGCTGGCTGCCCGGCTGACCCGCTGCCCGCTCGCGTGACTGCGTCGCGTCGCTTCGCCCGCTCGCGTGACTGGCCAGCAGCTGGGCCCCGCTGTCAAGTCGCGCGTGACGTTGTGCATGACCGGTGTCGCGTTCCACTGCCGTCGGCACCAGCTGACGAACGCCATGCCGCCCAGACGCGCTGCAGCGAATCTGCTCACGGGGTTGCCGGTCCCGGTCGGGTCGGGTTGACCCGAACCCGAAGCGGGTTGGGTTCGGGTCGGAAAATCCGACCCGTTTTGTAAAAACGGTTCGAGTTCAGGTTGACACGAATTGTGCCGAGTCATTCCTGAGCTCAAACCCGAAACCAACCCGTGACCGAAATTACGTCTATCTCTATTCAAATCCCTAACGTCCCAAAATGGTGGCAAATTAAACCCTAAACAATATTATTTCACTACCTTTCAAAAAAGGAAGTTAAGCTAAAGAAGAGAAATTTTTATATATTTATAAACTTGGTATTTAAATCTTTGAATTTAATTTTGTATTAAAGTTGTAAAATAAGCTAATCCGTGAGCTGATGAGTAATATTAAGGCTTGTTTAAACTTAGCTCATTTTAGTTCATTAAGCATTTATCATTTCATGTTGACTCATAAGTCAAATTTTTTTTCAACATAGCATACAAGTTGCACTCTTAATTCTAATAAAAATTAGAGTTTTAAATTTGTTGACTTTTAATATATTTTTTTGTCTTTGTTTTCGGCACCCTCTTGATTTCAAGCTAATGCCGAGCAAAGATTTAATATGGAGAAGAATAGCTTCATGTTCATTATGTTATGTAAATTAAGTTATCTTTTAAATTCGAACCTAGCTCTGCAACGCTCGCCTAAATACTTGCTAGTAATTAAGAATAGCGGTTTGCAAACCGCCGCAATAAATATATTTAGACACCAATGATCTACCTACTTAACTCTATTTGATTCGTACAAACAATTCGTATAGTAATTTTTTCCTTTTTCCCTCTAGCCCGCTCATTCTCTTCGGATTCCGCGCATTCTCTCTTTTGATATGTTTTCTTCGTCTTCCCGAGCTCCATTATGCGAGCATCCACGAGCGACCAAATTATTTTGTACGGTTCAAAGAGCGCTAGCGCAAGCAGATACAAACAGTTTTGCAGCGCTTTCTAAACCGCTGCAAAAATTTTTTGAGGACTTCTTAATCATTGCAATAGTCAAAAAAAGTGTTGCGAGCAGCCTGTTTATTAATAATGAGACTATCCATAAGTTCTGACTCATCAAGGGAATTAATTCATTCACCATAACATGACAAGAGAATTCGCCCACATGAAATCCCTCACTTGAAAGTTATCCACAAGTGGAACTCTTAGACACATAGAAGTTATTCCTCACTCGAATTCCAAAAAACCAACACGAATCTATATTTATCACTTGAAGTTAGTCTTTCAGTTTAACTATCACACAGAACTTATTAGACGTCATTTGTCTAAGGACAACTCTCAACCAACCTGATCTTTACATGCTTCATTGACTGTCTATGCAAGTTTTTCTTACTTTTTTTAATTGTAACTGCAGTAATAAAAAATCGTAATATTAATTCTAATAAGAGATCAAAGAAAACTCCCACCCATTTTTAACATATCATGTCACATTAGCCTTATTATTCCAAAATATAAATTTAATTAGATCAATATAATATCTCTCCCTATTTCACCATCATGTTAATTCTTTTTAAGCATAATAAGTGTTGCATCCTGGAGTATTCACGGCGATAGAGAAAAATGAATGTTTAGCATCAATGTTGTATGAAGACCCAGCAACACATACATATAAAGAGAGGGAGATCATTCACTAGAGACAACAAGATTTTTACGTGGACCCCAAAAAAAGGGGGAAAAACCACGGGGTCTAGCCCGTTTTGAATGAATCTACTAGTATTACATGTTGATTACAATGAGGCCCTTCCTTAGGGGAAGGCATTGGCTTGATGTCACATAATGGAGTACATTACAGTGTAGGAAACAAAGAAAACAACTGTTGACGTGTATCATTGGTCTAAGGACCATACTCTAGTGACGAGGTCAGAAAATGTAGTGGCAGGGCGACGGAGTCATAAAGACCGTTGTCTGGCGACGGAGGTCAGAAGGACATATAGTGGTGGACGACTAAGTCACGAGGACCGTATCGCGGGCGACGGAGGCCGAAAAGACTGTAGTTGGTGGGGCGATGTAAGTCAGGAGGATCGTAGTCGGAGGCGAAGGAGTCGAAAGGACTGTTGTCAGTGGGCAGCGTAAGTCAGAAGGACCGTGTCCATGGGCAGAGGAGGTCGGAAGGACTATAGTCGGTGGGCGACGTTAAGTTAAGAGACTGTATCGGCGGGCAACAAGATCATAAGGACTATAAGCGATGGGCGACATAAGTCATGATGACCGTAGTCCGCGGACGACAAGGTTAAGAATGATCGTTATCTAACAACGGTATTAGAAGATGACTCTCAATAGAAGTTTAACAATTGATAGAAATCCAGCATCGGATAGATGTCAGACAAAAGTCAAACAACTGGCAAAATTTTGGTGTCAGGTAGAAATCTGACGACGAGCAGAGGTCTGACATCGAGTAGAAGTCCAACATTAGCGCTGGCCGGAGAACTCTGGCGTCACTTTGGCAGAATCCCAGGGCTGTCAATTTCTGACACGACCCGCCACCGACCCGACCTGACCCGAAATCCGTTTGGGTCAACCCGTGAACGAAACGGGTCGGGTACAGGTTGAAGGATTTGACCCTTAAAAATTCGGGTCGGTTTGGGTCAACCAGTCAACCCCGGGTCGACCCGATAACCCGCTAACTACACTCGTTTATTAAAAAACTTAAATCCCGAATCCCGATCGCCTCATCTCATTCTCATCGCTTTATCGCCTCGTTTGCGCTGTTTCGCGTGAGGGTTCTAGGTTTCTCCTCGCGCTCTGGGGTGGAGCCGTAAAAATGACGAATCGTTGAGTAGCTGATGAAGTTTTATTGATATTTCTTCTGATCTTCTGAGTTCTGAAAGCATCTAAATTCTGGCTCGGTTTAGGGTTTTTCGTTCCTTGAATCCTCTTCCTTTCTCCATTTTCTCAGTTGCGACTTGGCAACGGTTGGTAATATCTTGAATAACTCTTAAATCTTAATTATTTGTAGTGTTGCTGTGGTTTGGATGGAATATTTAATACTTTGATGGTGGTTTGATACTTTGATGGCTTCGGTTTAGGTTTTTTTGGGATAAGTTTTCTTCTTCTTCCTTTAGTTCATTGATGAGTTTTAAGATATCAAGAGTATAGATGTATTACTCTAATCACTCTATGTGCATTGGGCATATGTGCCATGGTCGACTAATCTAGTTTTCTGGAGTATGGCATTGTTCTGCAGCTGCATATTTTCTTACTAAAAATTTCTGCTTCTTTCTTCTCTTATAGTTATACGTTAGTTAGAGTTTCGTTAGTGATTTACTATTAAAGTTTATCATTTTTGTTGATGTTGTGATTATGGCTCTCTTTGGGCCTTTGCTGTTGAGATTACGGGTATGTATGTTACTCGTTGACTCTGTTGGTTGCTTGGGTCTCATGGAATTATCGGGTTGCTTGCTGTCTAGTCTTGATAAATAAAATGCTTTAAGTATCAATGCAAGATTTCCAATATGCTTTACACACGGTGTTGAAAGTACAATTGCTTGTGTTATGAGAATATGAGTTGTTGATGCTTGCTGCTAGTCTTGATGAAAGTACAATTACTTGATGTTATGAGTTCAATTTTGTGTTTTATGTTTAGATGCAGGATTCTAATACATTGTTGCGAGTAAATCCTTCTGAGCATAATGAAATAAATGAACATGCATGTTCCCTGTTGATAGAAGTGGAATGTGATAGTGATGAGTTGAACAATCCCCAATTCAACTGAGGGAATGTTCATAGAAAGAAAAGGAATTTGACTTCTAATACGGTATGGGTTATTTTGAAATGTTGCCACTTGCAGATGATGGCAAAAAATCGTTGCAAATGTAAGAAATGTGGTGCAAAATACTTATGTGATAGTAAAAAATGGTACAGGAAATTTAAAACGCCACTTGCAAAACTGTAAGAAAAAGTCTCAGATATTGGTCAACTTATACTTCAAAGTAACTCAAGCACTTCTTTGTCGATGATTTCAAATAAATTTTGACGTTCTGAAGAATTTGGTTGCTTATTACAGCCATGATTTACCATTTCAGTGTGTGGGAGTGGGAAGGTTAAGAACATTACTCTCGTTTTACTTACGCTGAGTTACAGTTTATTTCTAGAAATAGGCAAGAAATGATTGCAAGAAGAATGTTTAATAAGGAAAAACTCCAAATCGAACACATTCTACTAGTATAAGTGTAGAGTATCTTTAACTTTCTGATCTATGAACTTCCACAACACAATGGCTTTATTTGCTTGACTGCACATTTTGTTAAAAATAACTGGAGATTACCGAGATAGAACTTAAAGTCTGAACTGGTGGCTTTAATCCTTGCTGCAATAATGTAATGGGTTTTAATTTCGAGTTATAATTGCTGGTTGACTGTTTATTTATGGTAATCTGCTGCAGTTAATTCCTATTTTGTTGCTCTGAGCTGAGTGCTAAACTAGTATTTGTATTGCGCTTCATGTTAATCTTGTTTGTTGCTCTGCAGCTGAACTGGTGTGATTTTATTGCTCTGAGCTGAACTGAGGATTTGGTATTACTGCTCATGTTAATTTTCATGTTAATTTTCTGTCATGGTTAGTTTGAACTGGTATGGATTTTGTTGCTCTAAGCTGAGCTGAACTAATCTTTGTTTTGAATTTGGTATTGGAATCTGATTATCTGAGGCTATGAGTTGTTTGAACTTTGATGATGTTGTTGGGGTATTAGATATATGGGTTGCAGGAATCTGTTATTTTGGTTTGACATATGTATTTTTGCAGCTTGCTTAGGCTATTGTTTTAGCTGCGAATCTGTTTTGGTTTGACCGTTTGGCAATTGCACTGCTTAACCGAATTGATAGGCTCTGCCCTGCAGCTACAGCTTGCAGATGCTTAGCCTTACATTTGAATGGGCTGAATGCTGATGTTTATAAATTATAAGGCGATGATGAAGACTTGTGAAGTTATACATTAGTTGCGACACAGTTAAATGCAACGTTATAATTGGTTTGGTTTGAGCATATATATTTAATTGAATAGAGAATTACCAATTTGTAACTTTGGATGGCATTTTTTCCTGTTCTATTTTGCATATGATGTTTCTTTAGTAGGTTCACTGACCTACGTCCTAATAACCAATATTTGTTTATTCTGTTTTTGTTTTGCAGGCTTGCAGAGTTGCAGTTCATTAAAGGGTGAAAGACAAAAATGAGCTCGCCCTCGCCACTCCGCTGTTCTAAACTGTTCTAGTTGAGTTAATTTGATTGTAACTTAAATTGTAATACTTGTATTAAAAAAAAATCTTGTATTTAAGTTTGTAACTTGTCATTTGTCAATATTAACTGTAATCTTTTATTTATTATAAGTATAACCCATAATCTTGTATTCAAAAATGATGAAATATGTAATTTTTATGTTTATTTATTATTGGCTTATTTGCTCTATGCATTTTTTCTTTAAAAGCAAAATATATATAAATATAATAAAAACAAATTATCGGCGTTTGTCAGGGTCGGGTTAACTCCGGCAACCCGTGTAAAAATGAGGATATTCGGGTCACGGGACGTTTCGGGTCAACCCTAACCCGCATCGGTCGGGTCGGGTTGGAATGTCTAACCCTTTGAGAAAAGGGTCGGGTTCCCGTGGTTGACCCGTTTAAATTTGGGTCGGGTCGGTTCGACCCCGAACCCGAGGGTTGACCCGAACCGACGGGTTATTGACCGACCGACGGTTGACTCCAACCCGAACGTACCCAATTGACGCCCTAAGAATTCTGACGTCGCTTGGGAAGAATTCCACTCGGGTAGAATTCCGAGTCACTTGGGCGTCAGGCCAATTTGGCATCACTTGGGCATCACTGGAGTCGGGCGGAACTCCGACCGTTCAGAAGTCTGGCAAAATTCGGCAGCAGTGGTCAAGGAGGGTTTCTTCCCCCTAATTTCTCTTCTTTGTCTTTCGCTCGGTCCCCCTCAAGAAAATAGAGGTTTATTATAGATTTTTGAAGTGTATGGCCCGTAATAGGAGGAGGATCAAGGGCAAATGTGGATTGGATTAGATGGGCAAACCAATATTGAATCCGTTGATCGTGGACCATTTGTCAGACATTTGAAGGTCTTAATGATATTGGAATTCGAGGATCTTGAGTTCGTTGGATGTCTCGTCGAGCCGCTCAATTCGACTATAAGCATATCATGTTTGGAAACTGTTTTGGTAATCAAATTGTGGTTCGAACGTTCCAACACGCTTCGAGTCTTTGATTTGGATTTAGTGGGCTCAGATTGAGTCGAATTTGGTGCGTTGGTTCGTATTTCTGAGAAATTAAGTTCAACTATAAGTTGCATAAATGGAGTTCGGATGGTCCTCAATTTTTAATTCAGAAGTTTCCAACTTAATTTTGCATTGAGATTCGTGCCCGATCAAGATAGTTTTTTGCTAAAAATATCAATAAGATTCTCCTATAACCTCCATATAAATATAAATCCAATAAAAGAAATAAATACCCTATTGCGGGCTAGAATATACGTTACAATAGAGTTAGAATTTTCACCTCAGCGTTATATGAATATCCCGTACACAAACAGAAGAGAAATAAAATACAATGATTTTTTACATGAAAAGCCTTGGAAAGGGAAAAATCAAGGGTCATGCCCAGTTAAAAGAATTCCTAGTGCTTGCAGAGTTACAAGAGGTTGACTCGTCCCTAAAATTAGACGATCAGATTATAATAATCACTCTCGGGTTGAAATTCAATTGCAAACGGATATTAGAATGCTCGTGTTTAAAAACTAATGTCTGTTGTTTTCGGACAGAGTTCTAACATTACTGAAAGTCGGGAGGAACCCTGTGTTACTTGGAGGTCACAGAACCCGGCGTCACTTGGAGGTTGGCGGCACATCGGTGTCATTGAAAGCCGGAACGAAACTCCACGTCCCTTTGAAAGTCGGAGGACCATCAGTGTCACCTGTTGGTTTAGACGGAGAGGAACTCTAGAGTCATTTGGAGGTTTGGACAAAATTCCGCCGCTCCAATTGAAAGTCAGGAAGAACCTGGCGTGGTCGAAAAAGAGCTTCTTCTTCTCTAAAGAGAAATGTGGGACTATTTATAGTTTTTAGAATTGCCTGGCTAGAAATAGAAGGATGATCGGGGTAAATTGGGGGTGTTTGAACAGATGATGATGTGATCGCATATTAATCCATGAACGTGGGACCGTTTATCAGGCATTTGAAGGCTCTAAGATATCAGAATTTGACGATCTTTGGCTCGTGTATTTCGTCACATCAAGCCGCTCGATTCGACTATAAGCGTAACATTATGGAAACTGTTTTGTAATCCAAATATGGATTGACCATTCCAAGGTGCTTGGGTCTTTGAGTTGATTTGGTGTCGTTGGGTTCGTATTTCCAAGACTCTCAATTCACAACTATAAGTTCATTGAAATCGAAGTTCAGAATGGTCCTAAATTTAATTTTTGAAACTTCCAATTTTGATTTTGACTCGAGATTCATGCCTGATCAATATTAATATTTTTTTATGATATATTCAACCCTAATCCAACTAAAATAAATTACACAAAAATATCAATCCATTAAAGTATTTAGTAAAGGCATATTTAATGAAATAATTTAATAAAATGAATAAATAAATCTATATATAAAAATAATAGGATACAAATATTTTGTAAATATAGCAATGTACTTTTATTAAATAGGGTCTAGGAATGGCAGAACCCGCACGATGGAAAGAATCTATGAACATAAAAACCATACCAGCTCTCTCCAATGTTTCCCACATTATTTCCCATCTCAACACAGTCACATCACATCTCTTCCATCTCTCTCTCTTTCTACAAGAAAAAATTTCCTCTTCAACCAAAGAGGAGATGCGACAGAGACTCAAAGTGATGGCGTGCATGGCTCATTCACAACTCAGTTTTATCACCAAACCATACAAGGAAAGTAGAGTTTTTATCTTTGAGAAAAGGTAAGAAGCAAAGCCATATATGGGTTCTAGTTGGGTACTTATGGACAACCCATGCTTTACTCGGACTGGCTTTTCCCACCCACGCCCACCCATGGTGGCTTTAAGAGTTGTACCCACCTATACCCACCCATTTTTCATGTTTTTTAAATGCAGTTTTGTCATAGACTGAAAGCCTTAGGATTGTTTACCCTTTGTTCGGATTACAAACTTTCAAGCCACATATCAGAATTTATTATAGTCACAGCGTGTGTTATGTGTTGCACACTAGTAGTGAGGATTTGCAGTAATAATAAGATATAATGTAATTAGCAATATAAATCGATTTATCTCCGATGTTGAGTTACCCACCATAAGGCCATGGGCGTACCCATACCCACCCATACCTATAGGATATGGGTGGGTACATGGGTAGGTGTGGTATGGTACCCAATGCAGGGCTCTGGTAAGAAGTAAAGTAATTAAAAATATATTTGAATTATATTTTTTGTGAATAATTTTTAGTGATCTTGCATCCTAATTTATCAGAGTGAGGTGGCAATGTTGCCATTACGTGGACCGTTTTGAAGTAATAATTGAGTCTAGAAGCGACTCGATAAATATTTGTGAGTGAGCTCTATGAAAGTCAAATTTGAGCTAATCCAACTCAACTTGTTGGCTCTGAGTAGGGGTATCAATATTGGACTCGACCCTAAAATTCGATTCGAACCCGACCCAAAATATAGATTTGGTCCAAGAACAAAACGATTCCAACCCAAGCATTAGATCAAGCATATATCAGTTTATTGCCACTTGTTAAATTTCTATGATCATAAAAAATTCAGCGGAATATCCTATACATTTTTTTTTTTTCTAATAAAATTTGATACAGAATTCTAATTTATTTGTATTAAAAATAATACTTTCGTCATTCGTCACCCCACCTATGTTAATCTCCATCACGTTGACTTTACCTGCTCCATATCTTGACCATTTGATGCATCTAAAAAGTCACCGAATTTTGACGGAATGGTTCGCTGTAGCAGTAGGTCAACGAAAGTCCAAAGAAAATCTTTGACCATTGGTGTTAGGTCCATTGATTTTTGTAATGGTTTAGATGTTTGATTATGATTTTATGTCAGCGGCCCATCTCACTAAAAAACATACATACAATTTTATCAAGAGCTTAGCGGCTTAATTATAAATTAGGGGTTTCTTGATTTAAAATACACATATATTTTAAAATTTAATGTTTGGTCTATATAGGAAGTATTTAAAATTCAAAATGTAGCACAGTTTGGTCTATCTAGAATTATTTTTTGGTTGATATTAACGGTTCGATGCTGCCACCCATCACTATATCACCTGTCTTCACACCATTATTAATTTTTTTGTGCGGACTCGAAGCCTTTCGAAGGTCAATCAAAATGTGGCACGTCACCCATTCGTTGGGTATCGCGACTCGGTACGCTTCGGTACCACCGTGACGTGACTGCATCTGATTCGCCTTCAGACGTAGAGCTGCATTTGACCTCCGCACAGAATAATTTCTCCTTCACCATTGATAGTCACCACGATCGCCGACGCTCGTCATTGATATCACATTATTGAAGCTTATACTGCTATCATTTTATTTAAAAAAAAACATTAAATATAAATGATGATAATACATAATCAAATTGGAGTGAGTATATCAATAAATAAAAAACAAAATTTTGGCAATTAATAAATTACAAAAAAATATAAGATTGAAATTAGAAAAATAATTATTGTATTTTTCAAGCCATAATTAAGTATTTAAATTTTGATTTAACATTTTCCTAAGGTTTTTAATAAAGGAAGGAAAGTAATGTTCTTCTAATTAATGCCGTTGTTTAAATAGTTTTTTTATATAGAAAGGAGTAATAAATAGATACATAATAGATAAATTTGATTAAATACATTAGATAGATAAAATAAAAGTAGCTCTCCTTTTTTTAGTGGATTATTGCAAAAAAAACTTTTCTTTCGGCTAAAGGTATAAAAGAAAAAATTGAATGAGATAAACTCATTTGAGATCTCTATACTTATGTTAGGTTGTGAATGTAATGGAAGAAATTATTTTTATTTTATTAAAATTTTATGTTTAGATGTAAATTTTTTAAAAAATATTAAAAGTATGAGAAATTTTTTATTTTCATGTGATTTTTGTTTATGTTAAATAAGGATTTAAATAATTAAGGATCTTATAGAACGGTTGTAGATCTTTGTAAAGATAATTGTAAAGCTATTATACAGAGAAAATAATTTTTTTTAAAAATGGTAAGAAAGTAACTTTCCCCGAAAATTTTTGTTTTTAAACAACAAAAAAAATCTCTTGTTTCATTAGACTTTTAAAGTTGACCCACTAAATTTTAATTTTCATCCTATAACGAATAGTATTCTTAAGCATTCCATATTTTTATAGCATCATATTTTAAGTTTTCTTTTGGTTATTATTTGATTTATATTTTAGGCTGAGATAGCCTACTGAGCCGTGTTGGTTCATTCATATTTATGCTTATATTCTCAAGCCACGGGAAGGGTAAGAGTGAGCTGAGTAGTCTGCATAACATGCTCTGATCTATGGCGTAGGTACCATTTTGTGTAGTTAGTTTTTGCAAGCTAGATTTTTATTTTATTTTTCTCTATTGTCAGCATTATTGTAGATAGACTCATAATGTAATATATTATTTTTCGAATGATATATAAAAATTTATTTTTAGATTGAATAGTATTTCACTTTATATGTATTCATAATGGTTCTGTGTAGTCTATCTATACATTATAAGTTTTTTGTTTTAGTGCTTCTTCAACCAGATCTTGGGTCAGGTTTGTCATAATCGAACAGATATGACATTGTGATATCGGGTCACATCAGATCATTTGTAAATTTTTAAAAATGTTCAATAAACATATGTTGAAGAAAATAAAATAAAACCATAAAGGATGGTTATATTCTCCTACTAGAATTAACTCTAGATCGAGAAATAAAGGCTTTGGATTATAAGCACAATACACTAGATCTATGATCAGTAGGTTAAATCTAGACAATGATTGTTAGCCAAGTGGATTCATGATGGGGGCCCTGGGGCACGGGCCCTTACTACATCGCGTAGTTTCTTCTAAATAGGTATTAAAAAATTGTCTTTTAAAAACCTAATTATTTAACCCAAGCAAAGCGTCAAAACTTCATCCCTCCTTTGCCTCCAAGAGCCCGCTCCTCTACATGCCTTCTATAATAAGTTTTTCTTCCCAACTACAAACATTTTATTGCTGCTTGGAAATTTCTTCCAGAATAGTCATGATCTTCCTCCATTCTTCGCATTGTGCGATTAGTCGCCAATCTTCCTCACACTCCATATCCGCAAATTCTCTATGATGTAGTTTCTTTTTTTACCTATATAAATTTATCATGTTTAATAATGATGTGTTAAAAAAATTTTAAATCTACAATGCCACGCCGGATGAAAAAGGTTGAGGTTTTCTTAAAATCATGTTTATGAGCTCCCATCAGAAAAAAAATCTTTACCCCCCATTGATGTTAGGACACTTAGCTTCAATTAAGGAACCTACAATCCATAATTCAAGATTTGATAAGACGTCATAAGGTTAACTAATTCAAATGAGCGAGCAGCAATTAACCTACCTAGCTTCAAGTAGGGAGAGCTAAAAATTAGAAATCAATGGTTCAATGAGATTGGATTTAGAAAAACTAAATCAACTTTGAAGGGACAATTAACTTAGGATATATAAGCTAAGTTAAATGATCAAAGTTTTTTTTATCAACCCACATGGGGTCACTTGGCTAACCTAAAGACATTTATGCAATATTTGGCTAACACAACATGGCCTAAATAAGATCCTAGGGTCAAACTAGCACCATACAAGTTAAGATAATAGTTAAATTATTATTATGAATTTTAATGAATCTAAGAGAGGGGAAATATGGATGAAAAAGCTTATGAACTTGAATATTCAAAATACCTCCAAACTCATAATTTTTTTTTATAAAATGTTAAGATTTTATAAAAACTATAAAAATTATATTTTAAAAATTATGTAATAGTCAAGGGTCCTATTTTGGGTCCAAATTAACCATCCATATATGGTCAAACCACTCTAAACTTTTCCAAGAAGGCTATAAAGCTTTAGTAAAGAGTTAGGCGTTGGTGTTAGATGAATATTTGGACGTCAAAGTTTGGCATATGTAGTGCAACACTTGATGTGATAAGTTAAAATATTTGAAAATAATGGGAGATCAATTTAGAGTCATTCTTCTAATAAAATGTAGAAGGCGTGTCTAAAGACATATTATACGTATCAATGATTGATGAATATGTTATGTAGGTCGCTCTTGACATATATTTATGAAACATCAAAATGCATAACAATAAGGCTAGCACCTTTATTTCATTCTTTTTATATTGAAGATTATATAACAGAAGACAAGTTTTCAAGCCTTGATTGTTCTTGAATGTTGAACATTGCTAGATGACATATGATGATTGATGATGATTTATTGACATTCGAATGATGCAATACAATCTCCTAATCCTTCTCCATATAAAAGAGTAGATTGAGCGATGAAGAAGATAAGCATCATATGCCACTAGCTAACAAAACAAAAATTAATTGATATGAATTTGATGAAAGCTAAGAAATACAATCAATAATTGGGTGATGGTGATAGTTGACAAATCGATTGGCTAGCATCTTGATAGGAGAAGAGAAATATGTTGACTAATGAAACTTCGAATGGTGGTAATGACATACACTATGTTAGATTCTATTGACTAATATTAGAAAATTTAGATGATGGGTGTGTCAATGTGATTAATAATCGACTTTTGTGGGATCAATGTTTTCACAGGCAATATTAGTGGTGGCAAGGAGGATTTAGCATTAGTCTATAGCTAGCATCGAATATAGCTATATACTTCTCTAAATCTAAAAAAAATCCTCGCACCACCAGAAGTTCTCCTTTTCAAATAGGGCAATTTATCATTTGGTGAAAACAATTAGATACTATTGGATTATGGTGAAATATTTTTTGAAAAAACTCAACAATTTAATAAACAAATATATGGCTCATTAGAGCCTTCTCATCGATACATTAAATCAATTATATAATTACACAAAATTATAGGACCTTCACTCTATATATATGAGATCAAGAAGTTTCCAATACGCTTATGAATATCTAATTAAGGCTATTTGACTAATATATCCTTCATTATTGTACCACAAGTTTAATCTTGTTATACTGTGTTGTGGGAGACTATAGAGAAAATAGACTTTGGATGATATCATAATAAATTCATGAAATTTTTGTCTCAATATTTGAATGCTTTAAGATCTGAAAATTATATTGAAATTAACCTCTGATGATGAATATCAATAATAAAAAAGAGAGAAAAATGAAATCTCATTCTAAAAAATATTTTTTTATTAAAAAGCTATTAAATTATACTTTAATTGAAAACATATACTTAGAGATTGGTTTCAAATTTATTTTATTTGCTTCATTCTTTTGCAACTTTCCACATCACAAATAAAACAGCATCAAGTGACATATTAGAGTATAACATGTCATGGGTGCATTGCAGAAGCACATGACTTTGATTAGATGTTTTGGGAGCAAATAATTGGCAGATGAAATATATATATTAGATGATCTTTTTTCTATTTAAATTGTGAATTTAAAGATAGAGAAATCAAACAAAATCTTTAAAAAAATTAAATTAAATAAATTCTTCTAAAATAAATATTAAATGTAGCCGATCCTCACGTAATTAGACAAATGCTTGATGTTTTTGTTTTTGTTGTTGTAAAAATAAATCTTAAATTTAGCTTAATTTGATATTTTTTTGTTCAAATTTATGATTTATCAGTATTTAGCCAGATTAAATTTAAGATTTATTTCAAAGAAAGTTGCCATGTTTTAATATCCATCAAAATCTTTTAATATGCAATAAGAAACTCCAAAGATTTAATTTAAAATTAGAAATTAAATAATAAATAATTGAACCATCAGTATTTCATAGATCCTATTAACCACAAATAACATTTAAAAATGAGAATTTATTATACATAACAAAGTTTTTTTATATATTATACATTCAACATTTAAAATTATATATTACTTATATAACATTCCAATCTTTAAAAACATAACAATTTTATTATATAAATTTTTTAAAATATCATATATATATATATATATATATATATATATATATATATAATATATATATATATATATATAATATAATACTATCATGAAGTTGACCCACCTTCACATGTTCTTGCCCAAGTTTGGAATAAATATTCCAACTATAATCTCTCATTTTAATTAATAATTAGAATCAAAATTTAACATTTGTTAGTTAATTGTCATACTCAGTGTAATGAAATTCTTTTAATATAATTGAATCTGATATAATAAAGAATGATGACTGAATAAATATGTTGTACCAATTAGTGTTAAATAGTTTAAAACCAATGTATTCATTTTGTATGGTAAAAATTAGATGCTAAAATTTGTATCCCATGTCACCTACTCTAAATATTAGAACCATTATTTTTAATACATTTACAACATTAATATCATACCACAAGATTCAAAGCAATGCACAAGTCCTCTTTCTCTGTGTTTTAAAAAATTTCTTTGGTCTTCGCTCAGGAAAGAGTAGGGTGTCAATAAATGACCTGACTCGTCCAAATCAATCTAAAATTTGATTTGGTTTGACTTCTAATGAACTCATCGAATTTTTGACTTGTTATTAAAATGAGTCAGTTTAAAGTTGACTAACGAACCCAATTGACTCGAAAATACCAATTATAATATCTTTCCCCCCCCCCCCCTTTTTTCTTTGGGTATAATCTTTTATTTTGATCAAACATTCTAATCTTTATAGTCAAAAAGTTATAAAAAAATATATAACAAAAATAGATTAATGGGTCGAGTTTGGGTTGGTCTTTTTGACATGTTTATTAAATGACTCAATTCGGATTGACTGGAATCTAGTTGGACACGGACCAACCCATCAATCAATTTGGCTCCTTTGATCAAGACGGCTAAAAGATATCACAGAGCAGTGAAGACAGACATTTAGGCTTCGTTTGAGACAACTTTCTTACAGTTTTCTAAAGCAGCTTTTTAATTAAAAAAATTATTGAATTAAAATTTTTTTAACCAAAAAAATATCCCAAATGAAGCCTTATTTTACAAGACAAACATCCTACAAAGTCAATGCATATACCTCACCCAATAAGTGGGACCAAAAGCAAAATATTAGGGATGAAGTAAACTTAAATTAAATGAAAAAAAAAACTAAGTAAATATTCAGTCAATTTAAAACATGTTTTCCAATGATTAGGAAAGGAGATTTAGCGAAGAGTTGAAAAGCATGGTTTTGAAAACTGGATTGAACTGACCGATTCGATTGGTTTAACTGTGAACTGAACATATGGTCAGTTTGGTCCTCATAAAAAACCAGCCCAACATCAAATCGGAGAAAATGATTTGACCGTTAGTTCAACCAACCAACCAACAGTTGAATCGGTCCCAGTTTTAATGAACCGGCCGCTCAATGCACAATATATTTAAATAATTTAATTTAATATAAACATTTTATTAAATATTAATTTAACTTAAATATAGCACAATTTTGTTAATAACATCCCAAATTTTATTATTATGTACTAAACATTAACTAATCATACCTTTATGAGTCTAGCACCTCATGTGAGCTATTTATTCATGGAAAGAAGCAAAGTAATATAAAGACATAAAAAAAAAAACCTCCCAAGTGACGTTGGACTAAACAACTAGTTGAAATTTCTATAATGTGTGCGTGCTAGATTACTTTCAAGAGGATTTTTGCAAAAACATTTGTATACAATATTCAAATAAATTTGGTATATAATATATATATAAGTATATAATATAAATTAATAATAATTTATATTAAATTATAAATTTATATGTGAATTTTATTTATATTAAATGAGAATAAAATTTAAAAATGGGTTTATATTTAAAATTATAGAAACTATTATTTTGGTTTTTTAATTTTCTTTTTTAGTAATAAATTTATTTTTTTGCATGATATACTATTATTGTTTCATTTAGAAAATCTTTAAATTTTAAATTATATGTATAAATTAGTTATATGATTTAGATGTATAAGTTATATCAAAATATTTAACATAATTTAGTAATAGTTTATGTTAAATTATATACTTATATTTATATTAAATTTAGAATAAAAATAAAAATAAAATTTTAAATAATATTTAAAAAATTAATAATACATACATTTTAAAATACTTTAAATTAAAATCTTTATTTATATAATATTATTATAATATTTTATTATATTATTATTTAAACAATATTTAAAATTTAATATTTATTATCATCTTGTTTAATTAAACTTTCATATATTATTGAGTCTAAATTTTTAGAATTATAAAAATTTTTAAGGTATAGATTGTGATATTATTATATTAATTTAATTAATTTTAAATAATATTATGAGTTATTACATCATTTAGTACCACACCCTGTTGAATTGGTCAAACCGGTCAAATCGTGAACCTCTCATTTTTTCGATTTGTTGTTCGATCTAGCTTTCACAACCTTGTGAAAAAGGGCTAAGTGCTGAGCTACAATGGGTGGCTAAGGATCTCCTCCACACAAAAGACCTCCACTCGAGCAGGAACATTAAGCTTGGATGATTAACATTTATGATTAATTGTTCATTATAAAAATAAATAATAATGCTTGAATGCATAATTTTACTTGCAAAAGAAATTTTTGTTGTTTTTTTTCTATTATGAGGTCTTATTTGGGATAACATTCTTACTGCTTCTTAAAGTAAATTTTTAATATAAAAAATTTAAGAAGCAATAAGAAAGTCATCCCAAATGAATCCCTTCACATCATAATTGTGGTGACCTTTTTAATAAAGCATGATTTTAAATTACTTTGCTCTCCTTATTTATTGGTGGGTTATATCACCTCCCTGGATTAGAATATATAGAACATAGTTATGGATTCTTATTACAAAACCACACGCAACAAAGGGCCTGTAAGGCTGATTTTGTTTAATTTGGGCTCTATTCATATAGCCCGCAACTATATGCATCGAAAGGCCCACATCTCAAAGGCTCCCTTGTTTTCCATCTTTTATAGCTCTGCCATAGCCGTGAGCAAGAGAAGAGTCTTCGCAAATAAAAATAAAATGGTGTGAGATCTTGCATGCAGCTCACTGGTTGAGCAAAGATTTTTCCTCCCGTGCAGTAGGGGTGTCAATATTTGACATGACCCGAAAATCCGGCTCGAACCCGACACGGAAATTTCGGGTTCGGGTCAACCCGAACCAGGTCGGGTTCGGGGAGTTTCGACCCGTTTCAAAAATCGGGTCGGATTCAATTCGGGTTGACCCAGAAACCCAAAATAACCCGGATTGACCCGTGACCGAGCTGCCAGCCGCTGACTCGCCTGGCCCCCCCACATGACCGGAGCTGCCTTGCCCCCGCTGGGCTGCCCGGCTGACCGCTGCCCGCTCGCGTGACTGCGTCGCGTCGCTTCGCCCGCTCGCGTGACTGGCCAGCAGCTGGCCCCGCTGTCAAGTCGCGCGTGACGTTGTGCATGACCGGTGTCGCGTTCCACTGCCGTCGGCACCAGCTGACGAACCGCCAATGCCGCCAGACGCCGCTGCAGCGAATCTGCTCACGGGTTGCCGTGTCCCCGGGTCGGGTCGGGTTGACCCGAACCGAAGCGGGTTGGGTTCGGGTCGGAAAATCGACCCGTTTGTAAAAACGGGTCGAGTTCAGGTTGACCCGAATTGTGCCGAGTCATTTCCGAGTTCAACCCGAACCCAACCCGTGACCCGAAATTACGTCTAGCTCATATTCAAATCCCTAACTGTCCCAAAATGGTGGCAAATTAAACCCTAAACAATATTATTTCACTTACCTTTCAAAAAAGGAAGTTAAGCTAAAGAAGAGAAAATTTTTATATATTTTATAAACTTGGTATTTAAATCTTTGAATTTAATTTTGTATTAAAGTTTGTAAAATAAGCTAATCCGTGAGCTGATGAGTAATATTAAGGCTTGTTTAAACTTAGCTCATTTTAGTTCATTAAGCATTTATCATTTCATGTTGACTCATAAGTCAATTTTTGTCAACATAGCATAGTTGCACTCTTAATTCTAATAAATTAGAGTTTTAAATTTGTTGACTTTTAATATAATTTTTTGTCTTTGTTTTCGGCACCCTCTTGATTTGCAAGCTAATGCCGAGCAAAGATTTAATATGGAGAAGAATAGCTTCATGTTCATTTATGTTATGTAAATAAGTTATCTTTTAAATTCGAACCTAGCTCTGCAACGCTCGCCTAAATACTTGCTAGTAATTAATAATAGCGGTTGCAAACCGCCGCAATAAATATATTTAGACACCAATGATACTACCTACTTAACTCTATTTGATTCGTACAAACAATTCGTATAGATAATTTTTCCCTAGCTCCGCTCATTCTCTTCTTGGATTCGCGCATTCTCTCTTTTGATATGTTTCTTCGTCTTCCCGAGCTCCATTATGCGAGCATCCACGAGCGACCAAATTATTTGTAGCGGTTCAAAGAGCGCTAGCGCTAGCAGATACAACAGTTTTGCAGCGCTTTCTAAACCGCTGCAAAAAATTTTTTGCAGGTACTTTAATCATTGCAATAGGTCAAAAAAAGTGTTGCGAAAGCCATGTTTATTAATAATGTGACATCCATAAGTTCTGACTCATCAAGGAAATTAATTCATCCACCATAACATGACAAGAGAATTCGCTCTCACATGAAATCCCTCACTAGAAAGTTATCCACAAGTGGAACTCTTAGACACATAGAAGTTATTCTCACTCGAAATTTACCCCAACACGAAACTATTTATCACTTGAAGTTAGTCTTCAGTTTAACTACTCACACAGAACTTATTAGACGTCATTTGTCTAATGGACAACTCTCAACCAACCTGATCTTTACATGCTTCATTGAGCTTGTCTATGCAAGTTTTCTTACTTTTTTTTTAATTGTAATCAGCAGTAAAGTAAAAAATCGTAATATTAATTCTAAATAAGAGATCAAAGAATAAACTCACCCATTTTTAACATATCATGTCACATTAGCCTTATTATTCCAAAATATAAATTTAATTAGATCAATATAATATCTCTCCCTATTTCACACATCATGTTAATTCTTTTTAAGCATTAATAAGTGTTGCATCCTGGAGTATTCACGGCGATAGAGAAAAATGAAGTTTAGCATCTTAGTGTTGTATGAAGACCCAGCACACATACATATAAAGAGAGAGGGAGCATCATTCACTAGAGACAACAAGATTTTTACGTGGACCCCAAAAAAAGGGGGAAAAACCACGGGGTCTAGCCCAGTTTGAATGAATCTACTAGTATTACAGTTGATTACAAATGAGGCTTCCTTAGGGGAAGGCATTGGCTTGATGTACATCATATGGAGTACATTACATGGTAGGAATACAAAGAAAACACTGTTGACGTGTTCATTTGGTCAGAAGGACCATAGTCTAGTGACGGAGGTCAGAAGAACTGTAGTTGGCGGGCGACGGAGGTCATAAAGACCGTTGTCTGGCGACGGAGGTCGGAAGGACTATAGTTGGTGGACGACGTAAGTCACGAGGACCGTAGTCGGCGGGCGACGGAGGCCGAAAAGACTGTAGTTGGTGGGCGATGTAAGTCAGGAGGATCGTAGTCGGAGGGCGAAGGAGGTCGAAAGGACTGTTGTCAGTGGGCAGCGTAAGTCAGAAGGACCGTAGTCGATGGGCGAAGGAGGTCGGAAGGACTATAGTCGGTGGGCGACGTAAGTTAAGAGGACTGTAGTCGGCGGGCAACAAAGATCATAAGGACTATAGTCGATGGGCGACATAAGTCATGATGACCGTAGTCGGCGGACGACGAAGGTAAGAATGATCGTTGTCTAACAACGGAGATTAGAAGATGACGTCATATAGAAGTTTAACAATTGATAGAAATCCAGCATCGGATAGATGTCAGACAAAAGTCAAACAACTGGCAAAATTTTGGTGTCAGGTAGAAATCTGACGACGAGCAGAGGTCTGACATCGAGTAGAAGTCCAACATTAGTCGCTGGCCGGGGAGAACTCTGGCGTCACTTTGGCAGAATTCCCAGGGCTGTCAATTTCTGACACGACCCGCCAACCGACCCGAACCTGACCCGGAAAATCCGGGTTTGGGTCAACCCGTGAACGAAACGGGTCGGGTACAGGTTGAAGGATTTGACCCGTTTATAAATTCGGGTCGGGTTTGGGTCAACCAGTCAACCCGCGGGTCGACCCGATTAACCCGCTAACTCGTTTTATTAAAAAACTTAAATCCCGAATCCCGATCGCCTCATCTCATTCTCATCGCTATTCGCCTCGCCTGTTTCGCTGTTCGAGAGGGTTCTAGGGTTTCTCCTCGCGCTCTGGGGTGGAGCCGTAAAAATGACGAATCGTTGAGTAGCTGATGAAGTTTTATTGATATCTTCTTCTGATCTTCTGAGTTCTGAAGCATCTGGAATTCTGGCTTCGGTTTAGGGTTTTTCGTCCTTGAATCCTCTTCCTTTCTCCATTTTCTCAGTTGCGACTTGCAACGGTTGGTAATATCTTGAATAACTCTTAAATCTTAATTATTTGTAGTGTTGCTGTGTTGGTTTGAATATTTAATACTTTGATGGTGGTTTGATACTTTGATGGCTTCGGTTTAGGGTTTTTTTGGATAAGTTCTTCTTCTTCCTTTAGTTCCTTATGAGTTATGAGTATCAGAGTATGAGTGTATTACTCTATCACTCTATGTGGCATTGTGGCTATGTGCCATGGTCGACTAATCTAGTTTTCTGGAGTATGGCAGTATGCTGCAGCTGCATATTTTCTTACTAAAAATTTCTGCTTCTTTCTTCTCTTATAGTTATACTGTTAGTTAGAGTTTCGTTTAGTGATTTACTATTACAGTTTATCAATTTTGTTGATGTTGTGATTATGGCTCTCTTTGCCTTTGCTGTTGAGATTACGGGTATGTATGTTACTCTGTTGACTCTGTTGGTTGCTTGGGTCTCATGGAATTATCGGGTTGCTTGCTGTCTAGTCTTGATGAAATAAAATGCTTTAAGTATCAATGCAAGATTTCAATATGCTTTACCGGTGGTTGAAAGTACAATTGCTTGTGTTATGAGAATATGAGTTGTTGATGCTTGCTGTCTAGTCTTGATGAAAGTACAATTACTTGATGTTATGAGTTCAATTTTGTGTTTTTATGTTTAGATGCAGGATTCTAATACAATTGTTGCGAGTAATCCTTCTGAGCATAATGAAATAAATGAACATGTGCATGTTCCTGTTGATAATGAAGTGGAATGTGATAGTGATGAGTTGAACAATCCCATTCCAACTGAGGGAAGTGTTCATAGAAAGAAAAGGAAGTTGACTTCTACGGTATGGGGTTATTTTGAAATGTTGCCACTTGCAGATGATGGCAAAAATCGTTGCAAATGTAAGAAATGTGGTGCAAAATACTTATGTGATAGTAAAAATGGTACAGGAAATTTAAAACGCCACTTGCAAAACTGTAAGAAAAAGTCTCAAGATATTGGTCAACTTATACTTCAAAGTAACTCAAGCACTTCTTTGTCGATGATTTCAAATAAATTTGATTCTGAAGAATTTCGTTGCTTATTTACAGCATGATTTACCATTTCAGTGTGTGGAGTGGGAAGGTTTAAGAACATTACTTCGTTACTTACGACCTGAGTTACAGTTTATTTCTAGAAATACGGCAAGAAATGATTGCAAGAAGATGTTTAATAAGGAAAAACTTCAAATCGAAGCCATTCTACGTAGTTGTAAGGGTAGAGTATCTTTAACTTCTGATCTATGAACTTCCATCAACACAGATGGCTTTATTTGCTTGACTGCACATTTTGTTAAAAATAACTGGAGATACCGAGATAGAACTTAAAGTCTGAACTGGTGGCTGTTAATCCTGCTGCAATAATGTTAATGGGTTTTAATTTCGAGTTATAATGCTGGTGACTGTTATTTATGGTAATCCTGCTGCAGTTAATCCTATTTTGTTGCTCTGAGCTGAAGTGCTAAACTGGTATTTGGTATTACGGCTTCATGTTAATCTTTGTTTTGTTGCTCTGAGCTGAACTGGTGGATTTTATTGCTCTGAGCTGAACTGATGGATTTGGTATTACTGCTTCATGTTAATTTTCATGTTAATTTTCTGTCATGGTTAGTTTGAACTGGTATTGGATTTTGTTGCTCTAAGCTGAGCTGAACTAATCTTTGTTTTGGAATTTGGGTATTGGAATCTGATTATCTGAGGCTATGAGTTGTTTGAACTTTGAATGTTTTGGGTATTAGATAATTGGATTGCTGCGAATCTGTTTTGGTTTGAGCATATTGTATTATTGCAGCTGCTTAGGCCTATTGTTTTAGCTGCGAATCTGTTTTGGTTTGACCGTTTGAGCATATTGCAGCTGCTTAACCCGAATTGATAGGCTCTGACCTGCTGCAGCTACAGCTTGCAGATGCTTAGGCCTACAGTTTGAATGGCTGAATGCTGATGTTTATAAATTATAAGGCGATGATGAAGAACTTGGTGAAGTTATGCATTAGTTGCGACACAGTTAAATGCAACCGAGTTATAAATTGGTTTGGTTTGAGCATATATTATTTAATTGAATAGAGAATTACCAATTTGTAACTTTGGATGGCATTTTTCCTGTTCTAGTTGCATATGATGTTTCTTTGCTAGGTTCATCCTGAGCCTACGGCCCTAATAAGCCAATATTTGTTTATTCTTTTGTTTTGCAGGCTTGCAGAGTTGCAGGTTCATTAAAGGGTGAAAGACAAAAATGAGCTCGCCACTCACCACTCCGGCTGTTCTACTGTTCTAGTTGTAGTTAATTTTATTGTAACTTGTAAATTGTAATCTTGTATTAAAAAAAAATCTTGTATTGTAAGTTGTAACTTGTCATTTGTCAATTATTAACTTGTAATCTTTTATTTTATTATAAGTGTAACCCGATAATCTTGTATTCAAAAAATGATGTAAATATGTAATCTTATGTTATTTATTATTGGCTTATTGCTCTATGCATTTTTTTCTTTAAAAGCAAATATATATATATATATATATAAAACAAATTATCGGGTTGTCGGGTCGGGTTAACCCGGCAACCCGTGTAAAAATGAGGATTATTCGGGTCAACGGGTCGTGTCGGGTCAACCCGTAACCCGCTCGGGTCGGGTCCGGGTTGGAATGTCTAACCGTTTGAGAAAATGGGTCGGGTCCGGGTTGACCCGTTTAAATTTGGGTCGGGTCGGGTTCGACCCGAACCCGACGGGTTGACCCGAACCCGACGGGTTGACCCGAACCCGACGGGTTGACCCGAACCCGACGGGTTGACCCGAATTGACAGCCCTAAGAATTCTGACGTCGCTTGGGAAGAATTCCAGCGTCGGGTAGAATTCCGACGTCACTTGGGCGTCAGGCAGAATTTTGGCATCACTTGGGCATCACTTGGAAGTCGGGCGGAACTCCGACGTCGTTCAGAAGTCTGGCAAAATTCCGGCAGCAGTGGTCAAGGAGGAGTTTCTTCCCTCCTAATCTTCTCTTCTTGTCTTCTTGCTTCGGTCCCCCCTCAAGAGAAATGAGAGGTTTATTTATAGATTTTTGAAGTGGTATGGCCCGTAAATAGGAGGAGGATCAAGGGCAAATGTGGATTGGATTAGATGGGCAAACCAATATTGAATCCGTTGATCGTGGACCATTTGTCAGAC
This sequence comes from Dendrobium nobile, assembly GCA_022539455.1. Classification (NCBI taxonomy): domain Eukaryota; kingdom Viridiplantae; phylum Streptophyta; class Magnoliopsida; order Asparagales; family Orchidaceae; genus Dendrobium; species Dendrobium nobile. The sequence goes on along the minus strand of CM039735.1, from coordinate 88,476,122 downwards.
ATTTGAAGGTCTTAATGATATTGGAATTCGAGGATCTTGAGTTCGTTGGATGTCTCGTCGAGCCGCTCAATTCGACTATAAGCATATCATGTTTGGAAACTGTTTGGTAACTCAAATTGTGGTTCGAACGTTCCAACAGCGCTTCGAGTCTTTGATTTGGATTTAGTGGGCTCAGATTGAGTCGAATTTGGTGTCGTTGGGTTCGTATTTCTGAGAAATTAAGTTCAACTATAAGTTTGCATAAATTGGAGTTCGGATGGTCTCAATTTTAATTTCAGAAGTTTCCAACTTAATTTTGCATTGAGATTCGTGCCCGATCAAGATAGTTTTTTTGCTAAAATATCAATAAGATTCTCCTATAACCTCCATATAAATATAAATCCAATAAAAGAAATAAATACCCTTATTGCGGGCTAGAATATACGTTACAATAGAGTTAGAATTTTTCACCTCAGCGTTATATGAATATCCCGTACACAAACAGAAGAGAAATAAAATACAATGATTTTTACATGAAAAGCCTTGGAAAGGGAAAAATCAAGGGGTCATGCCCAGTTAAAAGAATTCACTAGTGCTTGCTAGAGTTACAAGAGGTTGACTCGTCCCTAAAATTTAGGACGATCAGATTATAATAATCAACTCTCGGGTTGAAATTCAATTGCAAACGGATATTAGAATGCTCGTGTTAGAAAACTAATGTCTGTTGTTTTCGGACAGAGTTCTAACATTACTTGAAAGTCGGGAGGAACCCTGGTGTTACTTGGAGGTCGGACAGAACTCCGGCGTCACTTGGAGGTTGGGCGGAACATCGGTGTCATTTGAAAGCCGGACGAAACTCCAGCGTCCCTTGAAAGTCGGGAGGAACTTCAGTGTCACCTGTTGGTTAGACGGAGAGGAACTCTAGAGTCATTTGGAGGTTGGACAAAATTCCGCCGTCAATTGAAAGTCAGGAAGAACTCTGGCGGTGGTCGAAGAAGAGCTTCTTTCTTCTCTAAAGAGAAATGTGGGACTATTTATAGTTTTTTTAGAATTGCCTGGCTAGTAAATAGAAGGATGATCGGGGGTAAATTGGGAGTGGTTTGAATGGATGACCGATATTGAATCTCTTGATCGTGGACCGTTTATCAGGCATTTGAAGGCTCTAATGATATCAGAATTTGACGATCTTTGGCTCGTTGATTCGTCACATCAAGCCGCTCGATTCGACTATAAGCGTACCATATTTGGAAACTGTTTTGTAATCCAAATTATGGATTGAACCTTCCAAATGTGCTTGGGGTCTTTGAGTTGAATTTGGTGTCGTTGGGTTCGTATTTCCAAGACTCTCAATTCAACTATAAGTTCATTGAAATCGAAGTTCAGATGGTCCTAAATTTAATTTTTGAAACTTCCAATTTGATTTTGACTCGAGATTCATGCCTGATCAATATTAATATTTTTTTATGATATATCAACCCTAATCCAACTAAAATAAATTACACAAAAATTCAATCCATTAAAGTATTTAGTAAGGCATATTTAATGAAAATAATTTAATAAAATGAATAAATAAATTCATATATAAAAAATAATAGGATACAAATATTTTGTATAAATATAGCAATGTACTTTTTATTAAATAGGGTCTGAGGAATGGCAGAACCCGCACGATGGAAAGAATCTATGAACATTAAAACCATACGCAGCTCTTCCAATGTTTCCCACGATTATTTCCCATCTCAACACAGTCACATCACATCTCTTCTCATCTCTCTCTCTTTCTACAAGAAAATATTTCCTCTTCAACCAAAGAGGAGATGCGACAGAGACTCAAAGTGAGTGGCGTGCATGGCTCATTCACAACTCAGTTTATCACCAAACCATACAAGGAAAGGTAGAGTTTTTATCTTTGAGAAAAGGTAAGAAGCAAAGCCATATATGGGGTTCTAGTTGGGTACTTATTGGACACCCATGCTTTACTCGGACTGGCTTTCCCACCCACGCCCACCCATGGTGGCTTTTAAGATGTTGTACCCACCTATACCCACCCATTTTTCATGTTTTTTAAATGCAGTTTGTCATAGACTGAAAGCCTTGAGGATTGTTACCCTTTGTTCTGATTACAAACTTTCAAGCCACATATCAGAATTTATTATAGTCACAGCGTGGTTAAGTGTTGCACACTATGTAGTGAGGATTGCAGTAATATAAGATATAATGTAATTAGCAATATAAATCGATTTATCTCCCGATGTTGAGTACCCACTCATAAGGCCATGGGCGTACCCATACCCACCCATACCTATAGGATATGGGTGGGTACATGGGTAGGTGTGGGTATGGGTACCCAATGCAGGGCTCTGGTAAGAAGTAAAGTAATTAAAAATAATATTTGAATTATATTTTTTGTGAATAATTTTAGTGATCTTTGCATCCTAATTTATCAGAGTGATGGTGGCAATGTTGCCATTACGGTGGACCGTTTTGAAGTATAATTGAGTCTAGACGACTCGATAAATGATTTGTGAGTGGAGCTCTATGAAAGTCAAATTTGAGCTAATCCTAACTCAACTTGTTGGCTCATGAGTAGGGGTATCAATATTGGACTCGACCCTAAAATTCGATTCGAACCCGACCCAAAATTTTAGATTTGGTCCAAGAACAAAACGATTCCAACCCAAGCATTAGATCAAGCATATATCAGTTATATGCCACTTGTTAAATTTCTATGATCATAAAAAATTCAGCGGAATATCCTATACATTTTTTTTTTCTAATAAAATTTGATACAGAATTCTAATTTATTTGTATTAAAAAATTAATACTTCGTCAGTTCGTCACCTCACCTATGTTATCTCCATCACGTTGACTTTACCTGCTCCATATCTTGACCATTTGATGCATCTAAAAAGTCACCGAATTTTGACGGGAATGGTTCGCTGTAGCAGTAGGTCAACGAAAGTCAAAGAAAATCTTTGACCATTGGTGTTAGGTCCATTGAGTTTGTAATGGTTTAGAGTTGGTTTGATTATGATTTTATGTCAGCGGTCCCATCTCTACTAAAAAACATAACATACAATTTTACAAGAGCTTAGCGGCTTAATTATAAATTAGGGGTTTCTTGATTTAAAATACACATATATTTTAAAAATATTAATGTTTGGTCTATATAGGAAGTATTTAAAATTCAAAATGTAGCACAGGTTTGGTCTATCTAGGAATTATTTTTTGGTTGATATTTACGGTTCGATGCTGCCAACCATCATCTATCACCTGTCTTCACACCATTATTAATTATTTTGTGCGGACTCGGAATGCCTTTCGAAGGTCAATCAAAATGTGGCACGTCACCCATTCGTTGGGTATCGCGACTCGGTACTGCTCGGTACCACTGACGTGACTGCATCTGATTCGCCTTCAGACGTAGAGCTGCATTTGACCTCCGCACAGAATAATTTCTCCTTCACCATTGATAGTCACCACGATCGCCGACGCTCGTCATTGATATCAACATTATTGAAGCTTATACTGCTATCATTTTATTTAAAAAAAAACATTATAATATAAATGATGATAATACATAATCTAATTTGGATGAGTAATATCAATAAATAAAAACAAAATTTTGGCAATTAATAAATTACAAAAAAATATAAGATTGGAAATTAGATAATAATTATTGTATTTTTCAAGCCATAATTAGAGTATTTAAAATTTGATTTAACATTTTCCTAAGGTTTTTAATAAAGGGAAAGTAATGTTCTTCTAATTAATGCCGTTGTTTAAATAGTTTATATAGAAATGGAGTAATAAAATAGATACATAATAGATAAATTTGATTAAATACATTAGATAGATAAAATAAAAGTAGCTCTCCTTTTTTTTAGTGGATTTATTGCAAAAAAAACAAAAAACTTTTTCTTTCGGCTAAAGGTATACAAAGAAAAAATTGAGATGAGATAAACTCATTTGAGATCTCTATACTTATGTTAGGTTGTGAATGTATGGAAGAAATTATTTTTATTTTTATTAAAAATTTATGTTTAGATGTAAATTTTTAAAAAATATTTACAAAGTATGAGAAATTTTTTATTTTCATGTGATTTTGTTTATGTTAAATAAGGATTTAAATAATTAAGGATCTGTATAGAACGGTTGTAGACTTTTGTAAAGATAATTGTAAAGCTATTATACAGAGAAAATAATTTTTTTAAAAACTATGGTAGAAAGTAACTTTCCCGCATAATTTTTGTTTTTAAACAACAAAAAAAAATCTCTTGTTTCATTAGACTTTAAAGTTGACCCACTAAATTTTTATTTTCATCCTATAACGAATAGTATTCTTAAGCATTCCATATTTTTATAGCATCATATTTTAAGTTTTCTTTTGGTTTCAATTATTGATTTATATTTTAGGCTGAGATAGCCTACTGAGCCGTGTTGGTTCATTCATATTTATGCTTACATTCTCAAGCCACGGGAAGGGTAAGGAGTGAGCTGAGTAGTCTGCATAACATGCTCTGATCTATGCTGTAGGTATGCCATTTTTGTTAGTTAGTTTTTGCAAGCTAGATTTTTATTTTATTTTTCTCTATTGTCAAGCATTATTGTAGATAGACTTCATAATGTATATATATTTTTCGAATGATATATAAAAATTTATTTTTAGATTGAATAGTATTTCACTTTATATTGTATTCAATAATGGTTCTGTGTAGTCTATCTATACATTATAAGTTTTTGTTTTAGTGCTTCTTCAACCAGATCTTGGGGGGTCAGGTTTGTCATAATCGAACATGATATGACATGTGTGATATCGGGTCACATCAGATCAGTTTGTAAATTTTTAAAATGTTCAATAAACTATATTGAAGAATAATAAAACCAATAAAGGAGATGGTTATTAATCTCCATAGCTAGAATTAACTCTAGATCGAGAAATAAAGGCTTTGGATTATAAGCACTAATACACTAGATCTATGATCAAGTAGGTTAATCTAGACAATGATTGTTAGCCCAAGTGGATTCATGATGGGGGCCCTGGGGGCACGGGCCCTTACTACATCGGCGTAGTTTCTTAAATAGGTATTAAAAAAATTGTCTTTTAAACCTAATTATTTAACCCAAGCAAAGCGGTTCAAAACTTCATACCTCCTTTGCCTCCAAGAGCCCGCTCTCTACATGCCTTCTATATAATTGTTTTTCTTCCCAACTACAAACATTTTATTGCTGCTTGGAAATTTCTTCCAGAATAGTCATGATCTTCCTCCATTCTTCGCATTGTGCGATTAGTCGCCAATCTTCCTCCACACTCCATATCCGCAAATTCTCTATGATGTAAGTTTTCTTTTTTACCTATATAAATTTATCATTTTAATAATGATGTGTTAAAAAATTTTAAATCTACTAATGCCACGCCGGGATGAAAAAGGTTGAGGGTTTTCTTAAAATCAATGTTTTGAGCTCCCATCAGAAAAAAAATCTTTACCCCACCATTGATTGTTAGGACACTTAGCTTCAATTAAGGAACCTACAATCCATAATTCAAGATTTGATAAGACGTCATAAGGTTAACTAATTCAAATGAGCGAGCAGCAATTAACCTACCTAGCTTCAAGTAGGGAGAGCTAAAAATTAGAAATCAATGGTTCAATGAGATTGGATTTAGAAAATACTAAATCAACTTTGAAGGGACAATTAACTTAGGATATATAAGCTAGAGTTAAATGATCAAAGTTTTTTTTATCAACCCACATGGGGTCAACTTGGCTAACCTAAAGACATTTATGCAATAATTTGGCTAACACAACATGGCCTAAATAAGATCCTTAGGGTCAAACTAGCCACCATACAAGTTAAGATAATAGTTAAATTAATATTATGAATTTTAATGAATCTAAGAGAGGGGGAAATATGGATGAAAAATGCTTATGAACTTGAATATATCAAAATACCTCCAAACTCATAATTTTTTTTATAAAATTTTTAAGATTTTATAAAAACTATAAAAATTATATTTTAAAAATTATGTAATAGTCAAATGGGTCCTATTTTGGGTCCAAATTAACCATCCATATATGGTCAAACCACTCTAAACTTTTTCCAAGAAGGCTATAAAGCTTTAGTAAAGAGTTAGGCGTTGGTGTTAGATGAATATTGGACGTCAAAGTTTGGCATATGTAGTGCAACACTTGATGTGATAAGTTAAAATATTTGAAAATAATGGGAGATCAATTTAGTCATTCTTCTAATAAAATGTAGAAGGCGTGTCTAGGAAGACATATTATACGTATCAATGATTGATGAATATGTTATGTATGTCGCTCTTGACATATAGTTTATGAGAACTATCAAAAGTCAAACAATAAAGGCTAGCACCTTTATTTCATTCTTTTTATATTGAAGATTATATAACTAGAAGACAAGTTTCAAGCCTTGATTGTTCTTGAATGTTGAACATTGCTAGATGACATATGATGATTGATGATGATTATTGACATTCGAATGATGCAATACAATTCTCCTAATCCTTCTCCTTATAAAAGAGTAGATTGAGCGATGAAGAAGATAAGCATCATATGCCACTAGCTAACAAACAAAAATTATTGATATGAATTGGATGAAAGCTAAGAAATACAATCAATAATTGGGTGATGGTGATAGTTGACAATCGATTGGCTAGCATCTTGATAGGAGAAGAGAATATATGTTGACTAATGAACTTCGAATGGTGGTAATGACATACATCTATGTTGATTCTATTGACTAATATTAGAAAATTTAGATGATGGGTGTCAATGTTGATTAATAATCGACTTTGGGTGGGTATCAATGTTGTTCAGCAGTCAATATTAGGTGGTGGCAAGGAGGATTTAGCATTAGTCTATAGCTAGCATCGAATATAGCTATATACTTCTCTAAATCTAAAAAAATCCTCTTCACCAGAAGTTCTCCTTTTCAAATAGGGGCAATTTAGTCATTTTGGTGAAAACAATTAGATACTATTGGATTATGGTGATATATTTTTTTGAAAATCTCAACAATTTAATAAACTTAAAATATTGGCTCATTAGAGCCTTCTCATCGATACATTAAATTCAATTATAATTACACAAAATTATAGGACCTTCAACTCTATATATATGAGATCAAGAAGTTTCCAATTACGCTTATGAATATCTAATTAAGGTCTATTTGACTAATATCCATTCATTATTGGTACCACAAGTTTAATCTTGTTATACTGTGTTGTGGAGACTATAGAAAATAGACTTTGGATGATATCATAATAAATTCATGAAATTTTTGTCTCAATATTTGAATGCTTTAAGATCTGAAAATTATATTGAAATTAACCTCTGATGATGATATATCAATAATAAAAAAGAGAGAAAAATGAAATCATCATTCTAAAAAATATTTTTTTTTATTAAAAAGCTATTAAATTTATCTTTATTGAAAACATATACTTAGAGATTGGTTTCAAATTTTATTTTATTTGCTTCATTCTTTTGCAACATTCCCATCACAAATAAAACAAGCATCAAGTGACATATTAGAGTATAACATGTCATGTGGTGCATTGCAGAAGCACATGACTTTGATTAGATGTTTTGGGAGCAAATAATTGGCAGATGAAATATTATATTAGATGATCTTATTTTCTTATTTAAATTTGTAGAATTTAGAAGATAGAGAAATCAAACAAATATCTTTAAAAAAATTAAATTAAATTAAATTCTTCTAAAAAAAATATTAAATGTAGCCGATCTCACGTAATTAGACAAATGCTTGATGTTTTTGTTTTTGTTGTTGTAAAAATAAATCTTAAATTTAGCTTAATTTGATATTTTTTTGTTCAAATTTATGATTTATCAGTATTTAGCCAGATTAAATTTAAGACATTTATTTCAAAGAAAGTTGCCATGTTTTAATATCCATCAAAATCTTTTAATATGCAATAAGAAACTCCAAAGATTTAATTTAAAATTAGAAATTAAATAATAAATAATTGAACCATCAGTATTTCATAGATCCTATTAAACCACAAATAACATTTAAATGAGAATTTATTTATACATAACAAAGTTTTTTATATATTTATACATTCAACATTTAAATTATTATATTTACTTATATAACATTCCAATCTTTAAAACATATAAACAATTTTATTATATAAAATTTTTAAAACAAAAAACATATTATATATATATATATATATATATATATATATATATATATATATATATATATATATATATATATATATATATATATATGTATGTATGTATGATTTAGACATTAAAATAATCAATATATAGAAAATCGTAAAAAATTTAGTACTGATATGTTTGCAAATCAAAGATCCAATTTTTCTTAGGGGTGTCAAAACAAGTTAACGGTTCATGTGGGTTTAGGTATGACTCGAAATTGACCTGGCGAGAAAGTAATTAACTTGAACTCAACATGTTTAATAAATTGGTAAAATAGATCAACTCTTGAATCTGTCCCACTAGCAACCCAAATGATCTGAATCTTACTCGTTAACTTATAACTATTAATTTTAATTATTTGATTAAAAATAAAGAGATTATAAACACATGCACACAAAAAATTAAGGAAAACAGATACTTAATGAATCATTTTGGATCAAAAACGAGTTCACAGGTCAACCCAAACCAAACCTTTTTAATAAATGGGACGGAAACTCAAACCCGATTTAGACACACTAATTAAATAGTTCAACCCGAAGATTCAAATTAAGTTAACAGATTGAATTATTTATTGGCACTCCTATTTTTTCCGTTAAAATTTCTTACATTTATAACGAAGTCTCATAAACTTGTTATTTTATGCCTATATAATAGGAAAAAAAATACAATACCGCCGTTTAAAGGACATTAAAAAAAATAAAAGAAAGAACTTAGCATCAGTCTGCAAGCTTCCCTGCCGAGCCCACGCCGTGAAAAAGTCAAAAACAAAACTTAAGCACCATATCTTCAAGTCAGAGAAACTTCAAATTTAATACACTGCCGTCAACAATGACTTGTCCAGAACCCCAAAAAAAAAAAAAAAGGAAAGAAGACTGAAGAATGCAGAGATTCATTCTACTCTCCACAGTTTTCAGACTGAAGCTTCGACCAAAAGCTCTCAGATCCAAACTTTCAGCATCAGAAAGCCCCCCCTCTTTCTTCTTTGCACTTTCAGCAGTCAGAAACCCCCCTCTTTCCTCATTGTTAAGTTCATAAACCATTCAATACAACATTTAAGAAGAAAAGACTCTATGGAGAATGTATTTCAGAGAAAAAAATATTGAAAACTTGGGATTGATTTATGGGATGTAACAAAGAAGTTCAGCATCCTCCAACTTTTGATACAATATTTTATCTGAAATCTCAACTTGTTCATCATAATAGCTTTTTTTATGGATTCAAAGATTTTTGTCTTTCTAAATATTATGAACCATATTGTTAGTAATGAGGAGGTAGTGCTTTATGAATAAAATGGGATTCAAATAATTATTGAATGCCAACATGTCAAAGAGAGAGATTAACAGTTTATTTGGGATGGCTGCGATATTTTATAAAGTTGGTTGTGAAGTTGCTACGAAGAAAACAACTTTGCTATTATGATTTTATAATTTTATGATTGTTTTCGGAAAAACAAAGAGTTAGAAAGCCATCCCAAATGGTTTGGGACAACCAAATTGTTTTCTTCATAACAATTTCGCAATCAACTTTATAAAAATTTATAGTAGTCCTAAATATATCCAAAAAAGATGTTCCTCCCTATGCAAAATAACATTAAAAATATACATAAGAAAGTAGTCATTAAAGATGATAAAATAAGCTTGTAATCCAAGGTCATTCATTAAAATCATCTATAACATATGATTAAGGGATAAATGAGACCCTTGCCTTCTTCCATTAGAGAACTTAAGATATTCATATAATTTGTCATTAAAATTTATAGAGAAATGCATCAACCATTAATTCAATTAACAAATTTGGAAGGGACGCCCTTATCAAGAAGGCGATTAGTTAAAATAAAATCAATATTAACACTATTAAAGGCTTTGAGAATATCAAATCTAGCACATAAGAGTTTGAGAAATCTGTTTGAAGAAAATCCATTAGTAAGCTTTTTACTAAAATGTTATTATTCAAAATGATTCTCTCATTGATGAAAGCAACTGGAGTAGAAAGGATGATAAGAGAAGACTAAGGTTTCATTTGAGATGACTTTCTTAATGCTTTCTAAAGAAATTTTTTAGTACAAAAATTTCTTAAACTAAAAATTTTTGTTCTAAAAAAATGCTTTGGAAAGCATTAAAAAAACCGCCCCAAACGAAGCCTAAGGCTTGATTTGTGACAACTTTCTTATTGCTTTGTTTTTTAGATTGCAACCACAATTTCTAATTGGTCGCTGTTATAATAATTTTAAAAAGTTACTTTATCTACAACAACTTTACAAAGTAATAAAAAATATATACCAAATAAAGTCTAAGCCTCATTTATTGACCAGTAACTTTGACATAATTTTATAAAAATTATAGGAAAGAGAGATACTTATTATCAAAAAGACAACTAACATATAACTTCTTAAGAATTAGAGAGAAAATAAGTGCTCAAAAGAAAATAGAACTTACATTAGACAGAATAAGATGCTCTTGGAGCCTCCAACAACAAAGCAAAGTTCATAGGATGATGCTCAAGAAGAGAGTTGGGTTTCATTTGGGACAGTTTTTTTTCACCCTTTTTTCATTATTTTGAATAAATTTTTATACCAAAAAATTGTTGTAGAAAGCAATAAGAAAATCGTCTCAAACAAAATCTTAATCTTAGCTTGTGTTTAAAATAAAACAATAAGAGGGCTTTGATAGCTGGTTTCCACTATGTTAGGGGTGCTTTCAGAGCATTTTTTATAGCTCTAAGCTTTTTAAAAAATAGGACTCACATGAACATAAAGTTTTCATCTAAAAATAGCGTCAGCATGTGATTCCAGGCCAAAAAAATTTTAAAGAACAATCAATGGTACTACTAGCTTTCATAGCATAGATCTTACTTAAATTTGGGGAGTGATCAAGGGAAGGAGAAATTATTCTGTGCGGAGGCCGGATGCAGCTCAATGTTGGGAGGCCAATCAGGTGCAGCAACGTTGGCGGTATCAAGCCCCGGTACCGAGCAGTACCGAGCATTACCAAGCCGCGGTACCCTCAAAGGGGTGATGTGGCGCATTCTGGTTGGTCTCCGGAAGGCATTCGGCGTCCGCACAGAATAACTTTTTCCAACGGAATGGGCTTGAACCAAACTGGAGGGAAAGGAAAATTGATCGAGCCAATTAGTATGGATGAAAGTTATATCCAATCAAGCTCTATTGCGATAATCAACCTGTTGGCTGAAACAAGAGTAACAGACAATGATAAATACAATTATTGAAGCCTGTCAGTTTCTGGAGAGGAATGCTATGCCCTTCAGTTTATCACTGAGTTCTAATATGATTGAAACCCCCCAAAAATCAACTAAAAAGATATTTCCCTAAGGTTTTCCAGCAGAACTCCATTGAAACCAAAATGAAAAAAAGAGTAAAAATGGATAAAACGACAGTGCTCCAAATTATAATAAGAGTAAATAACCAATATGCAGTTCAATGATGTCTTCTTTTTAAAAGAGAAGAGTACCATGATCTTTAAGACTGAGAGAGCCCACTTTGGGACAGAAAGCTGAGGAAGCGAAAAAAGCTCCTTGATAAATATACATTTACATAAGAATACATACAGGAAGAAGAAGAAGAACACATCTAAGAGGGTTAGATTAAGAGCTTCTGCTTCGCTTTCCTCGCTCAATCTCTCACTTTCAACAAGAATAACTAAAGCTAGCGAAAAATTACTTAAAGCGATCCTCCCCTGTTTTTTGCTTAGGTCAGGGCATGAAGAGCTTGTTTCCGCACTTGCAGCGCCAGGCTTCGGGGTAGTACTCGAGCGGAAAGCTTCGGCCCGGCTGAATCGCCACGTGAACCGGCCAACAAGGGAAACAGCGACCGCACCTAGAACGGCACGTCGGCGGCGATGAGCCCGGGCCGGTCAGTCTCCGGCGGCTGGCCACCGATTGCTCCCATTTCTTGTCCTCCAACCGCTTCTGGCTTATAAAGTCAGACTCTTCCTTCTCCTGAGTGATGCTTACCAATGCGCTACCTGATTGTATTCCACAAGAAGAAAGAAAAAAGAAACCGAGTGTGTAAGCTCGCGAGCAGGTGCCTTTGAATAGCAGAAAAGACGCTATTTTTGGACTTAGATGAAAACTGCATTTTTTTTACGAGAGATGAGCGTGAATGGATCGGGCATTATACAAAGAGACCGGAAATAAAATTTGAGAGCTCTGGATATGCACTTTTGGTGGATTGGTTGCCGTTTTGGTCAGGAGTAGAA